>KE525305.1:500279-569477 GCA_000441895.2 Anopheles sinensis | reverse complement strand
CCCCTGTACGGGAATAGTGACTATCCAAGTACATAAGGGAAAAAGTCATGTAAGCCCTTAAAAATGGGCAGGCATGACCAAAGAGGTCGTTACGCCAGAAGAAGAATCTTTAGGATTCACAAATCTTCACTGAATCATTATTCGCTGAGAACATTCACGACTATGTAAAGATTCATGAATCCCTAAATTTAACTGGACCCCTGACGAACATCTGGACAAGTTATCTATTCCGTTGGAATACTTAATTGACCCACAGCCATTTTTCAACTTCCTACATCGGATGGTAACTCTAGAGTTTATAACATCCAATATGTTGAAAAAGAACCAAATGCAAGTGTACCAAACAAACTCTACATATTGTGAGTATTGTCGCGATAACATATTGGCAATAACTTTTTCTGTATAAACAGACACTCCTGCGATGTTTACGATGTTTGCCATGTTTCAAATGTACGCGGGACTTCATGTTCATTCGTCAAAATGTTCGGTTTTTCGCCGGTTATATTCAGGGATTCATGAATCTTTGCACATTCGTGAATGTTTTAAGCGAATTATGAATCTCTGAAGAATTATGAATCCTAAAGAGTCGTACATCTCTAAAGATTCATGAATCCCCGAAAGTTAATTAATCCCCTTTGATTCGTCAATCCCTGAAGATTTATGAGTACTTATAGATTCATAAAGCTAAGATTAATCTGAATGAATCCCTGAAGATTCATGAATCTTTTGCACAGGTATTCACATTCATGAATTTTGTTGAGTGATTCATTTAGATTCATGAATCTGAATCTGAGTTACACCATTCTAATTTTTTCCATCAAAATCAATTTGTAATGTATGAAAAAATAACGATACATTAAAACTGGTTGGGGGTTTTTCCACCTTCAATCGTATTCCAAGTTATTTGAAAGGCTTGTAACGTGCAACAGAACAATTGAGAGTGTTACTTTCAATGTTTATTTTCCATTTCAAAACTCATCTGGTTTGTTTTAGCTATAGGTAGCGGTGCTTTGATTATTGTGAAATATAACTGTTTATATATTGATCCTAAATTATTTAAGTTTGTACTATTCGAGTCCACTTTAAAGTCGAAAAATTTGATTCCACTGATATTAATTAGTCTATCTATCAAAAATTACACCCAGAGTCGATTTGAAAAATACTTCATTACTGCTCAAAGAAAATCAAAGAAAGTCTGATCTTCATCCCTGCTGCACTGTGCTACGTTTCACCTAAAGGTAAATTTTCTCCCCATTAGTGGCGAGACCCATTAATTTAGCAACTTCTCAAGCACTCTCGGGCGGACAAGGCTTTAATCTTTTCCGTCGTCAACCGACCATATTGCAATCCATATTATAAGTAAGTAATTTTTTTAAGCATCGCACAAGCCAGTAATGACGATGCAATGATACAAATAATGCTTAAAAATGCGGAACACGATCTCATTTGTACACTTTCGAGAGCATAATTATCCACAATCACTCGACGGATGCGCTCGGCGTTCGCATAAAGTACACTCTTAATTTTACTCAGCCCTGTCACGGCTCTATAGACCACTAAATAGATTTTAACAATTTTTCCAGCAAACAGTTCGGAGTGCACACTGTGAACGGAAAGTCCTGCACAATGGGATGGCTTGGGAGCTCTTTGAAAATCTTAAGCTTAACAAAAAACTGCTGCTGAGATTTCCCTATGCAGTGGTGCGGGAAGGGAGATTTTTTCTCTTTAATTTTCATTTTCCAGCCGCCTTTCATCTTGCACTTGGTCTACCCGATCTAGCAGTCACAACGCACCCGAACGAACCTACACACTCACCAGAAACACTGACACCGAACGTGTTTACTCCTTTGATGATAAATGCAGAGCAGCAAAGTGTGTTTGCAAAGTCCCCCCTTCTCTCGCATCTGTTGTCCTCGGCTTGGTAAACGATAGGCCTAAAACCAAACCGCACACAACAACAACAAGACACAAACAAGTATGCGATACACTACACGGCATATTGTGGGAGCCAGGAGCATATTAAAAAAAAGAAACCCCGAAGATTGAAAATCTGGCCCCGGTACATCTGTTTGTGTTTTTCATTATCCATTATCCGGTGAGCGTGTTTGACGAACGGCTCCAAGGAACGGAAAAGTGTGCATCGGAAAAAGGAACCGACCCCGAGGGAAACCGCTCCGGGTAACAAAAAATGGCATAAAACTGTATCCTCATTTTTCAGCCCCAACCTTTACTGTGAGCTTTATGTTTTTTTTCCGCTTCCTACCGATTGCAGGATCGTTTTACCTAAAAAAGAAGAGAAGTTGAAAAAAGCGAACCACCAAACACAACCCATATTGGGGCGGCTTTCGATATGCACGGTGGGTGAAAAACCTCGATTTTCACATTATCTGCATCCCTTTGTTGTGGTGCGAGATGATGCGCTTGCTGCAGTTTGAATCGACCCGTTTTTTTTCGTGTTGAAACCAATTTTTCTTTTGTTTGTTCGAGCCGGCTGTTTTCGGTGTAAAACCAGTTTCAAAACTGCACACACGAACGACCGAACCGAACAACAAAAAAGTCATCAACACCTTTCCATGCGCTTAGGTCCTTCGGTACACAATGCTTTAACCGGGGCATATTTTTACAAACACGAGGGCCAACGGTGGGGTAAGGTGACGTGGAGGACACACATCAGAATGATTTGTGGCGAGGATATTATTCACGTTTGATTTACGGCGCTTCCGGAACGGCAAAACGGTGTTCGATATTAATCCGCAAGCGACGGCAGCAGCGAGTGCACGGATCCGTTTGATAATTTCGCCCACGGATGTATCATTCCCCCGGGGGATGAATGCTTTTCCGGGCTGGAAATTTTCCATTACGGCACCACACGGTGGATCTTTGTTTTACAAAGGCTGTATTATGCACTGCTGAACTTAAGACATCGGTTCCCCCGGAAATGCAATGCCGTTGATCAAACATTCGGCGGCAAGGCGATAATTAAAGCCAGCCAAAAGCAATCACGCATGTGATGCGCTTTGCGAGTGGAATCGGCTTGAAATATTAATGATGTTCCTTCAGGGGTAAACATTTATCCAAAATCCGATGATCTCTATTTGGATAAGTATATGATGGGACGGTTGTTCATCAAAATACTGGGGTGAAGTTGTTCCAAGATTGTTTGTAGCTTGTTTACATGTCCTCATGATTGGTAAAGAAATCCATTACCCATTCAAACCGAAGGCGATGAAGTCAACCGACCGACTGTCTGCAGCTAAATCGAGGGCTTGTGCAGCTTTTGTTGTATGTTTGCCATCACGAAACCAGTGTCGACTAAGATATGGAATTCCTTTCATGCAACAAACCCACCTCCTTTGCTTTAGAAAAGATAACCGGAGCCGGCTTCTGCGACAAATCTTCCCATCGGAAAATTTGTCTAATGTCATGTCAAAGTGGATCGGTAACTAGAACTTGCCTCTTGGAAGACTGACCACCAGAAGAAGCATCTAAGATTGAAAGGATTAGAAAATAAAGGATATTTTCCACGTCATCTCCACTGCACTATTGGCCCCCTCTGGCTTTTGTGATGAACTCGTGCTCAGCTGGCAAATGTTGCATCGCTCCGCTTGTTTGCCATTCCCATTCCAAGCTGTGTGGGTTTTGCTGAGGATCTCGTTTACTTTTTCATTATTGCCTCCGAACCGAACTCCGTAGCCAACTGCCAAGAGACGGCCAAGAACCATCGAGCTCTGCAAACTGATACACTTTTCCGATAAGCGGATAGGACGGAGAGTCACCGAGTGCGACGGGGATGTTCTAAAGAATCCTTTTGAAAACATCGTCCCGTACGTCGGTCACTCGGGGGTCAGTTTGTGCAATCAGTGAAGAAGGTCTTGAGATATCCTCCCGGCATCTTACCAGCTGGTGCCCGGTTGGCTCGGTTCTATTTATTACTCCTGTCACGGGTCAGCTCTTGAATGGGGAACCTTTTAACTAGAACAGTGCGGTACTGGGAGCGTTCACGTGTCGTCCGGCAGAAAAGGCTCCGGTTGCCGCAGTGGCCTGTTTTCTTCCATCCAAGAGGACGTGTAGGACACTCGTTATTGAAATTATCAATCCATAAAACAATCTGCACTTTGCGGAGAACTATTGAATGAAATCGATCAGATAGCGGAGGATGCTTTCAAGAATTTGCACAGTTATTTCCAACGACTTCGAGCGCACGTTGCATCTTGAAAGTCTGAAGAACATAGTGCAACATTGAGCTGCACTAACGAGAGCAAAGACAACAATTCCGTACATCGGAAGTACCGTTTGTAATGACTTACCGATTGAATTTCATTATCACTTGCCTCTTTAACGAACTGCATATCAAACAATAGCTTTGCATAATTTTAAACTCATATCAATTTTTCTTTTTTCTATTTCCAGGTAATTGCAAAGAAAATTTTTGTACCTTCAATGTGATGAAGATGTTGATTAGAGAAATTTAAGAATTTTGCTATTATTAACACCCACAAATACAGTAAGTACGTGAACTGAATTCAATAAGGATAGCTTATAGCTTAAAGCAGGTATGTCAAACTGGCGGCCCGCGGGCCGCATGTGGCCCTGTTAGACTTTGGATGCGGCCCGAGAGAATTTTCTGAGATTGATTTTTTGAATTATTATTTATTATTTTATGAATTGATTACCGAAAAATTGCATATTTTTTTAAATCATCTGAGTACATAAGTTTGCAAACTGTGGAAGTAAATGAAAGATATCGAAAGTGAAATTTTGTACATTTTTAAACCGATTCTTGCTTAACCAGGTTGATTTTCTATTCAACTTTGCGGCCCGCGAATCATTGGAAATGTATAAATGCGGCCTGCGAATAATCGGAAAAGTATAAATGAGCGGGCCATGAAATGAGTTTGACACATCTGGCTTATAGAATAAGCAAATCATTGAAATTTCTCTTCAAATTCATCGAATGTTCCGTTCCATGGCTTCTGACCCCAACAAGTATTCCAGCCGACCAAAGATTATGCTAACTCGCATCCAATCTTAATGAAGCACAATTTCTCGGTACGAGTTCACGGCAACTCCGGTTGAAGTTCATTAAAACGGAAATGAAACCGAAAAGCCGAAGAATGTCATGCTCCCAATCTTCCAACTGTCACCTTGCGCCAGAATTGTTCGCAAGAGTGGCCCCAAGGCACACCACCAAGGAAGGATATACATCACCGCCCGCTTCCTATCCGCTTTCTTCCCGGTGCCGATCAAACCAAAATGCGCACCGCACAATTTTCCGTCCGGCGCCTCATTTTAATTGGATTGCGTTTAATTATCCATTAGCCAAAGTTTTGACGGTAATTTCCTGGCCTGGTTGCGACATTGTTGTTTGACCGGATGCCGATTCGGGCCGTGAGACGACGTTGCAGAGCCTACCTGCTGCTTCCTCACGGGGGTAGCCAGTTTCAAGACTAAGACATCGTCGAGGTCGAGTAGCTTCTGAGTCCGTGCAACGATTTACCCTCGGGGGACACGAGTGAACTCTTGAACTAGCGCAGCAGTCCATTGTTCTGACATTCGTGGCATCGTTTCCCCGCATTCCGATGGAGCCTATTGGGACATCATCATTTATACAGAAGCTGGTCATACAGGTCCCCTCTTTTCTGTGTCTCGACGCGCTTACCAGGATGGAGAAGCCTTTTGGTTGTGACAATTTATATCTGACCAAGCCCACCGTACCCATCTTGTAGGTGCACCGATGATTGGGGATGGGCTCAAAATCGATTTAGATTAAATCGATAGAAATTGATATATTGGCTAAATAAAGTCGTCCTCCGTACAGTCGTCTAGGGCGTCCGTTAGTTTAGTATCTTCTGGTACGAACTCTTGAGAGTAGAGCCTGCGGTACTCGACACTCGCCGGTAGGGTGACAGTGTGCCCGCAAACCGCAGCCAGAATATCAATAAGTTGCGCCTTCATTGTCGTCGTCCGACACACTCGGGCTGTGGCTAAGTCGGCAAGAAGATTCGCCGCACTGCAGCATAATTTGTGTCCAGAGTTCGCTGGTAGGGTTGAAGTTCACACAAGATGGATGATTTTTTCTCTCCCTCTGGCTCTATCCACCTACTTCGGCCACTTTAGCATCCTTCATGGGGACGCACGTACTCGAGCCGGGATGGTTCATCCTTCACCCCGACGGAACTGAATCGATCTTCTGCCTTTGCTGACATGGTCCGCACGACAAATGGGAGCTTGAAACTACTCTTTATGCGGTGTTCCGACGATGATCGATTCAGTGCCGAACTTCGTCATTGTTATTATTATTACGTTGATTCCAATTTAACCGGACATGCCAAGAGGGACGACTCCAAAAGCTTGCCGCAGAAGTTCGGTCACTCTTGAGCAGTCATAAAGTTGGCCCAGCGGAGACTAAACTTTGGAACGACCTAAGGCTGCCATTAGTCGGAATCATCGGGTACCGGCGGGATCCTTCCGTAACTCGTTGACCTCCAAGAATGCGCTCGGTTAAGTGTCCTCCGGGTCGGTCGGATAATGGGGGTCATCTGAAGCTAGCGAATCGAACTCCGTACGACCTAACCCCGGACATGACCTCATAAGCCACACCCTTCACCCGGTTCACAATCCGGTTTTGATGGTCGTCTAATGATGGCAAATAAATTTTGACATGCGAAAAGCTCTCGCTCTGTGTCTTTGTCACTGCACCGTTTTCAGTGATTGGGAACAATCGGGACGAATGAAAAAAAACCGGACCAGCTCCAGAGAAATGCAAAAGAAACGACGCCCTGTGACGGAAGGGAAAGCAAACATCGTCCGGCAATTATGGGTGGTGACACTCCACCAAAAGCGTTCGTCAGAGTGGATCAAGGGGCTGGCAAAAAGGCCACACACAAGTCGGGCGGGGGTATGCAAAGAACGTGATCAAATGAAGTTGGCTCATTTATCTCCTCCGGGCGAACTTTCTGAACTTTCCTTCGGCCGGGATGACGCTCTCGGATGTGTTTTGGGATTGTTTGTCTGCTAACGAGCACATGAATGGAATGGCGATAGACGAGCGGTCGGGGGTCGGAGTTTGTGTGCACAGTGCGTGCATGCCGAAGTGCACCATTGCACTTTTCACTCACACAGAAACTCGTTGCCACAGTCAACTCCCTCCAATGGCCCGTTTCAACCTTCCGACACGGAACTTTGATGATGCGGTTTTGGAGTCGTTTGGAAAAGTCATAATAGGATTGAAGTTTTTCATCCCAAGGAAACCGATGTTCTGGTTCGAAAAACGGGCCAGGACAATTAGGAGTTTGATAACGTGCTTTGCAGTAGATATACATTTCTGGTCTCAAAAGGAATAAAAACCTTTTTAGTGTCGATAGTTTGTTTGCTTATTTCTCTGTTTTTTGTTTATCATGATGTGCAGTAAAAACCAGTACAACTTTAGGAAACTCTCTAGGAAAGCTGGAAGCAAAAGGGTACATTAGATATCCTCTACACCACGCTCGAGGACAATCCGGGCTAATTGCACTGAAGTTGGCTAATTAAATAAAGTAATCAGTACACGACAACGATGCTCCGGGGAGTTACTGTTGCAAATTAAGGAAACATTTGTATCACTCTGATTATTGCCTTCCACGCTTAGAACTTTGCACATCACCGACGGAGAGCTTAGACAAGCTTGCATTTGATGCATTTAATTCCTTCACTATGGTTTACATTACCGGTTTTATGGGATGCACAATTGAACTCACAAAATTCTTACTTGGTTCGAAGAAACAAGTTTATTCAAAATGTAAACCATCAACAGTTCCAGTTTTAACTGGAAACGCCTTGTTATCCATTTGCAGCCGTTTCGGAACAAGATCTGTGCAAATTAATCTCCATTGTTCTGCACATTTTCCGGCCGAAATGAACAAGAATCTGAAGCTACTGAAATGGAAAAGACTTTCACTTTCGCAGCGAAAGAGACACGAGGTCCGCAGCAGCCATAACGACAATTAGCCATTCCCTATATCGTGATAATGTCCTTGTGGCTGGATGTTAGCGCAACCGAAAATCCCCAGGACAACCATTACAAACCCACCACGTCAGTCCGCATTCACGCGTTCCGTTCGGCGTACCCGACTCTAATCCTATCGCTTACAGCTGAGCACATTTTAATCCCCGTCTGTTCCCATATCCTTTCCGGGTTTTGGGTGTTTAATTTTTTTTTAATTTTCATTATTCCGTCATGCCCAAATAGACTGGCAAAACGGCCCAAAATGAATGGCCAGTGAGGCACTCGATGCTCGCACTTAATCGCACAATCTCTTAATCCCCTCCAATGTGCTACCCCCCTCCGGGCCACCTCATTGCCACTAATGTTCTAATCCCGCATTGTTTTAAATTAATAATCTCATTTCATATTCCCGTTATGATTTCATTAACCGGCATCTTCTGGCGTACTCGCCCCAATGCGCGAGGTGGTCTAATCTACTCGCCGGGAAGTTTTCCCTGGACCCCAACCCAACCCCTAAACCACTCCAGTGCTTTCTTCCCGATCCCGACCAACAACGGTGGCACGAGTCGTTCTTCGGGCACATTATCGATACCATTAAGGGGCGAAAGATGGCCACACTGCGGATGCGTTCCCGGTGACCAGCCGTAACGGCAGAACTTGCCGCAGCAAGTTCCCGACCTTCTAACGAAGTCATTAGCATAAAACCGTAATGTGTCCCAATTAATCATAATGTGAAAAGTCTGCTTGTCGGTGAATAAATTAGGGCTCGTCCTTCCAGGAACAGTGCAGCCACGGTTGCCTCGGAAGGACCTCAAGGTATGCGCGGATGTAAGGGCTGAAAAGCTGGTTTGCGATGGAATGTTAAATTCACAGCGAACTTCGGAGAAAGTTGCCTCCGGGGAATTTGAGGCTCCGTTTTGTTAATTTCTACTACTCTGTAATGGCTAAAAATGTCCCAAAAATCAGCGTAGACCTATTGTAGACAGGTGTAGACAGGAAATAATTAGTGATGCCAAAGTCAAAGTTAAATATCATCCAAAATGTTTGTTCAATAATATCTACTAAATAAGATCAACATTATGGGCTTAAGTTTAGCGGCTTAAGAAACAAATGTCTTGGTTGATTTTCTCCTAAACTTGTTTTTGAAGATTGTTTCTAAATTCGTAAAATTACTACATTTCAAAAAGATGTCTTTTAAATATCCTATCGATCTACAACTTCCATCAAATGGAAGGGTGCTTAAATTTTAAAAAGAAACAAGTTTAAAATTCCATTCATTGTAAAATTTCAAATACAAAAATTTAATTTTATGCAATTAAGAAAAATATACAAAAAATACTTTTACTTTTGTGTTAGAAGAAGCATAATATTGAATATAATTTATTTCCCACCCTCTTCACCTTTTGTTCCATTCGAAGTGCCACTTTCATAATGCAAAATAATTAATCTTATCCGCATTGCGTCCTTTGGCCAGTTACATGTTCCACGATTTGCGCTAAGACTTTTGCTTTCTAACGATAGGAAAACATTACGCACTTGTCGCGCAATGTACGGCGTAAAGCTAATGGCATCGCGGAATTGAGCGAACACCACCGAAGACCACTCAATCCCGCACACCGGGTGCACACGTGACATTTTCCGAGCCATTTTTCCCACCCCACGGGTTTTCCCAACCCGATATACGGTTGAGTGCTGGCCGGGCCTGATTGACGACGTACATTATTCCAATTGTCACACTTAATCCGACCGGGTTTTCCAAATCGATGGGAAGAAAATCGTCCGCCTCGTTCGCGAAGGAGTTTTGCAGAACGCTTTTTAGGGTGGGCGGTGGCTTGATGGTGGTGTGTTCGGTCGGGTGAGGGGAGGCAATACCAAACAAACAGAATGCGAAAGTGAGGATTTAGTGTGCTTCATGGCGCGAAGTAGGAGTTCGCATTTCTATCGTTGCGCGTTGACGCGAACGCGTGGAATGAGCCGACATTTTCACCGTTCAGCGTTCGGGGCTGGAAAAGCGAGACGTGTACCGATTTTCTTCTTCCTCGCCCTTTATCGGGGTGGAACCGCTCTCCGCATTCGCGTCTAGTGAAAATGTATTTTTGTGTACGGAGCGCTCGTCACACAAGACGAGCTATACGCCATCGAAGCCTTCGGGTGGTTGGAGGATTGTCATACGACTCGAAAGTCGTGAATTAAATGGAGGCGAAAAGTCTCTCGACTTTGCACTTTTCCCAGCTTTTCTTCCCCCTCACTTCTGTCTTTCTACCACCCGCGGTAGGAAATTCTTACTCCCTCAAGCGACTGACACATTTCCACCGGTGGAAAACTCGCACATGCCGAGGCTTCTGAGTCCGACGATAACGATGACAATTCGAGAATTTGCCTCCTTCCTGACTGTTTCGCGCTGGATGGATGAATGGACTCGTATATCACTTCGCGGTGCTGCGTGGTAAAGTGAGCCTTCGGCAAACAGTTTCGTGGCCACAAGTGAGTGCAAATATGCCACCAATGTGAAGCGCTCGAGAAGCGTACCGGTTCCGGTTCCGGTGAGCAGTAAACGGGTAATTGTTCGTGCAAGATTTTGCGTACAGCATGGGAAGAAAAATAAGCTTTAAATTTCATGGTTGAATGTTGCAGTTAATTTTCAACCAAATTTTTAAAATAATGTTGAAAAGAACATAAGAAATCTTTAAAAAATTGTATCTGAAATTGAAAATTAACAACTGAAACAGAATATTACCATGTTGTTCTTCATTTTGGAAGCTCACTTAATCTGCTGTTGTTTTGACAATCGTGAAAATGTTCAGAACACTTCACTTTATTCATATTCATGTTCTAGAACAACTATCGCACTCTTCCCGCCAGTTTCCGAAATGACTAACGTTTAGTCGCATTGTTAAAACTCCCATCCGAAACGTATGGAAATCCACCACAAGCCGCTCGAAGCACCAAGCATCGAGCAGAACAACGGATTATTCAAATTACCCTTCCCGAACCACGAACGATGAGGCACGTGCTCAAACACCACCACCCCAATGCGAGACAGACGTCTTAAGACCATCAAAAACTTCAAGCTTCCGGTGATCGGGGGAAGGAACCTACGCGGGATGTAGTGCGACATGTGAAGGCACGATTTCCCGGCACTTAGACAATTAGATATGACACTGTTTACATTCTGAAGTATTATTTATTCCCGTAATTGAGTGCAAACAGATCGCGATAAGTCGCACAAGGAAGCAAGTGGCGGCGGTTGAGTGCGGGAAAAGGTGGAAATCGGAAGGTTGGTATCTCAGTGACAGATTTCAAGCGTACGGTTTCGCTGGCACTTTTGTGCTTCGCGTGATTTTACGTGCAGACAATCCCCCTCACCGGAGAAGTGTTTCTTCCGATTGTGTTATCGTTAATGAAGGTTGATCCACCTCCCCATCATTCCACGGAAAGGAATTTCTTCCGAGGTTCGCCTAACAATTATCGTGCACCTTCAAGAATTCGTTTCCCCTAACTCCTCGAATCGTAAACTCCGACCGCAGTAACGCAGTTGAAAGTTTCCCAATTCCATTTCTGATTTTACTTTGGCAATTAAATTCCTCATCTTTACCCTCGCGTTGGGGCCCGACCTGTCATACGGATGACATCACGGGGGATGAAAATTGTAGCACCAACACAAGCACCCGACTTTCCCCCCAAAACACCAACAACATTCATAACAATTCAGTCCGGTCCGGTGTACAGACTGTCCGAGGACGGTTTTGCCAACGGAAAAGGGAAATTAATTAGAAATAATTTATGGCCATATTTGGGCGACCGTTCGTTGACGGGTTTTTCCACCCGCAGGGGCTTTTCTTTTTCTCCCCCTCGCCGCAGAACGCTGAAATACCATTGCTCCACTGGCGTTTTTCGCCCCGTTCTATCGCACATTCTGAGGAATCCGTGGGCAACGGCGAAACGGGAGTGGAAGTGAAAGGTGCGGGTGGGGAAAACGCAACATTTTACGACTATTCACGTCATGCATCATGAACACTATAAATCCTGCCCGGTTTGTATTTGCTTAATTAAACTTGAGCACTTACTAATTCTGACGCATTTCTCGGCCAGAAAAATCGGAAAGTCAGTGCCGCCGGAGTTGGAGTAGGAGCCCTAGAAGGGAGGGGTATTAGGGTTGGTGGAACGGGAAGGATGGCGATGCTGCCGTATGCCAGGCGGGGATTAACGGTTGGAAGATTGGGGAAATTCACCCAACAACGCCATAAGCCTCATCAATTTGAAAATTCCCCAGCCAGACTCCCAGGACTCGGCAGGACCAAGTGGAGGATT
Source organism: Anopheles sinensis (assembly GCA_000441895.2). NCBI lineage: Eukaryota > Metazoa > Arthropoda > Insecta > Diptera > Culicidae > Anopheles > Anopheles sinensis. Next base: position 557,182 of record KE525305.1, on the reverse strand, counting down.
ACTTGCTGTCAAAAGTGACGTTTGTATGGAAAGCTACTGAGCGCACTTCTCTTCCGGCGGAAAACAATCGGTCACCCTCGACTTCTGCCCCATATAACTTTGCAAAGTGTCCACCGCCGGAGGGGGGTCAATTTTAAAAATTCATTACCTTGAATGACGGACTTTTCCTGCAAATCATCATCATCATCATCATCATCGTCGTCCGTATCGTCAAACTTGTCGGGAACGTTCTTTTATTTACGGAACATTAAAACCGACCGGGATGCCGAGGTCGGCACGTTTAGTCTCGGTTTGATTGACCCGTTTTTATCTGGAGCCACTCGGGCTTATGATTTGCTCGAATGCTGCCCACCCGGCGAACCCCGTCGAGTCCTTTAAGGCTTTAAAAGGATCATTTGAGTACGCAATCGAAGAGAAAACTTTTACCGACCACACCCCACGAATGGAAACCGGTCCAACCGTCCATCAAAACCCTAATCCTTCAACCAAACCGGGAGCACACCTTTCTGTCCGCACGACGCACGGCGGTGGTATTTTCGCTCACTGTTTTAAAGGATAATGCTTTCATCTTCACAAGCAAATTCTACCAAAGTTCACCGTTTGATCCTGGGAGAATTTGCAGCCATCATTCTAACCCAACTCGCTAGTCCTTTAAAGAAAACAAAAAAGAACACGACCCACCTACCTCGGTCAAACATCATTGAGTTTCAAATCTGCCGAGAATGAAGAAAATGCCAGTTTTCGTTAACTCGCTTCCTGCCGGCGCTCCGGATCGTGGCATACTTCAGATGCGCAGACTTACCCGGAACGTGCCTCAAGTGCGGAATGTTTGGCCCCGGCCGAAACCCGCTGGGAAATGCACAACTTTGAAGACAACAATCTCCACAAGACGATTGTTTGAAAGTTTTGAACTTTAGTTTTCATCCTAAGTTTTCAAAACAAACAACTCCACAGAAGTGCAAAAGAAGTGGAATGGTAAAGTAATGAAGGATTTCTCATAAATAAAAAAGCATGAAAAATGTTTGTCTAACCCTATAAACAAAATTCTTGACTGCAAATTAATTAATTGAAAATCGCTTAAAGAGAACATTTAAATATTCACCTACGTAAAGTGTTTTCTGTTTTTTACTTTGTTAGGACGAAGTAGGATCTTTTCTCCATATTAGATCCTTAGAACCTCAATAAGGATTAAAGGCACAGACGAACTCATCAAATTTTCATCGATTATGCAAAATTCATGCAACCACCATGGTTTCACAGTCTCAGGCTCAGGATTTCACCACATGTAGATTTCGTTAAATATTTCATTCGGATCCCCCAACACTCCAAAATAAGACTAAAGAATTTCTGAAAAAGACCGTAAACTAACTCGTTGATTATTTTAAGAATATTTTTCGAGCTCGAGTTTGTGATGAGAACGCTTTTCCCCAGCCATTATGGTGCTTTGATATAAACATGGCACTGCTTTTGCCGCCCTTGAATAGACAGATCGTTATCCGTATCCGTGAGACGGGAATTTTGCCAGACCACATGATTTCAGGCGTTTCCATCGCCACACGGAACACGAGCTCCTTGACTTCGGGTACCTCTCAAATCTCGATTCTTCCAGGTTCCATTATCCTTTTATGTACGCATCGGGACGTTTTTCTCTAGACGGTACATTTCCCCAAGAGTTTTCTGCGGATTCGGATCCCTTGTTCACCAGTATTGGATGCTTTTGCTTCCAGTCAGCTTGAACGTTCCCAACCGTGCTATCGAACGAGGGGGAGGGTTTTCATTCACCCTCGCAAGTAAAGTGTGTGGGAATTTATCTAGCCAAAAAAGCGGGATTTACCTGCCGTTACATCCATGCGAGGTTCACGCTTGCACAAACACTTTATTTGCATCAGACACCACAAAACCATCCCAACGTACCTAAGAAAACCCCGTCGAAAGTTTGTCCTCGTTCCGATGGAAGGAGTTAAATTCGCCGTGAAATTTTCACTCCCTCCACATGCGACGAAATAGTTTGATTCTCACGTTGACTTTAGAACGCCCTGGAAAAGGATTTGCATTTCAGCGAAATCCTTCAATTCCACCCCGGTATCCATAGTCAATCACCGTAACTGGCCCGGCGTCCTGATGAATTGCATACATTAAATGCGCTCGCTTAACGGTTCCTCCGCTCGGAAAACCAATCTCCGGCACCTGTGACGGGTAAATCCGATTGTTTACACACCTTTAAACAGCAACAACAAGAACGGCAAAACCGGTGGATGAATGGTCACACTCGACCACAAGTAGCTGGTAGGAAAATGGTTCAGCCCGGCCATCGACAACACCAAAAGCTTTCCCGAAGCTGTCCTTTGAACGAGTCTTCCAAAAACCCAAAAGGAGCAACCGAACCACGGTTCCCGGTGTGCCTTCGTTTCTCCGCGAGCTTGACGTCGTTTAGATAAGCCGAAAATTTATATTTAAATTTCAAATTAAAGGTTGCAGGCCCTCGGGGAAGTAAAGCCGAAAAACGGGCTGACTCTGGCTAGAGCAACAATACGCCCTCCGCTCCGTCTTCACCATCCTTCCTTCCTCCTTATTATCGCTCGACTCCCTCCGGTGCCTTGTGGTATGCCGTGCCACGCGACAGAACCGCCTCTCTGCGCCTGATTCAATGGCTGGAATATTTGATAAGATCGCTACGGGCTAATTTATACAAAAGTTCTTACCTCCTAGGACAGCCCTCGTTACACCTGGCGAATCAGGTATTGGAAAGACTTCCGAAATCTTCATCAGGGCAGGCCGAGGAGGGACGTCGTTTTTCTCCCACATCCACTCCCAGCTCTCGTTGGATGTCTCCACGGTTGCCTCGCATTGGCGTGGAGCAAACACGACGTGGCATATCACTGCGAGTGGATCGATGCCGACGGGGCCTACGGCGCACAGTTTACCGTGGCGGCCTATGCGGCGTACGGGATTTGATTACATTTAGCTTCCGCTTCGATGCTGCCGCCTATCGGGCCGCCTCGACAGGGCGTCTTGTTAACTTCCAGATTTGGTTTTTAAGAAAAGTTACCGCACAAGTTTTCTTTCCAACCGGATTGAGAAACACTCAGAGTGAAGTACGTTGTTTGTTGTTTGTCCTTTTTTTGTTTTTGGTTAGACAAGTCCGTCTCCAGCAAAATACATCTGAACAGAGTTCTTATTAAGTTTTTTAAACTGGCTGGAATTAAAATTAAAAAAAAAAACATTTAACGGATTCTTCCAGTATGAAACGTTTGTGCCCAAATACATTTACCTTAACAAAATCAAGTTCATAAATTAGCAAGGAGCAGTGTCGAAAGCGCCAAACCAGTGTGTTAACCATCTTTATAGAGGCACAAGAGTTAACCAAAGAATCACCATACATCACTTCCCTAGCCATCCCGAACTCTGACTCTGACCAGACATAGGAGCTTTCAGCACCATCGTGAACTTTCGACATGTGTTTTAATTATTATTTATGATTTCACTTTAGCAATAATATAACAAACTTGCTCTTGCCAGCAGCAACGTTTAGATGCCGTTGGAATACCTCAACTGCATCCTTTCACCCTCTCCCTCCGGCTATGTTTTCTTTTGTTCGAACTTGTCTAACTTAAACTTACACCAGCTCGGATTCTGGAGTGTAAGTTCGAGACAACCTCATAAAGAGCCGAAAATATTGCATCATCTCGCCCTATCTGTTGTAGTCGGGTGAAAAGTGAGACCACTCTACTGGTAAAAAGTTCATAATAACTGCAGTTCAGCCATATGATTGCGAAACGCATGGGCAAAGTTACTAAAGAGAAGTTGCTTCTTGCTCCCTTTTTTCGATGAAAGTTTGCATCCGTGCTCAACCAGAGGAGGGTTTCAATGAGAAAATTATCTTCACTGTTTATTCAAAGTAAAATGTTCCTGCATTTTGTTTAACCAAAGAGTTTCTGCTCGAATTTGTGTTCTCTGTTTTTTTTTTTGTTTCATCCTGTTGTAGCTAGTAAATCTCTTCTCTGGCTTATTTCACCAAACACAACCATCCTACAAAGCCACAGTTTGCCCGCAGGGGAATTTCTTCTAGCCGGTCATGGGAGATGATAAAGTTATGAATGGAAAAGTTTGAACATAGTTCCTGAAAACATAGTCATAGTCAAAAATTAACGGATAAAAAATAAGCTCAAAAGAAAACATAACAACGATTCAACCATCCCGAGTGGGAATTTTAAAGTGTAGTTCAAACTGATACTTTCCTTTCTTAGCTGAGATACAAGTTGGTTATGACAACTTTTTACTGCAACTTTAGCATTCAAAGCTTACATTCAACTACGCTTTCATATAGTACTGAATTTTACTTCTCTTTTCAAAACTTTATAGGTAATAAAATGAAACCAATCTAATCCACCATTCTAATGTATCGTCTAGTGAAAGCAGGAACGTGATATTATGTTGTATCATTGACTTTCAAACTCTGTTTATAACTGGCTTAAAACAGTTTAAATTGATTTAAGAAGTGCTTTTTTGTAAAGTCAAGAATTACCTTAACTGGCATTCTCCACCAATTGTTTTACTTTATTCACAATGAACTTAAAATGCACAACGAAAGCACAACCAATCACCGTAATCGTAACATCATTCTAAACTCGTAAACTACCAACTCATGATTGACACAGTTAGCTCCGTTTGCGATACTCCCAAATTGAAACCCACCCAACTTACAACCACCCTCTTGGATGTGACATTTTGAAGCTCTTCCCACCAGAAGTCAATTTTCTGTTGCGTCCATTCCCCCAATGGAAACCACGCAAGTCAAAACGGCAAAGGTGTGACGGAAAAGTTCGAACCACTCATTTCAAATTAAATAAACATCAAATTAAATCTGCAACCGAAGTCGGTCGGTGTCTCTTGAAACTCCGTAGTTTGTGGCTGTTTCGATTTCCTGCAAATCATCGTTTCGTGCGAAGCGCATACTTTGGCAGACGGTGAAACCGGTGAACGGTGGGAGGAATCCATTACTTTAAATTTCCTTTTACGTTATAGTGAGCAGAACTCCGTTGGCACGCGCACTTTTCGTATTCTGTGTCTTTCCGAGGCACTTTTCTGTGGTGTGAAAAAAAGAAACATGTGGACTTAAAGGACACCTTGTCAGATTTGAAGCTCCATCCTTACTTGCTATCCAACATGTTCTACTAAGGGTTGTCTGTGTTGGTCACGGCCTTCTAAATGTCACTGCTTTCAATTGGTGGCGTATGGCTACATCGTTTCTAGTGACATCGTACTGTATCAGTGGCTTTGTTTTCCAACTCCAACACGCTACGTTTTCCTTTTCCAGAAAATCGCCAGCAAACACGTCAAGACCACATGCCGCACAATTACATACAAAGTAAAGGTTAATTGAACAAAAACAGCAGTGTTGCCCTGGAATGAATTCAAAAAGTAGGAAAAAGTAAATAAATATTTTTTCATAGAAAAACATAAATAGAGATTGAAATAAATGTATAATGATGAGTGAGAAACGCAATGAAATTTTTTTGATGTACAGTGCAAGAAAAAATCTCTGTTGAATCTTTATAAAGATATTGAAAATTTCTCTAAAGATATTGTAAATAAATAAGGTCTACATTTTTTTTCAAACTAAATTGTATCTACATTTTGTCTCACTGATAAATTTTAATAGTTTCAATCGCTTTTTGCAAAAACAGTTTGCATGCTGCTTCTTATGCAGATCAATTCAACTTAGAATATAAATTAGTCCATCATCGGGTTATATGTCCGCTATGCTAATTTGTGCATCATTTTTAGTGCAATTTGTGCAACAACTTGAAATCATCCTTACTAACACTATTAACTGCTATAAAATGATTTGTAGCCATTTTTATTGCAAGAATATACCGATTAAGACTTTTTTACGGCTTAGGCAAATTTTAGAATAATGCTTTGGTGATGAATAGACATCATATGTCTCAGCGGCGCGAGTCAGGACACAATTGCAGTTGTCCGTCACTGAGCATTGGCAGGCTCGGCTTTAATTTGTTTGACGCTTTAACTTTTGATCATGAAATAGCATTAAGATGTTTCTTCAAAAACTTAATTCAACTACATCTTCATGACGTTAGTAGTGTTATGGAGGTTAAAAATTTTGTATCTTCTTCGTCTTGGCGTAACGACCATCTTCTATCAAGTATGCCTTACTAGACATGTAGGACTTTTTCCTTTTGTGTACGTGGATAGTAAGTCCTCTTGTGCAGGGGAGGGTCCAGTCTTTGTTGATACTCGAATCCACGCCGTCGAGGAAGCGCCTAGTCGCTCTTGGGCTGATTTTCTAACCGGTGTAACCGTTTGGCTGGCGTGGTCTCCCTTAGAAAAGTTTAGTTGTGTATAGAGATGGTTTTTACAAAATTGCGTGAATTTAGGAATAATTAAGTGTAATAATAGCTGGCTACAGAATCATAACTAGTATCAATTTTCAATAGACCAATTATTGAAGCGATCTCAAGATTTTAAAATATAACGGCTGATTCAAAACAATCCCGCAACGCTTGCCAACCGTATTCCTATGAATAACGCCAAGGGTCTACTTAACACCAACCAAGAGCCTCGTGCATTTAATTCGCAAATCTATGTGTAACGTCATGCACCAAAAATGAATCTATTGAACACTCATACACGCACGCACTGTAATCTACCCATGTTTTGCATCATTCTTAAAATAAATTCCACTGGTATTTGCTGGAAATGAAGTAGTCTTCAATATGTCAGCTAATGCCCGAACTTTGCGCGCTTAAATGGTGGTGATATGGTATGCCTGTATTCTACCCTCGAGTTTTTCTCACCAGCCTGAAAATGTCGAAGACGGTAAGGGGCTTCCTGAAGGAATTTCCATCGAGTGCATTTATTACCGTGAGCCACCCCCACGAACACGAAGGAGGGTCGATTCCTTGAAGATTGATCATTGTCTCAACTACGCCTCGCTACATTGCGCCGGTACACCGACAAGGGGATGCGCACCCCTCTTGCAACTGTACGGAAAGCCACCCCTTCGGGAGCGTTGAAGAAGAAAACCCACAAAGTTAATTGAATTAAGTTAATTATGTGTGGACAGATCAATCTATTTCGTCGCATCGGTGGGATGTTTCTTCGGCTAGACAGGCGTAGTTCGAAATCCAATCCGGGTCTTCTTGTCCATTTAGCTGATAATATGTCGGCTGTTTAACGGAATTACCCTCGCCTAAAAGAGCACTGTCCATCGATGGGTGGTTCTCGTCCCACATCGATCCGAAGGAATTCAGTGTAGTTTAAATGGCCGGGTTATCTTTCCGGCTTGTTAGGGTCCCTGACGTACCGTGTCTCATGAGAGTTGCATCGTCCGGAAAGCAGAGATGGGCAAGCAAATGGCATGAAAAATACCGTTCGATCATGCAATCCAGTCTTTCCTCGCAGTCAACTCTAGAGCCTGGTGATGTGGGTTTTACGAGTCACCGAACTAGTTGAAGCTACGCGCATCAACCGCAACCCTTAAAGCTACCGTATCGTAAAACGTCGTTCAACGGGGAAGGTTCTTGCGGTATCTGGATTTTTCGCCCCAGAAAAGTACGTTCCGTTGCGAGAAACTCGATCGATGCATCGATTGAGACGTGTTGCTTCGGTGGTTGAGGTAGCTCAAGTGTGTTGTGCAAGAAGTGAAGCAAAATTTTCAAGAAACCCAAACCCCTTACAAGGGAAAATCGAATCCACCAGACGGCTGGTAACAGGTCAACACATTTTCGTTCCAAAATCACCTGTTCCTGGTCGACCGATAAAACGATAGGCGACCACCTTGCCGCCGAACACCAGCCATGAGAAAGTGACATTAAATTATAGCCATTCATATGTAAACACTCTCTCGTAAAAGTAACGCCCATAAACACGACCGTAAACAAAGCGGCATAAAATTGCGCCGCGATTTCTTTCGGAACATTAACGATGGCGCCAGTTGATCAGAGCATATTCACGATGGTTCGAACGCCGCTCGCTGTAGGTGTGCCGAGTCCTTTGTGCCGATACGGAGATAGGAGTGGGGAAACAAATAAAACCTACATTTCATGGCCATTTTGGTTGACGGACAGAAAGAAAACTCGTTGCTGAGTTTTTTTCCCTTGCTTCGTCAGCTTCAAGGTTTTGAAGGAAGGGAAATGAACGGGAAACCAACGTTGTTGCGTCGAAGAAATATGTCACTGACATCCTGAGGTGGCATTAAATCCACCAGGTGGTATTTATAAAATCATAACCATAAAGCATAAGCATAATTACACCAATCACGCCACAAGAGGGGCGGTGTGTGGTGGTTAAAGTTGTTTTGGAGAAAAAGATGAAAAATGATACCACCACAAAGACTGACTAGAAAAAATCATAAGAATGAAATCTAATTTTATCGCGCTCAAGCTTGTTAATTTGCAACATGTTGATTATCGAAGTTCATGAAAAGAGCAGCTTCTCACGATATTTATTGAGAAAACAGTGAGAATATGCTAATAATGCTTCGGATTATTTGCAGACATAAATGTAGGATTCGTTACTGTTTTAATAAATTACATTTTCCAAACTCTGTTGCCAAAGTCTTAAAGGATCATTTTATTTAACCAGAAATGATAGTTTCATGTATTAATTGGAACTTGAAAAGTTGTTAATATGTTTCCGGGTGTTATGAAACAATCTTTAGCCTTACGTTGATTGGATCGGTCTCTACTGCGTATAAATATGCAATCCAACACCCCTTGAAAACGGCACACTTTCACAAGAATCTAAACAGAACTTATCTACCCCTAGGCCAACCCTTATCTCTTAACTGGGTGTAAAAATGGTTAGCAGGTCCTCGGCATGGTCATAAATATCGAGTAAAGTGGTTATTTTTCATTACCAAAACCACGACCCGTCTGGCCAGTTTTTCCTGCCCAAAACCGGGGCATATGAAATCATTTCCCAGAAAGCAATCGACCACCTAAGCCGAAGCTGCTTTCGCTCGAGGGTTCCTCCAGTGACCAAACCCCTCTGGGGAGAGTTCCAGTCGAGTTTTGCTTCTAAATAAATAAACTGTCACCGAATAGCGGTCCAGTGCCCAACCCGGCCGACCCCATTTTCACCGAAACTTTCCCTCTGCTTCGGTAGGTGACATTAATCGTATAACATTTTAATTCGTGAGATCACACGCGGGGAATCTCAGCCGGCGTTCCGTTATGGTTTGCCAGCGTCTGGTTTTTCCCTCTCGAATACTCTCGGTGTGTACGTGTGTGTTTTTGTCCTGACCAAGATGTCAGCCCCCTTTTATCTAGCGTTTTTAATTGTATTTGTATGTGTAAGTGTATTTCACCCCTCGAATTTTCACTTTCCATCCATTTCACAGGTCAAAGTCATGCTCCGCGTGTCCGATGACCCACCGAGGCAACCGGGCGACACGTCGCAGGACCAGCCGGCGCCAGGATCCACCACCACCACCACCACCACAACGGCAACACCCACCTACTTGACCGTGGACAAGAAGAAGCGCCAGGTGACGCTGACGGAGACGACTGCGCTGCACGGAAGCGCTGCGACGGCTCAATCCGAGCGAGGACCGATGGTGTCCGCACCGAAAATGTTTGCATTCGATGCATTATTTACGACCGAAGACTCGCAGGTAGGTGTGTCCCACGGAACGGCAGACGGGATCGAAATCTAATCAACTAATCAAACCAGCACTCTTTGGTTTGCTTTGCTTCTTCAGCTCGACAAGAGTGGGCAAAACATTTGCAGATAAAAGATAGTTTAAAAAACGAAAAGTACACAAATGGTAATTTTACTTTTCAAAATGATATTGTCCATCCATTAAAGGTAAATAACGAGAATAAACTCCTTGTGTCTTGTCTTATAGTGAAAAGTGTCACTATAGTTGCTTAATCAGAGAGCATCACTGTACAACTAGTTACGGTCCACAGTCCGGCACATGCTTTTTCCTTCCATATCATTTCCCACTTGCGTTAGAAAATGACCGCTCTTGCCCTAGAACGCACATTCCGACCGACGTCAATGTTCTTACCGATGCTTAACGATATTCAATCAAGTCAACCAACAACCCCTCGATGCTGACCCTCGTATACGAGCGTCTCTGGCGAATGCGTGTGTGTGTGGATATGTGCGTAACTTGTCCTGACCACATCGCCAGTTTACTTACGGTGCATAATTGATGTGCCCACTGATCACACCTCGGAAAAGTTAATGGGCTGTAAACTGCACGAGTCCCGAAAGTGGTTCAATTCCACACTTCCACATTCTTGCCCGCAAGCCGCTCCCTTCGTTTCGGCTGGGAAAACTCCTCCCCCCCCCCCCCCCCTCGGGAACCGCACCGGCAGTGAAATGGTTTTTCCCTTCAACGCGTCCAGTATACCGAACCCTTGCGATATACATTTTCCCTAGTTCGAGGCGGGAAAAGGGCTTTTGACGAGCAATGGTACGGTGGGTATCATACGTTTGCTCGATTTGAGATATTATTTAAAGCGAAATCGTGTCCAGGCTCATAAAATGTGCGAGGCAGAGTGTTCCGAGTGCCGCCCTCACCCTCCAACGTGCGTCGTTAGTTACCGTCCATTAACACTGTCAAAACAGTTGAACGTTTGCATCGATTCCGAGGGGCCGGCAACGATTGCACATCAATAATCATCCGTTCCGGTGGACCATGTTTTTGGGGTCGGAGTTTGGGAGCATTCTCTCGGTCCGTCGATTGATGTAATCGAAAATTCATGTTACTGGCGAACCATTTTGGCAACTCATAAATCACTGTTCGAGTTGTTCCTGGACTCTGTAAACTGAGGGTAATCGTTTGACCAATGCATTTCTGAAAACCGTTACTTTTAAATATTCCCTACTAATCAAATAACATAAAGGACAATTTTGAAATTCCATTAAAAACAACCTAACATTGTGGTTAGGAAATAATAAAATAAAGCAAATATTTTCCAATGCCTAATCCAATCCATTGGTAATCGCGAAAGCTCACCATTGCTAAGCCCTGAGTGCGAGGAATGTCATCAATATTATATTAAGCACGTTCATCTATCGATTGCCAGAGTCCCAGAGGTCTGGGAAAAGTCCACAATTGCCATACCTGCACAGCTCTTGGCAGAGTTATTGCATGCCTTTTTCCTATTCTTCCCTTGCATCCCCAAACTAGGCTCCAGGCAGGAGAGAAGATAAGGCGAAACATTATTGCGGTAACCTTATGGAACATTTTTCATTTATGGAAAGAGCTAGAACTCTTTGTCCTTCCCTCGCTCCCACAAAGTCCCTTTTTCCTGGGTCGGTGAGGTGATTTTCCCACCATCGCCATCAGCTCCGGTAGCATCGTTTCGCGTCCAGTGGAAGCGATATGATAATAACGTTCCAGGGTGACAAAAAGTTGGCTAATGAAAAACGTGATCTTACTACAAAATTGACACCGCCTGTCGATGTCGGCAAGGTGTGCCACGGGATGGGTTTTCCTCGAGCAACGCTTTTCTCTGCTCCTGCCGGAAAGGAGGCTACAGATGGTGCAAACTTGCCACTCGCTTCCATCTTTCCTTGGGGCGTGTGGTCGGGAAAATTTCTGAAAGCTGCTGCTAGAAAGTATTACCAATTTTCGGGGATTAAACTGAAAGCTATAATCCGACCGATCGTCGACAGTTTTCACCGGCTGCACTTTCCAATGGGCTGTAAAATTAATGCACTGTTAATGTATTTTGCATAGTTTCTTTTTCATTGCTAATCTTTACTCTATTCCGTCCTTTTTACTTGCAGCAAGACATATGCGGTACGGCGCTCTCGGAGGTGATTCCTGCTGTCCTCGAAGGCTCCGATGGATGTTTACTTTCGCTGGGCTACCCTGGAGCAGGTGTGTTTGATGTTACAACGAGCAAATTTCATTTTCCCCAAACCGAAGTGTACCGTTTTACTTTGTAAATAAAATAACCAACTAGAATGCAGCTCTCGTTCGTTCCACAATAAAAGATCCTCCACGGAGGGAACTCCTCTTGTACTCTCTCGACATCGAAAACTAATCCCCTTTTACGTCCATTTGCCTTTCCTGCCAAACTACTTAAAAACTTGTCTGAACTGTGGACGTGTAAACGGCTTAACCATTTCACAACAAAGTGCCACGCAGCATCTGCTTCCGGGCGAGCTGTGCATCGACAAGATTGTCCACCGTTTCTACAGTGCATCTGCAGTCGGTGACAGAACACTGCATGCACCTTCGTTCGCTTGCGTACGAGCAAACGGTTGGGAAAACTGCGGGAAAACTCCTGGAGCTCGAAGACCCGGTAAAACTTGTCCCAAACCGTCATCGTTGACACTTTGCAACGGTGTCTGTGCATGCTGTTATGATTTTTCTCCGTCGCCCCCGAACAATTACCGGCACAAGAAACGTGTATGAAAACTGATTTTCCTTGCCCACGGGGGCAAAAAGAGGACCGAGGTAGACAGGGAAAAGTTTAATCGCAAAGTTTCACCTACCCACTCTGCCCGGAAACCTTACGAAGGATCTGGAAAACCCAAGCCAATCGAAAACGACCGTCAAACGAAATGTGAATGTGCAAGATGCAAAACCTTTTTACTTCAAACTTCTACAGGCTCGCCCTTTCCCTTTTTTCTTTTCTTTTCTCTTGTTCTTTTGGTTCACAAATACGAGTTTTCATAAGTTTTTTTCTTAAAACATTTCCGTCTTCCTTTCTGCCACGTAAAAGTTTGTCACAGCGGCCATTACACTTGTACATTGCTTATGCGACGCCCAAGCCAGCTTCCACTTTTCGTGCCGCTGGATGGAAAGGAAAAAATGTGCGACCGAAGCACGTGGCACATGGTGGAGGCGCCTGGTGACCGACGGAAATTTATTCCACTCTCTCTCTGCAAGATAAATCGCTTTCCCACACCTCGGGCGTCCGCAATCGAAACAATACGAAGAACAAAGAAAAAAAAGAAACACACAGAAACAAAACATTCAGCAAACAACCGTTGGTACCGCATTGAACGTACCCGATAGGCGTAGGCCGGACAAATTTAAAAGGGATGTCAATATATCGCTTCCGGGATGGCGTGCGATAAAGTACACGTCCTAATAGATCGATGTTGGGCGCAATGTACGCGCGTCAAGTTTTCCCATGCTGTGCCAAACTTTTTTTCCCACTTTTATTGCATTTTCAAATATTTGTGTCGATTTTCCTCGGTTGCTCGGTTTTTCCACCATTTTGCGAGGACGGTGGAAGTGGAACTGTCTCCTTAGGCACTTTGCGTGAGTTGCGAGTTTCCTTTCCTTGTGTCTTCTGGAGTTGCAACTGAGTATTGGCAGATTTTGTATTATGTTTTCTGTTTTTCCCCAGAAGGACAGAAAACGAACAAAATTGTTTCATGTTCCCCCAACCCAGAGATACCTCCCTGTCGTAGGCCTTTTTAGGTATGATAAGGTCCAGATGTGCACACTCGATGTAGTGTCACGTAGACTCGAATCCATCTGACGCTTTAAAAGCAATTTAGTTGTGATTTGATTTTGTGGATAGAGATTTTCTTGTTACTTATGTATCTCCTTTCGATGCATTTGAACTCAGTTTATAATTTGTAAGCATTCAAATTAAAGGCAAAAATTTCATAACTTGTTTAAAATACAACTACCTCCATTTTAGATGAACTCTTAATCTCTACTCTACTCTCTTCTGTTCATTCAATCCTAATCTACACATGCACACGAAAAACATCCCCGTAATAAACATGCACTGCTCAATCATTGTCACGGGCTTAACACGTACTCTTCCATTGCAGGCCAATCACGCACCATGTTCGGCACGGTGGCGTCCCCCCCGGGAGACCTCGGTGCGATCCCGTGCGCCATCGCGTGGCTCTACAAGGGCATTAATGAGAAACGTCAAAAATCGGGCGCCCGGTTCTCCGTGCGCGTCAGTGCGCTCGGCGTGAACGCGACCAAGCCGGGCTCGTCGTCGAGGGACTTGCTCGCCGGACATGCGACAGGTAATTAATCACTTATCCTACTGGGGCTTCCTAACGCCGAGCTAACGGTTACTCCGGCCTACCGTTTCCTGTTGGGGTGGAAACGCACGAAAAAAAAGATATGTGATAGAACTAGGCCCATCCGGGAAACCATTGGTTGGAGCTTCCATTGAGACCTTTTCATTGAGTGAAGGCTCATAGCTATCGACGATGGTCAGCCGGGTGATCTGGTGAATATTTTCCATTTTTGCTAACACATGTTACACCATAATGAAACCCCTAGGCAACAACAACGACGGCCTTTCTCTAGCAGCAAAACCTTGTTTTACATTTATTATCCCTCCTTTCCGGAGCAAATTGTTCGTAATAATCGTCCTTTGATGGCTAATTTATTCATCGATGACTTGAAGCTCGGTTAAGCAAGAATGTATCGTGTTGACAGGCTTGTCATAATGAAATCTCAAGCGACGACATCACCATGTCGGAAGACATCAGAAACTCCGCTCTACACCCTATCAACTTGGTAGCAACTGAATGGAGCTTGTGGGAATTTGGAACAATACACTCAACCGTCCTGCAATAATCAACTAATGAATGTGTGACCTGATATCATCATATGCCAATCAAGACATGCATGAGATAATGCCCTGTCAACGACAGGACTACAAACGTCTATAAGAGAAGGAAGAACTTTGTTCAACTACTATAATTGGAGCTTTTCAGAATCGAATCGATTTCACATCGTGCGCCGTATAAACTCACCTTTGGGCGAAACACTTTACATTTTATTCAATGTTTTTGACTCGATACATACAAAGGAACAACAACGTACCCCGTTCCCGGTGGTTGGTAAGTCCATTTCCAATAAGGTATCACATTTCTGTGGCATGTAAATTTTGCATTTGTCAGAAATTTGACACCAGCAACGCATGACAGCAGGGCTAAACCGTTGACAAATTGTTAGCCATAGGATTCCGGAACCCCCTTTATCGCCAACACTGTCTGCTACATGGTACATGTCCCATTTGAAATGGGAAACTCAATAACAACAACAACCTGGGACATCGCATCGCCTAGAGAAAGCTGAAACTTCAATGGGGTGTTAAAGTATTTTTTTGTTTAATTTTATGTTTCACCCAAAAAATATACACCCGCTGTAAAACGATGCAGCCAGCTGAACTCCAGTGTGGATGGAGGGGGGCACCGGTACCGGTTTCGAAATATTTGTCAAGTGTTGCAACATGACGGAGCCGTCCTTCAGAAGTAGAAATAGCGTCGGGTACACGGGCACCGGATGGACATCAAAAATATTACGCTGACACAATGAACCGGAACGAGCTTCGTACGCCATGCGGGCTCATGTTCTGTCGAAAACTGTCACACCGAACACGACGCCATCGCCCCGGACCGATGTTGTCCCGATGCTGCAAACGGGTTTCCGTGTCCCTTTCCCAATATCGGTCAGCGTTTTCGTCTGTTTTATCTATACCTCGACAGTCTCGCAGTCTCGAAAAACATGTTAACTCATCCACCAACACCACCGACCGACCGACCGACCGACCGACTCGGTGTATCCTTTTCCTCTTCTAAATGGGAGAAAATCCGAGCCAAAAAATACCACCCCTCCCTACAACCTCCGCAGTAACGTCCACGCGCAGTTGGGTTCGGTACGGTTGTTGTTTTTCCCGAAGTGAAAGTACCTGATGCCTCCCATCAGTTGACGGCCATTGACTTCCGGAGGCGTAGGAAGTAATTGAAGGAAAGTGTATCCGGCCAACATCATCGCATCGATAAAACAGAATGCACACGGCACGGCGAACATGAACGGGACGCGCCAACCACTCACTGGATTAGTGACAACAACCGCCGGCAAGCCGACCGACGAAGTGGCTAGATAAAAGTGAATTTTCATGTATCCTGTTAATCATACGGTTTTTGGGGGTTTTCCGAAAGCGGTTGCGACTTTCCCCCTTTGGCGCTCGGCAAAAGGATCAAGAATGATTCCATTTTTTATCTTTCCTCCAGGCTGACAACTTTGATGGATCATAGTACGGAGTGGAAGTGAATTGTGTTTGATTTGCCGGCTAACGTTGGAAACTCGTTCCGAGAATCTTTATATTGCTTAACATTGAACTAAGAAAACTTCATTTTGTTTCTCTCATTACCGGAAAGTGCATTTCTTTATTCATCTCTAGTGTAGGTCGAGATCTTCTCGGAAAATTCCTTCCTTCTAGCAGCACTGGAGTACAGAAAATTGCATTTTGCAATTTTCATAAATATCGTATGCTTTAATTTTCCGGAACACATCTCAAGGGAAGGATAGAAACTAGTACCAATTTCCCTGCAAAACGACCCTGCACGGATAAAGGGTATGCTCGCTGTAAACGTTACTTCCGTGCCTTTAACTCCCACTCGGTATCAAAAGTTAACCTTCAGCAAACGTATAACTGGCACAACAAAAAAACAAAAAAGCTAGGAAGAAACTGGAAAACTAAAATGAGCAACGAGTGAAGCAGAAAAAAAGATCCCAGCTTAGCTAAAGTGGTACGTCGGTGAAAAACTGCAACTGAACGCTCGAAACGGGGAAATAGAACATACACAAATGAAAACGAGAAAAAAAAGAACTCAATATGCCAGACGAAAGATTAAAAGTTTTTAATTCCAAAGTCATGTTTTATTTTTCTCCCTTTCGCACGAGACCCCAATCGAACCGGGAACGCTGGGTTGCGGGAAAATATAGCATCCTCCTGGCTGGGTTGGATGCTATTTCCCCTCGAAACCCCGATTACTGCTACTCCCCGTCACTTGAGAGCCCGATCCGCTCCTCCATTCCAACTGCTGGATAAGTTTTGTTATTTTCAATTAGTTTCTTTCGCCAAGACTAAATACTTTAAGCTGCCTGGCGTGCTTACGTAGCGGCGTATTGACGTAAACAGCTTGTTGGTATTGTGGAAGTTCAAGCCGTAAGTCGTTGCATGGAGTAGTTCCATGCGGCTCATTAGCGGTGGTATAGTGCCGTAAGGCATGAGTTAGTGTTAAACTGTGGGAAAATTTAATTTTTCCTCTCGCTTGATTCCATTTAAACTATGTTGTTTCTCATAGCTCATGAACGATTTTTATGTGATTGAAATATTTTAAAACAACTCCCATAATTCAAAGAATTTAAAACATACATCACTTCAACCTTTACCTTGGTCCTGTGAAGTATTTCCCAAGATTCCAAGCATATCATTCTTCAAAAATTAACACAGATTAGAACGGAATAAAGCCATTCGCCAACGACCATGTGATCCAGCTTTCCGATGTTCCCGGGAGTCATTATTCATCAATTCCCAGGAAACCTTTAAACAAACCGTACCCGCACCGATGAAGGTAGCGAACTGAATAAAATCAACATTTTATTTCATTACCACACCTTCAGCCACCCCCCCACCTTCTCAAGGCTCCTTCCTTCCTGCCTCCGCTCCTGTACTTAGCTCCGAACAATAAGCATTATGCTGCCAATGATAATCCCTTTCCTATTCATTTATGCATCCTTCGGCCGGGCGGCCTTTCCTTTTCCCCGCTCACTCCATCGGCATCATTTCCTTCAGCCACCATCAGTCGATTAGCTTTTATGCTGCCGCTATTCGTGCCGCCCCTGGCGTTCTCTGTGGTAGAAATCGCTCCAGTCGGAATGGTTGGCAGTGTTTTCCCTTTTGTTTTACGCCCGAGTCCCAGTTTTCCTCGGGCTCGGGTCGACGTTTTCCCTCGAGGGTGCGAAGTGGGGAAGAAACTTTCCGAAGTACCACGGTGAATGTGTGTGTCTGTGTTGCTGTGTGGTAAAATTTGAATCCTTCTTGCGTACGTTTTACTCGTAACTGTGCCGGTGGTTTCTGTTAGCTTCTCACACCGTTGTCCTTTCTATTTCTGCTTTTAATTGCGTTTTGTCTTCATTGTGCTCGTGATTCCCGGAGGACCTCAGAGCTATTGCACATTCAAAGGCAGAACAAATATTCTTCAAAATTCCACCCGAACCTCGCCGAAAAGTGCGTCTCGTATCCACGCAATCAGCTCATGGAGGCCCTTTTTAACGGTAGTAATGTTTACTACTTTTCGCCCGTTTGGAATATTGTCCGTAAAGCGAATCCTTTCCTCATTTTTGGGACAATGTTGATGATTTTCTAAGAAATTGTTTTATATCCTTCGTTCCACAGCGCCGGTCAGTGTTCAGACAATGGAGCCCTATTTCCTGTGACCGCAGAAACCTACTGGAAAATTCTAGTAGCTCCTTGCCGATGTTACGGTGTCGCCTGTGGCTTTCGCTCTTTACTATCGTTCACCGTAAAAACAACAACAGTGCGCGAAGATAGCGAAAACAGATTAAAACTCTATAAAATATCATCTTCCCACTAATGACAAACGACCGCTCCGAAAGTACTCAAACGCACGACGCAAATCAGCACCGAAGAGCAAATATATTTCGCAAGTTTATGAACATAATTTTTACGATTGTGGATTTTACGAGCGTTCACATTTCGGCGAATATAAAAATACACTCAAAATGGTTCAATGATATCATTTTACTGCCCTCTTTTGGCCGATGTGAATCCAACAAATGATCTAATAATGTGGTCTTTGGGTTCGTCGGAGCCGTCATCAGAAAAATCAGGGCGTAATTAAAACGAATTTATTGTTCCGCCAGACATTTGAAATTTTACTTGGCTCTTTGAATGCCGATAATTGTTTTTGGCCTCTTAAAAAACAAATTTAAGACATTTCTGTAAAACCAAAAATCAAGAAAGCTTGTGATAATAGAACAATTATGCTATAAGTGGTTTGCTTATTACGAAAATGAAAAGGTTGCTAAAATTTATTAAAATAAACTTTCATTTCAACCTTTTATGATACTTACGGAAAACATTTTATGTTAATATTTTAAACCAAGCCCACATCAAGCTGGAAAAGTATATATTCCTCTTCCACAAATAAATAATGCATCAAAATCATATTTTTACCGCATTTCCAAAACGGTTACACCGAGCTTCCGTTCCCGAGAATGGCTGAAAGTTTGCTTACTGCTTAGAACCCACAGGACGTGAGTAAAGTAAAAACCAACAAATTACTCAACCCATCTGCTTTCCCAGGGGTGGGGAAGGCTGGGGAACGGAAAAGCCACCAGGGTATTTGCAGCGGCACGCATCCGGTCGAAGCTCGGTCGGAAGTTCATAAACGGAAACCACTTGATACGGCGGCAAAGCTAAGCTCCCGCAGTAAATGATTAAGAGAGCCGGGTTTGAACTTCGCAACGCCGCATCGGAAGCCGCCGGTTTCTAATTCGGTCTCGGTTTGGGTACGAGGAAAAAACACAAGCACTGCAAGGGTGGAAAACCGCGCCGGAAAGTAGCTCGTTTCAACATCCGCTCGGTTAAAATCCGTACCGAGGCTCTGGGTGCGTTCCAAAGCATCGTACCGCGGTGGTTTGCGTGAACTGCGAAATGATAATAATAATGAATTCATGCGATAATAAAATATTATTGCAGTTCGCTTGTTTCCGCTTGTTGCCGAGCGTGCGGATCGCGGTCGTAAAATGAATCGGATTTTACGTGAAATGGGATTTTAACTCGTGCTACACGATTTTCGTGCTGCGTTTATTGTTGGCGTTTAGTGACGATGCGAGTTGAGTGCGTCTTTTTTTGCACTGCACAATGAAAATGTTTTCTAATGCTGTAACAAAATGGTGGAGCAAATTTGTCAATTCAAAACTGAATCATACGAGCTATTTAGCTTTAAACAAAGTGACTCAAAGAAACGATATATTCTTGTAAACACATATAACACTTATGAAATTATTTAAAAAAAACTACGCTCAAATTAAAGTCGAAGTATTCAAATTTCAAATTTCATGCAATAAATAGCCATACTTTTGAGCACTAGAAACAAATTACTGCCCGCGACTTGAACGACCGACAGTCGAATCGAAAATTCCCATTTTCCTAATCCAAAGGGCAGATCGGAGATGCAAAGGAGTGAGATAAATATTTGACAATTATTCGCGTGCGGTGAAGGGGGTTGAGAGTAGCAGGAGATAATTGACATTCCTGACTTGGAGCACTAAAATGGAGTACGATGACGAAATTCCAATTAAAATTGCTCCACCGGCAGGCAAATCCAGGTCTGTCCACCTGCACCAAGGCTGAACCCCCGAGGGATGATCTACCAAGTACGATAATTTCAACGCGTTAAAATACTTGCACTCGATTAGCACATTCCTGCGAATGAACCAATCCGCCGTGGTAACATCAAATCAGAGCCAGAAACTTTGGGGCAGCAGGCACATCTCGATAGAGGAAAGGAAAATCCTTTGTGTAGGTCAACGCTGGGTTGAAGTAAAAACAATAATTTAATTTAATTATTTCAAACTGAAAAACGGGATGTATCACATCAACATCTGTTGTAGGGTTGAAAAATAAAATCAATATTGTTTGCAAACCTACAACCCACCACATTGCAAATACCAATGGTCTCGTCGCTAAAAACAACCGCAATTTGCCATTTCGAGCACAAAACAACCGGACACGAAATCCGATGACATCCTGAATTGACCCTCATTGTCAGGAACAGCTCAAACAAGCTTAAACATCACCGCTCGGGCCGGGAATGAGCGGACCAGGGGATTAACGTTACGCACAAGTTCGTTAGATAAGCTGCCCACACCGGTTCAACCACATCGTCCGAAAGGTCGAGTCGGGAGCCAATGAGCCAACTGAAGGGAGTATAAATTAATTGTTTAATAATTCACTAATAGCATCAACATTTATCATTTCCCTGGATGCACGCGGCTGGCCAATGCTCCACCGTCCTTTGCGTTCCATTCCACTTGCATGGCAAGAGGAAAAACCCCCAGAGGGTACGAAATAGTCATGTCGCGACATACCTCCTACCAGGGCAAGGCCTCGTCCTCTGTTTGCCCGACCAATGCGTGCAATCCTGCAAAATGGCAATCGAGATTGCATCGAGGGTTTTTGGAAATGTCTGTACACTCGAGTTGCCCCACGGTGTTCTTTTCGGTCTCTGACAGCATGAAAGTCCAGACCACGGTGTCCTGCCACTGTCCGGAACTGAGCCGTAAATAAAGCTCTCCGAAGGGCAGCGGAAGCTCATTGCCGGGGGCGCCCTAGCGCAAATGGTGGCAATCAGGACGCTTGAATAATTATTGTATTTATTCGATTTCATTACTGTTGACATCGGTTTTTCGGGGTCGACGCCGAGCTGTGACTGCGTCGGTTCGGGAGGCGAACAACATGCCACGAAATTGTTTGCGACAAACCCGGACACGGCGTCAAGTGGCAATCGAATGAGAGGAAACCAACCGCGACAAACTGGTTAAACGCGCACCGGGATGGGGGGACCGGGGTGTGGTGTTCGAGCGGAAAAACATGAACTAATTCTACAGGAATTTAAATTTGGAATCTGTTAATTTTGCTCCGATGGGAGCGGGTTCGCAAGAGGGCTGTATTTGTTTCCCCTTTCGCGAACCATTACAGCGCAAAACTGATTTCTTACCATTTTTACTGAATGGTGAATTGAAAAATATCCTTCCATAGCCTTTTTTCAGCATCTTTTACCATTCAATAATTCAAATGAGCCTCGGAGTGAGTTATATTCCCAACTCATTATGGTAATGATTTGCCTATTATCATGCTTCCGACCCATTCCAGTGCAGAGAGCTCAATAATGGCCGCAGTTCCAGCCCGATAGCCCGGAAGAGCTCAAATTGGCCAAACAAAACCAAACGGAAGCACTAGCGGCACGACAAAAAGCGTCGATTTGTGGATCGTTTCTTCCCCCTTTTTTCCCCTTCCTTTCGCGTCCAGCTCCGAATGGGACCGAAAAGCGGGCAAAGAAAATGGATGAAAAATCAAACCCTCCGAAAGCGATGGAAATGCCATCAGTGTCATTCGTCTGCGCGAACTCCATTACCCCGATCGATCGGCCGATGGAGGAAGCAGGCGGAGCAGGATCCGGAAATCGGTCAACGACGGAACGAGTCCAGGCGGGTTCCGGGAGGAAAATGAAGATTTATATCTTTTTGATTTGCTAATGGCCTTCGGATCGTTCGCAATGAAATCACCGTTTGATAGACGTTTGACTTTTGGTGCAGCGTAGTCAACAGTTTTATCGCTTCCGGAAGCGTTTAAAAAATTGTTGCAATTTTCCTCGACACCATGTGCCCCTTATCCAAGCCGATGGGACACGACACGACAAGGGCAACTCTTGCAATTTTGTCATTTGACAGCTCCATCTCTCTATCTTGACTATCGACATCGTTTAAAGGGACATTTTGATTGCTTCATCGATTTTATTTCCCATTATTTGTTCAAGATTTGCTCCTGTTATAGTGATGGTTTTGAAGAAAAATCCAGGATGCATGGTTTGTTGAAACATTTGTTTCCGTTACTTTTCGCCTATGGAGTTCAGTCATCCATACCTAACTAAATACATTAGTTTGGCCATCTTCCAGTGTTCGCTGTCCGGCAATATTGATCCCAACTGACGCCATTCGGTGACCAATGCTCTACTATCATCATCAATCACGTAAACAAACAACTCAATCTAGACGACAAACGGACACCGAACGTAAGAAGTGGGACCGGAGAGGGGACAAAAGGAAGTGACACTCGAAAGAAATGACACACATCCTGCAGATGGTCACACATGTGCAACGAAAGTCGGGAAAATCTCAAGTTATGTTTTTCACGATGGCATTGATTTTACTTCTCCCTTCCTTGCGCGCCCCTCCCCTGTGCTTGTGAAAATCCAACAATCCAATGTTGCCTTTCAATCAAATCATTTATAAACGTCCAGTTTGGTTGTTTTCAAACAGCACACAGAAAAAAAGGTTACAGTGACAAAAACTTTTCCTTCCCTCAAACATCCCCAAAGTCGTGCAAGGGATTTTTGGACGAACGTTGTACGCTGCAAAGATCCAGCTGTGTCCCTGTGCTTGGGGGTTTTTGTGTTCCGGTAAAGACTGAAGAGACCATATAGAGAAGTCCAGAAAGGTTGAAAAGGGGCGCACGACCCTCGTTAGAACCCTCATAATCGTCAAACGATTTAGTCTATTCCACTCTCCTCCAAGAACGGCGTGTATCCTTTTTCGTGTGTGTTTTGAGCGAAATCTCGAACCAGTCATCCCTTTGTTCGGCTAGAGTTTTCAGAAAATTTAACGAACTCCAATGACTCGGGACTAATTCGATGGCGCGTTTCGAAAAGTTTGCAGGAGTAACAGTAATTGACCCAAAAGCAGGCCGGTGAGGGATTGTAATTCATCTGCGCCCACCGCTAAACCGATGAGTTACACCGGTTCCCCGGAACCTTTGCGTCCCTTTTTCCACCCAATTCCAGGATCCTTTTCGATTTCGTTTAACGATATAGCGATTGATTTGGGAAACATTCAACTCACCTGACGCTCCGATCGAACGGTCTAAAAGGAAAACACAGGCTAGTCTACTATCATCTCTCGTCTATCCCTCTATAGGCCTCAAGCTAATGTGAAAAACCCACCACCCTCGGGACTGTCACCATGGGCCGGGAGGAAAAAATAAAACCTAAACAGTTTGGCAAAAGAGGGTTGGCTTGAGTATGTGTTTGGAATTTTGATAAGGTTCATTTAAGGAAGCGTAGAGGCTGGCACAGGTTTTCCGGACGACAAATGTCCTGCACGTGATGATGTCGCTGCCGGAACCGGAAAAAGGGTGGAAAAAGAAATCTGTCCAATCGTGCACGTGTGCTATAATCGATAAACCTTACGTGAGGGAACCCCTCCGGAACGCATATGCATTCTGAGCCCGAGCAGAAAAATGGGACAATGGGAACAAGTTTCAATTTCGTCATAAATCGATTACGATAAGGTTGGGGAGCGTTTATCAAACCAATGCAAAAAATAATAGCCCAACTTTTGGGGAGAAAAACCAAAAAGGGTTTTGTTTTTCACAATTGATGGTTGTTTGGAAGGTTCTTCATACCTTTTTGTTCCACTCTACCTCTCCGTTCTAGAATCGGACGACTCGCCCGGGATGTATCTTAGGGGAGACTTTCTCGGGAGGCCCACGGAACTGCGTGCACCGACGGCGGAGCGAGCGGCCCTTTTCCTCGACCTAGCCTTAACGGGACGATCGCAGTGTAATTTCGAACCAGCCTTAATATACACCCTGCACGTCTACCAGTACAGCCTGTCGGGGAAACGTGGTGGTAAGTGATGATAAAAAACTGATTGGACCAGTTCCAAAACTCACTGTGCTCGTGCTCTTAAAACCCAACAGTTGAGGGAGGAAGGAGTCGCTTACATCTGATCGATCTAGGAGGCTGTGCCAATCGGAACGGAGGTCTTCCACTGTCCGGCATCGGGAACGTTCTGCTGGCGATACTGAGCGGCCAAAAGCATCCTCCCAATAGGGATCATCCACTGACGCCGCTGCTTCGCGACTGCCTTGCTCCCATCACCTGTCACGTGGCGGTCGTTGCTCATGTCTCACACTCACAGGTACGTATCGAAAAAAACCTTTCTCTATCCTTTAAAGGTAATTGTAACCAAACAACCTTTTATCATAATTTTGCACAGACTCATACGGACACACTCACCACCATCCAACTGGCATCCCGCATCCATCGGATGCGCCGAAGACTGCGACCACGAAATCATCTGCTAGGAGACAAAGGACTGAACAACGGCTCATCCGGGCATCAGTCGGGCGGTTCGTCCGAGGGTCCCGATCCGTCCAGCTCGGACTTCTCGCAGGATACCGTCATCTACATGGGCCCCTGCGACGATCCGACGGACGGTGAACATCCGCCGGTCTACCTGCCGAGTCTCAACTCCGGCGACAATCGGTGCGCGATGAACAAGGTGCTCAAGGGGACGGTGGCAGAGAAACCGGCGACCGCTACTCCGTCACCGAAGAAGAAGACTTCCGCTGGGAGCACTGCGAAAGGTATGTTCACAACAGAAACACTTTACATCGGAGTTGATTTATCAGATTTAAGAGAAGCTACAGAGAGTCCAAAAACCATTCGTCAAGACGAATATTTCTTAGAAAACTCCGATTCTCCGCTCTTAGCATTTGTAGGCCCAAAAAACAATCTAATGGACGGATTGTGAGCGGGACTGGTCAATGCACTAATACAGCTCGAAAAAACGAAAGAAATACTAAAACTTCCTGTAGGTTTTTTCTGAAACTACTTGATGGCAGATCACACAAGTGGAATGATATTTCAATTTTGATCTAATCTAGCAAACCATGGTCTGAAATTAACACGTTAAGCGCTTCATTAGTTCCGTGGAACCAACAGAGTCGTTTTTGTAGAGATACTAGGTTATTCGGACCGACAGTCCATTTTGTTTCTTAACAGAATCGTCGTCGGTTCGCATTATCGACACTGATTATTCAGTAGCCGTAGGGAATTGAACAAAATTTGTACAAAAAGCCTTGCTTACCACTGTTTTTTTAATGCATTGCTCTGTATCGCCAAGACATGTTTCAACGTGCAAGCTCTGCTCGATGGTTTTCGATGAATTTTACCGGCTTTGAAATCTAAGCAGGTCATCCTACAAAATCACAAAACTTGTGGGCAGACCCCGTTTTACAGGTCAATCGGTGATTTTTCGATTCTTCTTGCCAAAAACATTAAAAAATAAGCAACGAAGAGTAAATGTTCCATCATGGTGTGGGGGTGCATGAGTGCAGCAGGGGTGGAGCTGATGCACTTCAGTAAAGGGGTAATGGATCACAGTACCTACATTCACCAATTTTGAAAGATGATTGAAAACATGCCGATAAATTAGGACTACAAGGAAGAAACATATTCCAACAAAATAATGTTTCTTTCTAATGTTCCAAAACAATTATATTTGCCCTCGCAGAGTCCAGATATGAACCCAATAGATAATTTATGGAAGATCTTAGATGAATCCATCCGTAAACGGACAATTTCTCACAAGGATGAGTTGAAATGCGGATTGCAAGAAGAATGGGACATAATATCACCCACCGTCTGGATAAATTTGGTCCATTCCATACCACAAAGACTAAAAAGAGCCTTTGAATCAAAGGGCGACCCTACAACACATTAAAACTTACCATTTTACTCTTGTTGCCTCCAAAATAGGACAACAATCCGAAGCAAACGAATACTTTTTGCGTACACAATAAATGCATGTTTTGCAATATTTGGCCATTGTCACCTATGTTTTCAAGTTTTACTAGCAAACTTGAACGAAGCATAAGAATTTACCAAACCTCTACCGAACATGGCCGTTTCAATTATTTTATTGACCCTACGACACTCCAAAATAAGGGTTTTCTAAGAAATACTCGTGTAGACGAATACTTTTTGGACTCACTGTATAACTTCTGAACTCTTACTTGATGGTTGTCATGTTATCTGTGTAGGTCTACTTTGTTATCCATCGCTCCTAACCAACTTCATTTCGTACACTTCTCAATTTCAAAACTAAAAATCACAGCCCAGACAACGAGTAATCCCACAGCCGCGTGCGGTGTCGGTACCGGACGCACCGATAGTCTGAAACGCAACCAGATGTACAGCCACCAGGCACAATCACAGGGTGGCCCAGAACTGGTTTCGAACGCCATACAGATCGCGTCCCAGCACGCTTCGCCCAAAGTGATAGCGGGAGCCTTTAAGCATGTGTCTGGCGTCAGTAAAGGCTCCAATATCCCAACGCCAAAGGGGTCGCCGATGAGGCGCTCCAATGTAGGTCCAGCGACTGGTCCCGGTGCTGTTGCAGCTGTTGGAGTTACCTCGGCTCGTGAAAGCCCCTCTCGACAGATCAGCGAAGAGAAGTGGATCGATGGTCCACGGGTTTCCAAATCGAAGGTGCACGAAGCGCGACATCTGCTACGGGAAATCAACCACGTGAAGAAGTGCGAAACGTGGGTCGATGGTCCGAGGACTCACGGTTCACAGAACCCTCAGGGATCTTCAACATCCGCCGCGGCGGCTGCAGCAGCGGCCGCCGCAGCAGCAGGTAACGCCGCAGGAGGATATGGGTTCATGGATACGCACAAGAAGAATATGATTCGTCAGTGGGTCGAGAATCAATCCATACAGCTCCTCCAGCAATCCATGTCCGCAAATAGTTCACCGATGCACTCGAAGCACCATGCCACCTATAGCCTGCCAAAGTTCAAACCGAGTCGCTCGGACGAGGATGGCTTCCTCACCCTCGAGATTGACCGGGGTGAAGAGCTCGTTAACCCGATAGCGATGCGAGGATTTACCGCGGCATCTACAACTGCCGCCAATAGCTCCGAGAGCCACGTGCGAACCGGACTGAAACAGGCCTATAGCCTGGACGCCGAGCAAAACCCAGTGCCAATGGCGGTTCCGGCCGCGCAGCCCGTCATCCAGCCGCAGCTACATCAACCAGTGTACGCTTCGGTTTGCACGGCGGCCAAAACTTCTCACGCGACCACCACAAACACCGTCGCTTCCATGGCGGGTTCCATTCACGACAATCACTCCGAACGATCACGCGCTCCATCGCAGGCCAGCGATAGGGCGTCCCACACGCAGCAGCAACAGACGGATCCTGCTTCGGCACAGGAGGAGGAAGACCAAGACAGTGGACCCTCGGAAGTTCCCCCGGCGTTGCCCTTGATGGATCCACTTGGATCCAGAGAAATATCGCACGAGAGTATTCACATGCTCTGCTCGAGGCACGCCTCCAGGGACGACGCCATGAGTGTGCACAGTCACAACAGTCATAACATCGGTATGATGGACTGTGGGTTGCAGGTTACCGAGGACGAGATAGCCAAGGCCATGAAGGGGTAGGTCAAGAAAGATTTTAGTTCACTTTTTCTGGGTTTATCTAACCATAATTTTACTTCTTTCAATCTACATCTTCAGAGAGCATCCGTTAAGTGCCCTCAGCCACGGAGAGCTGTCCATCGTTTCGAGCTTCAATGTTGGAGGAGATGTCTTTAGTGATTGTGTTATCGGCGATAGTATGAGGTAAGTGGGGGAGATCACTCTTAATTATCTAGAATTTGCCTATCCTTGTTTCTTGCCTTCTGTCCCACTGTCCTGTCTAAATTGGTGACTGACGCTTTATGTTCCCAAAACGTACTCTTGCCTCACAGGAGCCAATTCGACCAACTGGCGCGATTGCGTGAGATATTCACCTCCCAACTAGCAATGGCCGAGGTGACACCTTCCTTCCGGCTT
Organism: Anopheles sinensis; assembly: GCA_000441895.2. Classification (NCBI taxonomy): domain Eukaryota; kingdom Metazoa; phylum Arthropoda; class Insecta; order Diptera; family Culicidae; genus Anopheles; species Anopheles sinensis. The sequence continues at coordinate 528,982 of KE525305.1, read as the reverse complement.
GGAGATACCAGCAGTGTCTACAGTGAACCGGCGTACCGTTTCAACGCGGGTCCTGGAAGTGTCTGTAGTGAACCGGCGTACCGTCCACCGAGTCCTCGCTGCCGGGACTGTCGGCAATCGCTTACGATGTCCCGCACTCCGAGCCAAAGTTCCCTCCCAAGTCTGACGGGGATTGTAGCGATCGCTGGGATGGAACAGTACGCTTCCCTACGCCATCCGGATGGAGCCTCGGATCCGAACCTACCGAAGTTGGAGAAAACGACCGACGAATATCTAGACGTGGAGGAATTACCGCATGGACATATCCGCGAGAACCCGCTGGCTGAAATGTTGTGCAACGACGAAGACGACGGGCAAATGAAAGGACCCAGTGTCGCGCTGTTACCCCAACAGAACCTTCCAACGCTGCCCCTGCTGCCGCTCTCCACACCGGAAGCTTATGATAGTGGACATGATTCGACGCCCCGCACATCGAAACACTCCGGGATCTCGCGACGCGCCGAGAGTGGCTACCACAGTGTCGGCACGGTGAGGGACAGCGATGAGTCAAGCTTCGGATCGGCCGCATCACGGGCCCATCAGAAGTCCGGGGCAGGAACGGGGAAAAAACGCAATCGGGCTGATAACAAATCACTCTGCCATTGGCTGCGGAACCCGTTCAACTGTACCTACCCGGACACGGAGGGTGAAATCAGTGACTTCTAGAGCCAAACCGGCCGCTTGGGAAGCGCTTTAGCTAATTTTATCATTTCTTCCGGTTTTCTTCGAGCAAAAACTTGGACCGTACCGCCTCGATCGATGTGCCCCTCTTTGTGTGCTTTGGAGCCTTGAAAAATGCGACCACTGCCTAATGCTGACAATAAACCCAAACGATCGCTTAACAACCGATATGGAACCAATTCGACTGTACAGAACAAAATCTTACTGACCCGCTAAGACAAGCTACACGCCCACTGTACGGAAGGTCTCGAAAGCACTGTTTCATTATTCCCTTTTTTCGCCCAAACCTCCGAAATTCTATGATTCTTTCACTCCATAAAAATTCCTACTAATCTTTATTGAACCTTTTAAGACCTTCTCTTGTACCATTTCATGTTGTCTACTACCAGCCGTTACGCAGATGTCAATGAGAATTCATGCTTTGACCGTTTGTTATCTAAATTGTTATCGTATATTGACTTCCACGAAACAAGCTAACACATTTGTTTATTCCCCCCTCCTAATCCTGTCGTCCAATCTGTATCTCATCCGATTGAATGATCCACCGCCTGTAAATTGTACAGACTAGGTTAGGCAAAACCCAATCGATATCGAAAAAGACTCGCACTAGAAGAGTACTGTAAATTAGCCTAATTATACCACAGCCATTGGTGCATGGAAGCGCGGGGGTTTTCCCTCTAAAGTCTTTACATAATTGAGCAGCTTATGGGCTATTTATTGATCGAAGTGAAGTGTTCCAATGCAACTACATCCTGGTGGGATTTTACCCGTCTCTCATCCGATGATAAATGCCGCTCGCAGTTACGCTCTAATTGTGGCACAAATTTAGGCTCACCATTTTACGCAAATCGTTCGCTGCTAAATGGGCTATTGATCTTATTTGCACGATAATGCCTGCTCACGCTATGTTCGGTAGGGAAAGAGATATATAATATTGGGGAGTTACAATCGCGAAACAAATACCAGCAGTATATAAAAGAAAATCTCATGTTGAAAATCGGAGCATAATCGGTGAAAAGCGGGAAACCATTTCGATTACAAGCAATTGAATGGTGCCAAGCTACGTATCGCAAGCCCATAATTGTAGCCCATTTAAGTTCGCGCGTACTTAAGTAGCGAAATAAAATAAAAAATAGTCTAAATAACTATGTTAGGATGTAGCCCTCGAATGATCCAACCGAAGCAGCAAATCGAGAGGGCGAGAAAGCTTCCAAAAAAGCATCGAAACACGTGAACAAGAACAAGTGAGAAAAGGCACCGTAAAGTGAGTTGTAAAAACGAATTTTAATCCAACAAAACCGTGGCTTTCCATGTTCCCCGGCCGCACAAACAGAGATAGCGAAAATGTTGTCCTACAAGCGAACGACATTTGTTTTACAATCAGTATGTAGCTGCTCTAACTCTTGGGAGAGATACAGAGGGTTATTTCCGGTTCAGATTACAGGTACAATTTTAGAGTATTTTACAAAGGCTACAGGTGCGAACAGGGCCCTTCCAGGCATGTCATTTAGAGGCAATGCCGTAAGTATATAGGCAAGGCAGCTGCTGCTCTTGGACTGCTCGACGACGGAACTGCTAGCTATCCAAATCCATGAATATTCTACGACCGTATATCATATTTGACCGTGTACCGTGTATCGATATCGATTATGACAATTATTGCGGTAAACTACATTGTATGGACATATTGTATAATCTTTTATTATTGCTTTTACGGATACTCTGGGGTGAGGGGTTTCGCGTCGATGGCAATTCATTCGCGCGAAAAATCACTACCGGCAATACGAAAATAATCTACAAAATAGAAAATAATTTTATACAAAAAAGTTACTTCGTTTCTGTGTTGAATATTTTTCAAAACATAAAACATATCACAAACATACGAACAAAAGGTAAGATTACTGCCAAAGGTATGAGTAGATCAAAAGCATATCTGGCACATTTTCTTTAAAGCTGCAGAATAAACTAGTCATCAAATTTCAACTATTCACCTGCTTCAAATGCAAACGCAGGCCTTAACCCGGTTTTCCTTTCGTATGCTAAAGGAAAGGGCGCCATTTGCTTCCACCTTCATTTCATGCATCATTAACGTCATTAACGATGCACGTGATTTTCTTCCTCTATCTTCATCGTGGGGAAAAGTTCATCAGCATCTATCCAGCCGTTCCATCTTGCCTGTGCTGTCGATAGTAATTTGCCAGCAACACCTGACACCTGGGAAAAAAGACTCACCGGAAGCCGGCTCCGGTAAGACAATGCCATTCGACTCGAAAGAAACGGGGAAGAAAAAACGACAATCGTAAAAACTTTCCCAACTCTTCCCTTTTTCCCACATTAGTTCACCCGGTGGAAGTTCAGGTCAGTCGCTCTTTTGCTTGAGAGCACCAAAACCTACAGGCATGTGGTGGTCTGAGCCTTTTTCTTTCTCGAGTGGCCTCGTTTTGTATCCTTTTCTGCTATCTGCATTCCGAAAAAGGCAATCGACCGTAAACCGGGGAGGATACCGACGGCTCCAGGAAGGAAAACTACAACGAAGCACCGCCGTAGATGTCGAAGAATGAAGCAGTGTTGAAGAGTTTTCATTTCATTTACAATTTCATTCTATGAAACATTCTTGAAGACGATGCAAACATTCCACGCAAGTGACCTACATTCAAGCGGAGGAGAAAGTGAGCTGCCATTTTTGTCCGCCTTTTTGTTGGCGGAAGTAATGCAACCCTTCTGCAAACAGTACCTATTTGTAAAAGTCTTTAAAATGGACGACCTCAACCTGGGAAACCGGAAGCAAAATGGGTGCGAACGGGGTTCTTGCCGGCGACAATGACGGAAGCACGAATCCGGTGTAATTATGATGGAATTAAAAGTTAAACCTTACCTCCGTGGAACAAAGCGAAAGTTTACCCCTGCAATGGTTCTGGCGGGGTTGGTCTATCCTGACACGAAGTATCCTTTTCGGGAAAAGAGAGTGAATAAAACAGAAGTAAAAATGAGGGAATGGGAAAGGTAGGTACGTTTCCTTGAAATAACAATTTACAAAATGGTTAAGGATTTGTAACCCATAACTAATTAGTCTTGAGTTAATGAAAGAAGGTAAGCACTGTTGAAACGTTTTAATTATATGCAATCAGAGTTTCGCTTTGGTTTTGTCACAGAGTTCATGTCACGGAACCGTTTCACTGGAGTGAAAAAAAATATTTCATTGAATTTCTACAAATTGTAAGCATTGTTTATATTTGACTGTTCTCATGATGTTGCTGCAAGAGACATTTATTCTCAAATGTTTATAATTTGAATGACCAACAAACGACCTCAAATTGGAGCCAATTCCTTACCTCTCAGCGGGAAAAGAAGCACTATTACCTGGCCAAGGACCATTATTCCCCAAAATAGCTCCCCCTGGAGTCATTCTATCATCATAAAAACGGACAAAAGTCAACTGCCTCGGGATGCCCGTAAACTACTTCCAATATCAAAGGAACAGCCCATTTAAAACCAAGCGTATGCCTCAGCCCGGTGAAAAAGCGGAATGAGTAATGAGGACCCTGCCTGAGGGCATTTGCAACCCAGTTGAACTGCTTAAGCTTAGGTCACTCTCCTCACAATATTTGTGTAACTTTTGCGTTCATAAACGGACGGAAGTTTGCTTGTGGGCTTTATTTTTATTTCTATATTGCATTACAGCTATCCGTACCGATCTGCTCGAGCGTTGTCCCAAACCATACCGATGTCGTAAGGAAAAGTTTTCCCCAAACATGTAAATACGAAGCCGCTCGAGCGGGAATTATGCTCATTCGCTTCGAGCCTAGCGTCGGGTCCACCTGTTATTACGTTTTATTGTCATCCCGAAAAAGAGCGCCCGGATCCTGTACAACCCATGCAGGTCTTCCGCATTCACGACCAGAATCCTTCGGGTTGTGCTTCGCCCCCGGAGTCTCCCGAGATGTAAAGTTGAAGAAGCATAATGCTGAGGCTAATAATAATCATAGTAATGGTTTTATGTTCGGCCTTGGTCGGAACATGAGTTCCTTGCCGGAAGCAGTGAAACTTTCTTTCTTCACCCTTGAATAAACAAGCAGGGAAATAAGATAACATCACGGAGGGTGAAGTGTGTACTTCTTAAAGGAATAGGAAAATAGGAAACATATTGTTAACCGAGTACTACCATTTCAAAAAGGACACAGGCTATTCAAAAAAGTTAAAGATCACAAAACCAAGTAAATCGATTTACCAAACCTTCATAAATGAATATAATCAGGAGCCACTTCGTAGCCTTCCGGTTTTCTTCAATAATTTCCTAGTCTTCTATGAAATAACTTCAATGACAAAGATCGATAGATGGAACCATATTGCCTAAGCATCATCACGAACCGGAACCAAATCTTCCTTCACAAAAGCAATTAAAGCTTCTTGCATAGAAAGCTCCAACTTTGCCCAGTCCTCACACACACACACAAACCCACATAATAAAATCGGATCTAATTTCGCAAACGTTATTTCAGTCACATTAGTTGTGATCAATGTGGCGAGGATAGTAATTAAGAGAAACTTTCCCATTTTTATGCTCGCTTCCGTCGCTTCCGGTTGGCTTTTGTTTCCGGCTGGCGGGACAAATTTCTTACGGCAAAGCGTTCGGGAAAGGCTCCTCGACCGTGCTCACCGTGTTTCCGTCCCTTCTTCCTCAGGCCGCCAGTCATCATCGTGAAAGATAAATGATGTCACCAACAGAAGAAACGGTCACGAGAACGGAACGAGAACCCAAACCAATCGACATCCGTCCGGTGCTAAAGAGATGAGATCGATAGCTTACCGCTTCAACATCAGGCCGCATCCTTTCCTGATTAACGAGGAAATGGGAAAAGCGAAGGGAAAAAAAAACTGCCACCGACGATATGTTGTTCATTTGACCGTCCTTTATTTGTGTGAGTCATGCCGTGCAGATTGATCTTGATTGAAATTAGATCACGGAAAAGAATGTGATTACGATAATAGGTCCTCGATTGAACGAATTGGTTGGCTTATTGGCTTCCGGTCGAGATTGGAGGACAACGTCTGTAGACGTCTGGAAGGAAAATGTCAAAAAGTGGTTTATTTGTCTGAGTTTATAAATGAAACATCCTTTTTTCACTAACCAGAAAGCAGAAAATAGTAGTCTATTGAAATTATGAAGCCTTTTAAACTAAATGTCAGTTCAACAAAATTGACGCTCACCAATGAAATTGAAATTGATTTTTAATCAGGAATTCTTTATCACGCAATATACTTAACATCTTCGTCTTATTCTTGATCATCTATTTTTGCCCAATGGAGCTAATCTGAGAAAAAGGTGATATTTACAAATCACTAATTTTTAATACTGTTTCGAGAATTAAAACTACCGAAGACTTGGACAATTTATGGAAATCACCAAAGTTATTTTTCTTATGGCTTGCGTAACAAACTAATGTTTAGAGAAGTGCTATTTGCAGTTCATTAAAAGAAAGATTTGGAAATGGCTCTTCAGACATCCAGAACATTCCAGAAAACAGTCCTGTTATTCCAACAAAGTTGAGTTATAGTTCAAGTGGCAAATTCTTCCATTTCCAATGCATCATGATCGACAGAAACAAGCTTTTAGCAAACGTATATAGCAGTATGAAATATTAAACGAAAACTTTCACCGTCATAAGAACTCCTCTTCTCGCTAACTCCTCAAACAGCACGTTAGCAATTCGGCGTTCACGGTGGACATCTGTTTACTAGCGCGCCATAAAATGATCCCCTGACTCCTCCTCAGTCCGGATCATAGGCGTCCGAAAGCACTTTTGGTTTCACTCCCAACTGCCATAAGTATCGTTCCCATTAACACAATCCGTGCCCAATCCCCCTCTAGATTCAGCACTTCTGGGACCGGCTGGTTGCAAAACAATAAAATTAAAATAGATTCTAGCTCTATCTCCCCGTTTATTTATGCTTTCAGCAACTATTAAACGCAGCACTTCCTTCCTCGACTAATCCGTGCGGATTTGCTCGAGCGCCCGTTTGCACTTTGCCTGGTTTCGTGGCGACCCACCGTGGCGACACCGTTCGACGCAACCATCGAGTGGCCCAAGATGAAGGTTTCACGCTCTTTATCCACCACTCCGACCAATGCTGGAATAACGGGCAGCTAATGTTTCTGGCTCCCCCCCAGAATGAGACAAACCATCTCGCAGTATAACTGGAGGAGGGGGTAAATCTCGCTCGGAAAATCTAAAAACACAACACCCACTGAGGCTGGGGTTCAGGAAAGGACATTCTTTCACTCCCTCCCTACCGTGAAGCCCGGGCGTAACGTTTAACCATTTCCGATACAAACCACCGATAGGTGGAAACGAACGGAATGGTTACAGTGGAATGATGGCAAAAGATGCCTTTATTGCCAACATGCCCCTTACCATAGTCGCACAATGTTTGCGATCGTTCCTGGTCCAGCTGAAACGGGGCAAAGAGTGGGCCGAGAATTAAAAGTGTTCCTGAGGTGATTCTGCGGAAATGGCTGTGGTAAACAACGTAACCCACCGATGCTTTCCCGAAGCAGCCTTTTCACGGGCTAAGAACATGTACACATGTGAATCAGTGGCCACTCCATCGTAACCCTCGGGTGATTCTTGCGAGCATCACGAAATAAAAACCTTACGAAATGCCATTAAAAACATGGCTCGTTAAACTGCTGAGCAGTCGAGATTCTTTTTGCCACATCTTTTTGTTCTTTCGCTTTTCGGACTTTCGAGGACATTTCGCTCTCGAGGAGTTTATCGCATCCTTTCCGCCCGGGCGCTATCTCGTGCCGATCTCGAGTGTCCCATACTCCGAAAAGGAATCAACGTTCGGTGAGACAACAGTCGAGAGACAACATCGCGCAAGCTTTGGGGGCAAGCTGGAGCCAGGATTCCATCCAACGGGCTCCGATGACCAAGGGTGCAAGGGTCCAATTGCCTCACCATCGCTGGAACGACAAAAAGGATTATGTTGGATTTGGTTTGTCACGTTCCGGTCACAGTCGCAATCTCAATCTGGGCCAAAAGTGCCCGGCCCCAATCGTTCCCGGGTGCAGCCGAGGGTCCTTCTCCAAGGACAAGAGCAGCTTGTTTGGGTCAAATGGGAAAAGACAAGGAATTTGGCCGGCCAAACATGGAGTCGGCATTCCTGTTGTGCTTTTTTTCTATTTTTCGTCTGCAAAAGCGTTAGTAAATCCAACCAGATAACGATGTTACGGGATGACGAATCGATTTCATGCATAAAAAAAGAAATTGAACCACGCCTCATCAGACATTTTTTGTATATCATTGTTACTCAGCATTTTCAACAATTTATTAAAGTTTTCATTAGGATTACAGAAGAGTTGCTAAATTTTCTTATCACGTTGCTCGAAGAAAGCAACACCGAATATTATTTAATTGAAAACATGAAAATTGTGAATTTACACTACAATCCAATAGGGATCGATTTTAACGTTTATCCATTTTTTTTTTCGAAAACGTCGAAACCTTTTTTTCATTTTTATTAAAGAGACTTTGCGCTATGAGAGCGACATTCGTCTCTCATACCTCGAAAACAGTTCCATAATTGTTTTCGAATCTAGCATAACATCCAAACACTTTTTTTTTAATTTAATATAGTTTATCGGCGTGCTTTTTCATGTTTAAAATATGAAACTACTTTTTAAACGGCTTCAAAAATGTTCAAGCTGAAGCATTAAAAAAAAATGAGAGTCAAATTTACCGCTCCTTAGCATTCGAACATAGTATCAAAGCAATGTTAAATTTTGATTATCTTCCTGGTTTGTTTACCATCATACGAGTATTTAGTTTGCCAGCACGACCACCGTCATTTCCGCACTAACACAAAACAACTCTCTAAGCCAGGGGTCGGCATACATTGCGTAAAAAGGGCCAGATGATTAATAAAAAAAGAGAAAATGCGGACCAGATACTTTAAATTAAACCATGATTTTATGTTTTGAAACTAGTACTAAACCCTTTTGAATGATTTTTTCAAATAGTAAAGTTGCGTAAAAAATGTATTGGAAAATATATGCCATTTCATCGTTAAACTTTTCCAAACAATTTCACACATATTTTCGATTAATTTTGTTCTTTTTCAACAAATAAATTTTGGTTTGTTTTACTGCTAAATAATTCCTTTCTTTTGCACTTGAAATTGATTCTCCATTTAGTTTATTTTAGAGTATCATTGTTTTCTTGTATAATATCAGTAATTAAACTAACTCAGCTACAAGAAGTTTTCAACACTGTGCATCTTATTTTATATACTAACGGATATGAACATCGTGTCTTTTGAATGTAGCTTTTTTGGATGAGTAGAATACGAGTTATAGCCGCCATATTTTGGACGAGACTCACAAGATAAGGACATTTTAGTGCGATCAATAATGCAAATACGATAGAAAAATACGTAACAAAAAGTATACGAAAAATTCACTTGGTATTGAACACCTCGTTTGAAAATGTTAATCTTCACCTTTGTGTAAAAAACAAACTGAGTGAACAAATCCGATCAAAAAATGAGATGGGTTTTTTGAAGAAGCACTAAAATTTTCTTTCGGGCCGGATAAAATCAATTGGTGGGCTGGATTTGGCACGCGGGCCGGACTTTGCCGACCACTGCTCTAAGCTAAACTAATCTGTAGCGTAGCGCGGCACGGTTTACCAATAGCGGAGATAACAGAACACAGAACCAGTCATATAAAAGCGATAAGGAATATACAAAAGACACAAATCCGGCTGTGAAATTTAACTGCGGGACGGTGTGTTTTTGTTTCACGTCTGCAGTACGACAGTGTCTATCGGTTGAGATTGATCGGACTGCTTCTTTTGTATTACGGTTTAAAATGTTAGTCCTCTCCGCTATTGTGGTCATCCTTTTGACCTACGCGCTCCTGAACTATCACCGGAAGCGGCAGAAGATTCTTAAAATGGCCAGCCATTTCAATGGACCTTTTCCGGAATATTTTCTTGGCTGTTTGTCCATATTTCAGGGCAAATCGATACCAGGTGTGTAACGACGTATTGAATGTTTACCATTCCTCGTCACAAACGATTCAATGATTATCTATTTGAATGTGTTTTCCTTTTGTTAGATCTATTCGACACTTTAAACGAATGCCATAAGTTGTACGGTGAAGACGTTAGCCTGATTGGTCCCTTCAACGATTTCGAACTACAGCTCGCTAGCTCCCGCAACATTGAAAAGGTGCTCTTGGCAAAGACGACAAAGAAATCGTACCCTTACGACTATCTCGAGCCCTGGCTTGGCACGGGGTTGCTTCTTTCGTTCGGCGAAAAATGGTTCCAACGGCGCAAGATCATCACCCCGGCGTTTCATTTCAAAATACTTGACCAATTCATGGACGTGTTTAACAAGGAGGCGGACATTCTTGTCGACAAACTGGCTCAGCGAGTGAATCAAGGTGAATTCGATATCTACGATAACATCACACTGTACGCATTGGATAGCATTTGTGGTGAGTCATGCAGATTAACGCTGTTCGGTGGCCGGGGAGCTACTTACTCATGTACTTATACCGTCTCTCCTTAGCAACGTCCATGGGAGTTCACATCAATGCACAGGACGATCCTAACAACGAGTACGCACAGGGCGTCAAGAAGGTTTCGGAGTTTATTTTCCGGCGTGTCTTTAGTATATTGCGTCAGTTTCCGTCACTTTTCTTCCTGTATCCTTATGCACGCGAGCAGGGACGGGTCATCAAGAACTTACACGACTTCACTAACTCCGTCATCGAAAAGCGACGCCTACAATTACAAGCTGACCAGGCGATTGGTAAGGTTGAGTTTGATCGCGACGAAAGCGATTTGTACTCCAAGCGTCGCGATACGTTCCTCGATCAGCTGCTTAAAGTGAAGGTCGATGGAAAACCACTGAGCACGGCTGACATTCGGGAGGAGGTGGACACGTTTATGTTCGAAGGACACGACACGACGACCTCCGGGATATCATTCACCATTCTCAACCTTGCCAAACATCAAGACATCCAGCAGAAGGTTTTTGAAGAGATCGATGGAATGCTTGGAGCGAATGCTAAGACGACGTTCCTTACAAGCGCATTACTGCAGGATATGAAGTATCTCGACATGGTCGTCAAAGAGTCATTACGGCTCGTTCCTCCCGTGCCGTTTATTGGTAGAACCCTTCTGGAGGACATGGAGATGAGTGAGTTGTGCCGCAAAGAACGATTATGAAATTTTACAACATTAATGTCATTATTTATTTTATGTTTTCGATCAGATGGAACCACAATTCCGGCAGGAACCATGATCTCCCTCAACATCTTCGCCCTTCACCGCAACCCTAAAGTCTTCCCCGACCCGGAAAAGTTCATCCCAGAACGCTTCTCGGACGACAACGACATCAAACGAGGCCCGTACGACTACATACCGTTCAGTGCTGGATCGCGAAACTGCATCGGACAGAAGTACGCCCTGCTGGAGATGAAGGTAACGCTCGTCAAGCTGCTGGCCAGCTACCGTATCCTGCCCGGTGAATCCATCGATCAGGTGCGCTACAAGGCGGATCTCGTTCTTCGCCCGACTTGCGGCATCCCGGTGAAGCTTGTGAAAAGAAGTTAAACTGCGGTCCAGAAATAAAGAAAAGCTTATTAGCTGCAGCCTCCCAGTTCCCGGGAGAGGTTAATGGATGAAGCGGGAAACTTTTATCCTCTTTTTAATTCGTGGTAGACTTTGCTTCAACCTCCATAAGACTTTGACATGGCCTCCGTGGTACCTGGTGGGAATATAATAATTTAATTAATCAATCCGAATCCCAACTATTCCGAAGTCAAAAGACTTCCCATCGCGTGCGCCGCGCTGTCGTACGTTACGCGTCGTCGGTGGAAAAGTATGGCAAACTAGTAATAACCACAAAAACACGACACGGACGGTAGTATGCTGGACTGGGATCGGGAGAGCGCACTACAACGGTTTCGTAAATTAAATTTATCAACTTTTTTCCGCAAGTTTCATTTTTCCCATCACCGAGCTAATATCGCTTCTTGCACAACGCACAAACCCAACTACTAAGCTCGAGGCTTTCTGACAGGCGAAGGCCTGCCCGTGTAGCGCCTGTTTGTGCTTCAAATTGGTCAGGTTGTTAGGTTTTGCTCTCGGGCTCGGTCACTCGTCGCCGGCCACAGTTGCGTGCGGCACGTCCGCAAAAACTTGTTTCCCGGCAGTTGGCTTTTTTTCGTATCTTCCATCTTCCACCCTACATATCGACCTAACGCCCAACGGCAAAAGCGGAAAGTCATCAAAGGGATCCTAGTTTGCAGTTTCATCTTTTTTCCCGGCTTCCGATTCGTCTTCTTTTTTTACCGCCACCTCCCACACCGAACGCCAACCACATTCCGCATTCCGGTTTGGCAGATGAATGGATGGTTGATTGAATGAAAATATTGTGTATTTCCGCCTGGAGTAGCTACAAAGTGTGCTGTTGGCATGCTGGCCGGCCCCGTAAATCGATCCTCCCATGAGGCAATGCTCGAAAGTATCACGTAAGTGCAGGTGTGTATGTTTTTTTAATCAAAAAATAGCTTTTACTCTGTCTATACTTGTCATACGTCATTTTCTTTATTTAATGTATGAAATTTGAATTATTGAACATTGTATCAAAACAAATTTCAAAAAACCATTTATGAAAAAAATTATAAAAATGTTCATAAGCTCTACTTGAGTTTACAATTTTCTCGTTATTAAATCTTATTTTGCTTTCTCCAAGCCATTTCCACAGGCTTATAAAAACTAGTACAATAAAACGCTAGAAGATACCAAACAGAACAAAACCAAACACTGCAGATTGATATAATTGTGTTGGACGTGCCGAATACCCGGTGTTTATCTCCAGCATCTCCCATAATAAGCGACAGCAAACTTTCTGATCCAATTTGTTTGATTATGATTGGATCGTAAGTAAGTTCGAAAGTGGATAACATAATTGTGGATTGTTTCACATTTTGCTCGCGGCGAAGAAAGTTTAGTTTGTTTCTCATCCTTCTCTTAACGTTGAAATTCCAAGCTTCAATGCAGTCGTGCGTATCTACTACTGCGTAAGAGGCGTATACGCACACACACACTTATTCGGAAAATGCTTCCATTTTCTAAGCTACATTTTCTAAGCCATTCCGTGTAGTGAATATTTTATTAGTGTTCTACGATACCGGTACTCAACTTTTTCGGTTTCTTCTAGTCCTTCCATCCGTTTTCTCCATGTTTTGGTAGCTTGCAAATACAACCTGCTTCGTCGAAGGCTCCGGAAAACGAACAGTTAACCTGGACGCGCATCAAAACGCTTTTAAACCTTTCGCAATGCAAACCCAAAACTCGACAGCGTCTGGTTTGGTTTCGGTTGCAAAATTTATCGCAAAGGTACATTTTTTGCATTATAGATAACTTTACCACCGCAAGCACTGGCACGCAACCTTAGTTGTCCCGTAGTCAGTTTTCAGGTCCCGGAAAATCCTGGGAGGAATATTCCCGCAAAAGCTGCCTTCCGCCCGAGGTGCTGGCAATATTCCGCGATGGCTCACGGTAAAACTCGTTCATGGAATCTCGACTCCATTTTAGCCGGGATAAATCTGCATCCTCGCCTCCTTTTCCCATGCGTCTGGAGCGACCGTTAAGAATCTGCAGGGGTTACAGGATGTATTTGTTTATTATTTTCTCACCTGAATGCAAGCACCGGATCTCGAACGAACGAGAGCAAACATCGTCGATGATTCAAGTGCAGTGATGAATGTGCAAAGGTAGTAACCGTTCGTTCCGTAGCGTGCCATAAGCGGTTTTGTCGGGCTACATGAATATTGCAGATAAGTGCAGTCGTAATAGGGACACAGCCACACACATACATAGTGAAAAAGGATGGAAGAGGACAGCTCACCTGTGGAAACATTATATTATATGCTTGATCTTCGAAAATGGTGGAATTTCCCGGTAACCAGTTGGATACACTTTTCGCTAGATTTATTGAAAATAGGAGGGATTTTGGGTTAAACAAATTTTCTCAAGAAGAGTCTTGTTTGCATCTCAAGCAGTATACTTGACCTCAACAAAAGGAACCATGTTTCGAAGACATCGACTTTCCAGGTTGACTTCTGTATTTTTCATGTAGATTAAATTGAGGCTTCGAAAATGAAAAATCTATAAAATAAGTCAAAGACATGTTAAACAGTGCTATAGAAAATAGTTTGAAAAACTTTTCCATTTATACAAAAATGGGAATTTATAAGATACATCAATCAAATGAATTGAATTCTTGAATTCCTATTGTTAAGAAAGGTGAACGTAAAGATAAGAAATCTAGGTGAGGGTTCAAACTGTTAGCTTCATATTATTTACGTGTTTCAAAACATAGAGTGACCGGCAGTTTATTTTGTTGAAATCCAAGCAAATGTAATGTGATTTTTCGTACCTTGTACAATTAAAACGTATACGACAGACAAGTTGAACAATTATAGCTATGTGATTACGTTCATGAAAACAAGGGAAATGAAAAAACGAATAGCCAGCAACATGTCAAAAATAATTTCTTATTTAATTGCCTTATTTTATTATATTTGCTTAATTTCCTTCCAACATGTAATAGGAAAAACACTTTTGAAGCAATCGGACACAGTACAACATATTTGAATTTTGGAGTTAAAGTTGTTTCCATTGAACAACGCAAATTTAACATTTTTTCCGTTATTCAATTAAAGCGAGGTAAATTATTACGGGACTTCGGGAAAGCCGTGCTGTTATGGAAGACTTTGTAAAATTAGGTGTCTTCATGTTTGGTTTGATCAATGCTTATATTCAAACAAATTTTGAATATAAAAAAGACAACCTTGACAAAGTTACTGTTGTTAATAGTTTAGCTTCATACAAAAAATACCTATTCTTATGATCATTCAAAAATGCCATCCCTATTTGAACAATCTTGCTAATGGCAACACTTGCAGTCAAGTGCTTTCAAGGGATGTACTTTTTTTATGAGCATTATTTTGCCCACTTAACCCTGCATTGTCACCTTTCCATTTGCTCCGGCGCACGGTTATGCACGTAAAATCCGTTCCACGGGCGTCATTGCGAGGAAATAATACTGAGCGCACGAAACTGGGCCAGCGTCATCTCTCGCTAGCTGTTTGCTTGCAGAAGCCTTCGACCCGCACCCTGAGCGCACTCCGACGAAAGAAGGGCTGTCGACTTCTTAAGTGGCACCTTAGAGATTCATAGAAGTGTAAACAACAGTCGTTAATAACAATTGTTCCACCCATGTCGTCGTACTTCTGTGCCCCGTGCTATATAGGGGTTCCTGACTATTTTTCTGCTCCATCTGAAGATTGCACCGCTCGATGGCGCATAAACGAACGCTTTTTTATGATGATGAGCCTCGTAAAAGGCAGCGCTCTTTTCATTCTCTTCCCCGGACACGCGTTGCTTTTCCGCCCAGAAAATTTCCCTCCGTTGAGGAGGCCGACAGTTTTCTCCAGCTTTGGCTGACCACCCCGATGGGAGGAATGATTTTCCCGGGCGCAGGAAAACCGGACGGACACCGGCTGGCCGAACGTGTCTATCAGAAACAATTACGTGCCAGCTATGAATGCAGGCTTTCGAGCAAACTTTTCGGTGTGCGCGCGTTTTATTAATATTTTCATTTCAATTTTATGCAAATAATATTTGTTTCCTGCTTGCCGTCGTGTACCGGGGGCTCTTAATTGGGACGGGCTGGGGCGGGGAGAAAAGAACGGCGAACGCCAACGTCCTCCTCTGAACGCATGGTGGTGCAAAAGGAAAATGAATTCTGAACAGATAAAGGAAAAACCCACGTCAATCCCGACGTTGCCTTCACTTATCAAACATTATCATTCCTTTAAACACCGTAATAGGCACTTAATTTTTGTTTTTCCTTTCCCTCCTCACCAACAGGACACCGGGATGACCGTTTTCCCAAAAAGAATATCCCAACTTTTGCCCTTTGCTCCACTACTTTGCTCCTAAGGGTAGATCGGTCCTTTAGTTACCTTCGTCATCGTTGTTTTTTCCATCCTTAGACATTGAAAAAAAAGGCGCTGCGGGAAAAACGAAAAAAAAACGCTTTACATCAAGTGAAAATGAAAACTTTTCTCTATTACGATTATTGCCTACTCCCCCAGGGGGTGAAGAAGATTCCGCATTACCATTGCATCGAATTACGGGACACGGTATATTTCTTTTTTCCTCCCATCCATTCGCACTACGCCCATTAAAATTTATTTCTATATCTGTTGTAAGTATTGTACCTCTCCCTTTTTGGGGATTTTGTTTAACTTTTTCCTTGCTCTTTTTGGTAATTTATTAAGCTATCAGGCGAGAAGAATTATTGCTGAACTGAAGATGAGTTCACGGAAGGCGCATGAAGGTAGTCTTAAAACATCTTGCCTTGAGAATGATGCCATTTGAATTTGAAAACGTTTTTATTTTAAATAAAATTTAATACAGTGGAATTCAATCTGGAACTCCCTGATATTTTCTCCCAGTTTATTGATTTAATTCGTCGTCTCTGCGATAAAAATAAATGCTACCGTATGGTACGAGTCACTTGCCGACTTTCGTATGAAAAAGAAAGGTAAAAAGTCCAAAACCATGATAAATTACCAGCGTACCAGAAAAGGATCGTTATGAAGATTAACCCCAACCATTTATGAGCTTTTTTACCACAATTCAAAAGGTAATGTTTAAAAGAATTGTCTTTTGCTCCGATGTTCACTAGCATTCCTCTTTCGACCCGACCCCCGCCGAATGGCACATCTGCGGAGAAAGGTGAAAGTTCCTAAATTAATTAACAGCATCATAACACTCATCCTGCTGTAAGCCGGTGACAACGGTGCTGCGCGTGGCCGCTGCCGGCTGCCGAAAAGCCCGATGGCCGGGCGGGCGAAACTTTTCTGCCATCCCGTGTGATTTACGCGAATCGCAGCTGACAGTAGTCTAGCGTAAATTGCGTATTTTATTACATTTTGATTTATTTCCACTGTGTGGCAGTGTGAATTCAACGCCCCGCTCTTCGGCATTCGTAGCGGCTGCTGCCGTCGGTTGAGAACTTACACGAAATTTCCCAACCTCGGTCGCTGTAAGGAAAGATTTTCCAGACTCAAGCAGGTCGTAGCCAGGCCGGGCTCGAGGATGCTCTTCCCGCCATATGGCGAGGTGGTATAAAAACTTGCTCTTCGTCACTTTATCGAGCGATTAAGCGAGAAGCAGAAAACATCCTGCTCGCGGAAAGATATAGAGGAAGAAAACAAAAAAACCCAACGGTCCCCTTCAGCCACCGGGGATGTTTCGGGTAGGAGTTTTCACGACTTATTAAGCCCGGCTAAACGGGGCACCATTTGCCGGTATCGGTGGCACTACTTAAGCCGAACCGATGCTTCCAGTACAATTGTTTGGGTCTTTCGTTGGGTGGCAATAAAATCGGGCATTGGATCAGGGATGTTCCGATCGTAATATCCTTGGACCCAGTGCGCCCGGCAGTTGGCACCGAGCACTAAAAGCTATCAAATGATTGATAAATAAAAAGCGAAAAACTCGCTTTTACGACTCTTGTTTCAGCCAATATTGTAGGGATGAGGGAAATGGTCAGCTAGGCACGACGTACGAAGAGAGGTAGGGAAAAACAATAAAACACTGATTTTATACTGGACGCTGGTAGTTGTGCTGCTTGCATCCGGATTCGAACGCTTTTTTTCAGGGGGTTTTGTAAAACGGGGTTTTCTTAGAAGGGCATTAGGGCAAGATGGAAGGAAAGATTCGATACTGTTCCTCAATCAGAACTTGTACAGTTGCTGTATACGAAGAGTTAAATAAAATTGGAAAACATGAATATTGCAAATGAACAAAGAGAGAAAAAATGTGCTCCTTGAAAGGAAAATAGTAGAAAAATACAAAAAAATGTTCCTAATGTAGACTAAACAAAAACCACAAATTTAAAAAATATGTAGTTTAACAAAACTCCAAACTGAAAAACCCTTTGGGAACTAGATAAACAACTTGTAATTCAGTTTCATACCAGTTCAAAATTGTAGTCATTTGTGGCATAAGAAAATAATTAAAGCAGTAATGGCGTGAAACAGAAACAGCCCTGGAAAAGGTGAAAGGTACACGACGGTTCCACTTCCTTATGCTTTCACAAATCTTTGCCCAAACCATCCATCATCTTTAATGAACGGTTTGCGTGTCGTGGCTTCCGGGTCCTCCAGTAGTGATGTTTCTTGTTCCTTACATCAAACCCGTCACGGAATATACCGAGCATATATGCAGTCCAAACAAGTTACGTTTTGCGCTAGCTCATGCATCATTGCGGTTAAGGAGGACAAAAAACGAGAAGAAAAAACACCACAGTGGCACGATTTATGCGCCACCACAAAGGGCTTCAAACCTCATCGGATCATTGACGAACGGTCGTTGCACGTTTGCATGTTTGTTTCTTTGCATCACCACCCTGCCCTTAAAATGTATGTAATTGAAACCCGTCGGAACGCCGTTGACCAGGGCAAGCATCAATCATTTATGCAACTGACCCTCCGGGACGATGGTTAGCATTTCACATTAGCGTCCCGGAATTTTCCACTGACCACGCAAAAGACGAATGGAGGAAAAAAGGGCACACACACACATGTACACATACCCAACTGCATTCATTAGGATCGATGGCAATCGGAAAACATTCATCGAAAGTGGAGCGAGCAGAAGATGGAAAAACGCTGCGGAAAATCCAACCACGTCGTTTTGCACGCCACGGGGTGGTCGGGTGTTTTCTGCCGCCTTCCCGGAAACGTTAAAGGCTCCCAAAGACACACACATAGGCTGCTCAGTGGGCGTGAGTTATGGATTCCATTTACGGAATGGCTAGCAAATGTCAAAATGCGA
The DNA here is from genome assembly GCA_000441895.2 of Anopheles sinensis. Lineage (NCBI taxonomy): Eukaryota > Metazoa > Arthropoda > Insecta > Diptera > Culicidae > Anopheles > Anopheles sinensis. Next base: position 510,329 of record KE525305.1, on the reverse strand, counting down.
CTTATTTCCATTACTTCCACCGAGATGGGAAAGTGTGATCCCGACCATCCTGGCATTCACGCAGCGGTCAATGAACGTTTGCCAAGTTTTCTTTCTTTCAGAAATATTATTTCTCCCTTCGGAATGAACGATTGCGGTCACTTGGAGTGCAGATAATTAGGCTAATGATTTGAAGTCTCCATGGGAGTTCGCTTTCTTAAGCAGATGCCTATGTGAGATTGGTAGATGAAAACCAGTGAAACCATTGATATGCAATGGATTAGTTCCAGCTGTCGAGGACCACACCGTATTTGGAAGGCCTAAAATATCCAATTGCTGAAACACTTGCCACGAAAGGTTTCTCATGCTTACATGCTGCTCGTCATGCTGGGTTTCCGTCACGACGATTTACAAAAAAAGAAAACCAAATTAAACAAAGTTTGGATGTAGATATAGCAAACTAAAAATTATCCATGTAAAATCAAAGAACTAAATTTTTTAATATATGTCTATTCTTAAGACATTCTTGACGAATAAATTTAATTTACTAGCTGTAGCTCATATCTTGATAGACAGTTTAGCAACTTAACAAGTTTTTTTTAAATTACATCTTCCTTCATAACAACAATTTATCCTGGATTGTGTGACGAAAAAGACATTCAAATTCATGTCTTGATTTTATCTGATAGAGGTGTCCACAATAAATTCATTTAATTTATCATTTAAATGGATAAATGCATGTATGAATAGCTATTTATAAAAATCCATGCATGCGGTGTTGAGTTGATGTTATCATAACAGCATGCAGTTCTGTTTGCATAAACATCGTCACTTCGTATCCTGAGCTTAAACTTCCGTACGAGCTTTTTTACCTATCGGTTCGTACACTCAACCTTTACACAACTCGTGACGGTTGAATAGGTTAACTTGACTTTCCCGAGTTCCCCATTTTGCTCCGTAAGGAAGCGCATCATCAAATGTCGCCCGCACGTCACGAAGATCATTTTACGGTCGTCACATTCACACACACACACACATTAAGTGTCACATGCACACGAGCTTTACCGTTTACGGGCGAAATAATGCTTCCCGCTCGTAAAACGACAATAATGTGCAGATCAAGCGAAACCGCTCCACCCCCAGCACGAACGCCATCATCGAAAGTCATGCACAATTCATATGCTCCACTATGCGCTCCATTTTAGCGACATTTGCCTCCGTCTCGCGAGGGGGATCGATCAGGGGTGGATGCCATCGGGCTTCGGCCAACCATGAAATTTATGCTCGTCTCCGTTGCGAAACGCGAATCCTGCCGCCCGTCAACCAGGAAAACGCCCACCATATGGGCCATCGCGCACGGGAAGAGCGAAAAAGGAGCGACAGAGTGTACAAACAAGTGACAAAACGATAATTCAATAACCTTGTTTGCCCATATGAAATTATAATTTATGATAATGAAGTGAATAAATGGAGGATAGCAAGCAGAAAAAAACCCTTTGCACATACACACTCTCCACGGCCATCAGAACGGGGGCTGTTAAGTGGATCCATTCGGAAAACGTAAAGTAGGAAGTAAGAGAATTTTTATTGACGCTCACTTGTCACCTTGACGCGGTCGCAAGGGGGGACTCAAGGGAATCCACTTTGCGCGTTCGTTAATGAGTTTGCCCAGCGCATTATGAGAGTGATCAATGTGAGCACATTTTAGAGTCGACTCATTTTCAACCCGTTCCGCGCTAATCCGTGAAATTATTCCAATTGACCAACATTAATCACACCGTTAATGATAGAAAGCTGGCAAAAGTGTCTTTCAAACAACCAGCAAAAAGTCCTTCAAAGTAAACGTTTGATGTTACGGGACAAAAGGGGTCCGCACTAAGTGAGCTGCCTCCGTTTGAAAGTCACAGAACAAACAAGGATTCTATTATCGAAATTAAAATCTTCATTTATTATATAAAAAAAAAGTCCCAGCGAAGAAGAAAAGCCATTTCAAAAAGTATGACAGCAAACATCGTGTCCGCCCGCCTCGTGCCCTCATCTTTCTTCAAACCTTCCTTTTTTGTACTACGAGTGAACCGTTGTCAACGATTGACAAATTAATCGCCACCCAGCGGGAGCTTCATTGCAGCTGATAACATTATCACGGTGAGGTTGAAAATTACAGCCATCCTGAAACTCGCTCTCATTTCGCTTTTCCACCCAGTGAAGGCTTTATCATAATTCTCCGTCTCCCTTCACACGCCGGAGATGTAAAAAAGAAAAAGGGCGAGTTTTCCCAGCCCGGAAAAAGTGTAACTGTCTACGGCTGCCTTTCGTTGGCTCGCACCGGCCAAATGAGTTATGGCTCCTCCGTGGGACGGTATTAATCAGTTTCCCGGCCAACGGGAAAAACCCACAACGCACGGGTTTCCACGGGGTGGAGTAGTGCGGACCGAAGTTGCGGTGATACGGCAACGATTCTGTTCTTTTGTAAGGATTCCAGCAAGCATTCACCATGGCGAACTCGGGGGATCTCTTCCTCGTTCATGGGTCACCAACTTAAAGGGCGACGATGATAAAATTAGCAACGGCCAGTTAAGTCCAGCCGTGGCTCATTTCTCCGTTTCCCATTCAATTGCGCTAACTTTCAAACTGCCCTCGCTTCCTGAATTCAACCATCGAAGCCCTTCGCGCGGATAGTCGAAGAGGGCAAAAAAGAACCGACGTAGCATTTTTCACTAATTAATAGGGATTAAAAGCAACCAAACCCTCGCAACCAAGTGGAACACGTAGGAGAAGCATTAGCCACAACCAGCTTTAGCAGTGTACTAGAAATTGGAACAATTACTCTTTTCAAATTAGGTCAGCAAGATGAAGTCGCTTTTCGGTGTCACATGGAGCATCAACATTGGAGCACAACATTCGTCCAATGGGAAAAACTTTGTGTTTTTCCTTCAATCATAAAGTTGTTCTTTTTCGCAACTTTTGTAACAACTTGTTTCCCTTGAATCATATCGTTGGCTCATCAAAAGGACGAAAAATTCCGCATCTCCACAAACGAGCTTTTGCGAGGAGTGTAGAAAGAAAAAAAACATGGCTTTCCCTTACGAGAGCGTCTCGGCCACAACAAAGATGCGGTAGGGATTTTCATCAATGATGTCAAAGTGTGACAGCCGCTGAATGGGCCAGGCTTACACACCGTTGTCACAGTACGAGAAACATTGTTTGTTTGTTACTTTTCCTTTCTCCCCGTTCGCTCTCTAAATATGTCCCAAAGGGATGAAAGTCTTCCGCAGCTTGCACGTTGTGTTTGTGCTTTTTCTCTCCGGCTTTCCCTCACATCACACGTGACCGATGGAGGACGGGGAATGCACGGCAAAGGATCATGTACGAAGGCAAAAACTTTTCATTTTCAAACACATTTTCATTTCCACATCAAAGACCGACCCAGAGGCACGAGAGTGAAGTTCGCATCCGAGCGATGCACCAACCGAGGATCAGTTCTATCAAAGGGAAAGAAGCAGTTCGCTAACAACGACTTTTTTCTCTTTTGCCATGCGTGGTGTTAGATTGAAGTTTTGTGTGATTCAGGCCAGGCTCTTAATATGTGATTTTTTTTCTCCGTTAAAGTTTTTCTTTTCCTGCTTGTTCTTTGTTTGCAATATTATTTTCGTTCCGTTAGGAAAGTGGAACAGTTGGAACATTGTTGAAACAGTTTCTGTTGCCTTTTTCCGATTGTTCCAGTTTATCCTTCAAAGCAAATGTTACGTTGAAAAAACTTTGTTGTTGAGGTTGGTCAGATTATTTTTATTCTTTCCGATATCTTTCTCTTAAAGCCATTCTATGTTTTTCCTTTTAAAATAATTGTAGCATTTTCTATCCATTTTGAAATATCTGCAATGTGTTGCCGTTACCAAATCATGCCTATAGACGTTTGAGAAATTATCACTCTCGGCAGAAATTTAATCAAATCATTCCTTCACTAAACCCACGACCTACAGTTAATGTGGCACGAGAACAGAACTAATTCCAGCGTCCTTCAAGCTTACCGTATCACCGGCATCTAAACGGAATGGATAAATTCCTTACCCACACGCGAGTCACCTGGCGCTCCACAGGTAATGCGTTCGAGGGTGGTCGGTCATGTGAAACGATTCGAAGTATTTTCATATTGAAATATTTCATTAGTCCAATGCACGACGACCGACGGCTCGGTCGTGGTGGTTCGTACTTCGCGCGGCTGAATTAGAATACTTCCGGCCAAGGTGTACAACCGATGTGGAAGGGAAACCTTCGGTGGGGCGAGTTGATGTTGAGAAATGTTCACTTTGCAGGAGATGAAAATAGCTTACTGCTGGAGGAAAATTCCAAGAATGAAGATTCGAGCGTAGAGTCAGATTTAGCAACAATCGGATGAAAACGTTGCAACCAGACAAACCGTTTCTTCAGTCAAATCCAGCCCGATGGTTTGGATGAACTTTTTTGCTACATCTGTTTCTGACGAGGAAGGTAAAGTGATTGACGTAGTACATCAGAAAGCTATCCAGTCTCTAGGTTGATGTACTTCAGCAGTATCAAGCCACGTAACCTTCACTCATTCTTCGCAATGCAAATGAAAAGCTAATTTTCTCAGCAAGGTTTCTATCAAAGTGAAAAATGACACACAAAAATCTCTTTGCAACTTGTTGGAATTTTAAATTTTCTTTGTCTGCTGTAAGGAGCAGTTCCTCTGGTCAGTCAAGGGAATGCCCAAAGCCTAACCGCAATCATAACTGGTCTCCTAGATTGCCTCGGACGATCCCCTTAAAGGTCCGGCGTCTATAAACGAAGTTTCCGGTCCGAGCTTTTAACAGAGACCGTCACTAAACGCTTGCCTTCCGAATCGTTACATTCGGTGCACCGCAGGTCCATAGGAACATTCCCAGGGCACCCGTTGATGCTCCACCGATAAGGTCCGGTTGGTGGTTTAACATCAAATTGTTTGCGGTTGCTGCCGACGGAGAAATCACTTTGCAGCATGCTGGGAACGCATCGGGCGTCCGGGGTTTGGTGCGGGATTCCGGAAACCCATCTAATGGCCTGCCAGACAACGACCAACCGCCAACTGGTGAAAGCATTAAGCCATTTGCGGTTTTAGGTTTATAAATGATAATGATGACCGAGCGTTACTTTTCTTTTATTGTTTGGCCGATGTTGTTCTCGTATTACCCTTGTAGTGACGACTATTTCCTGAAGGCTTTCAATTAGACATGCATACCTTGCAAAAACATTGAGATGTTGACATGTATTCGAACGTTGAAACCAAATCCTTTTCACTTCACCAGACGTTCACTCGTTGCGTCTAGAACCTTTATCGCAGCTGATGTGTCAGTGAGGGCATCCAATTACACAATTATAATAACCTTACCTACTCTACTTAATGCCAAGGTTGAAGCTCATTTACGATGTTTTAAACTCCTCCCAAACTTACTCTCCACCCACGTTACTGCTCATGAAACATTATATCAAAACTTATTCAAACAATGAACCGAGACCTAACGAACAAAACTCTAATGAATAGACCCGATCTGTGGTCGTATTGCGTTACGGTGTAAAGTTGAACCTTTAAACCGAATCCACTAATTACCGGATATTGTTTCGTCCGCACCGAACCGGGGGGGTCGGCTGACCTCAAGCTGTCTAACTCCAACCCGAAGGACCATCCGATGCATCCAACCTGGGGTCGGTAGTACCAAGTTCCGAAGCAGGAAGTTCTCACCAACTGATGGTCTGACCACTGCATAGTGTGCCTTCAACCAGTCCTACCCGGCCTATGGTTCTCTCCTAAAGGATTATAAATACAAATAAACCACACAATAGGTTCGGTTTAGATGGGAAAACTCCCTGGAACGTTCCTGGGCCTTATTGGTAAGTTAGTCGATGCATGAGCTACCTATCGGGATTTAGTGAGGATCTAAATGGCTGGTTAAGTAATGAGATCGAAAATATATAACTAAATTTCTCCAGGATTAAAGAATGATTATACATCAGAAACTCTTAAATCTATTACTTGTGAGAACTATTGTGTCTTTCTTGTCCTAAAGCGTTAAATGTTTACGGTAATAATTCAAAAATAAATGAGATGATCCTTGTTCGTGCAAATCACATTAACCGCACCCGGAGTGCTTGATAAAGACACTTGCTCATTTTCTAACAAAGCCGCTTTCCTCCACACCCTCCAACTCCGCCAGGATAGAAAGCAAATGTTGATCCAAAACATTTCCACAGTAAATCCGCCCAACAATCCTCCTCCTTGTCCCTTTCAGCTGCAATGAAAACGGATCATCCCGGGACGAATCTTCCCATGTCTGCACACTTTCCGATGGCAAATATTTGAAATGTAATTTAAATTATCTTCCATCCTGGACCTCACTATCGGTAGGAAATTCTGCCAATTCCGAAGAGGTACAGTGAAAGATGCTAAAGCAAGGGCTCCCTTCGCGGAGATATGGGCTTAACGTTCCCACGTTCCGACTCCGGTAGAAGCATTCTTGCAGCACAAACCGTTCAATTGCCACAATGGAATCGAACGGGAGTACCATTGTCGATAGTGTTTCAAATTTGTAGCTCAGTTCATCACTCGGTTCTTCGGTTTCCAGGAATCCGCCGGGCTGCACTTAAATCTTCCAGCAGCGGAGGCCCCCGTTGTTCGTTTATCTTGGCAGTGGAGCCACACCAGCACTTCCCTCCCGCACCTTTCCACCATGGTTCCCGTTAAACTTTGACAACGATTAGGTAAGGTAAAGAACAACGAGCAAGCGAATCTTCTGTCCGCTCCGTCTTCCGGTTCGGCTTCGCTGCCTCGTGAGGTTTTAGTGGGTTCTGGTTTGCCGGCTGTATTTGAACTGTAACCGAAATCTGTATTTAAATGAGAATTTCATTGGTACTATTTGCATTCGACTCGAGCGTTTCCACCGACTACTGGAGTTCTAGGGACGCGGATACTATGAAAGGAAGGGCCGTTTCGAGAAACAGACGGTAGACACGGGTAGCCAGAATCGGTCATAAACTTGCGCTTCATTTCCTCCCCTCTACTGTTGCCTCGTTTCTTCAACGCGCCAGCGCATCTCGCCTGCTTCTTGATTGTTCAAATAATCTCTCACTTTGTAGCCAGACCACGGTGGCGTCCCGAATTCCTAGCCTGTGCTATCAGAAGAAGCTCCCCGATCGGACCACAGCGCGGAAACTGCGCCGAAATACCGACCATGGCGAATACCAAATTTGTTTAATTATCTGTGAAGAATGCGGCTTCAGGTTTTCCTTCCGGAAGGCAAGCAACGTCCCAGAGTGCACCTCTCTCTCTCTCTCTTTCTCTCTCTGCGCGACTTCTTTCCCTTTCCGGAAACGATCCCTTTAAGAAAGTAGAACTAGGCAACGTGGTCTCGAAGAAATTGCTACAACTGTCATTGACCACCTCGTCGCTCGTCGTTCACAACATCCAGGGCCCACCGTGGAAGGTTACGCTGTCCAATTTATCGGTTAATTTCATTTGAAATATTCCCGCCGAAATCCGCCGGTTTTCCGAAAAGCAAAAGGACACCACTTTCTTGTTCGTCGGGTTTTTTATTTTACGATTTGCGGAACTGTACTACATAAAACAAAAGCAAAGCCTCCGGGTGGACGGTTAAAAATAAAGCGATTGCATCCAGTTGGGCCGCCCCCTGTCCGTCCCCCATTCCATTCCCATGTTGGGGAGTTTGTATCCGTCGACGTTGAAGTTCAATTCACGGTAATGGTAAAACCCTGCCCCGATCCAAGCCATTCGTTTGTGGAGGGTTTGGGAGGTTGGAAATATCGGCGGGTAAAATGGCAACGTAAAACAGACAGACTTGGCCCCACTTTTTTTCCCCGCCCCTCGTTTCGCCTCCCGCACCCCCGCAGTTATATATCCAACTTTTCAGGCCTAGCGGCCCTTCTCGGATCGTTTTGGAGAGAACCTGTTTCGTCTGTTTTTTTTTATGTATTCCTCGTTTATCTCGGCTGTATATCAAAACTACGTGAGGATGCTGTTGCTGAAATATGGTAATTCTTCGATTTTCCATCCACCCGCTCTCTTCGGTGGCCCTTCCACGCACACCGACAACTGTCGCTTCAGCAAGTCGGTTGTGTTTCGACGGCAGGTTTTTCTTGTCGATTTCTTTGCCTATGCAAATCGTACCAATCATTCGGTGGCCGTTTTCCGGTAGCTTTCCGATTTCGAGGCACTATGGTAAAGCATGAGCAAATTTTTGTTTACATCACAATAACAGGATAACATCTTTTTTCATAAGTGAAAAGCAAACCCTTTAGATTTAATTGTAATATATAAAGACGAATCATTTCTAATGCAGAACTTTTTAAAGTTTACAAAACGACTTAACATTATTTAGAAAAATCTTAGTCATTAATCTTCGCTACTTTAAAACCTACCAGCATTTTTTCTAAATTGTATATAAATTCCCAAAACTAAATAAACGTTACAATCTTACAATTTTAATCAGCTGAGAATGAAGAATTATTAAAATATAAATCCAAACAGAAAGTTTCTAGAAATTTAGTAACATTTCAATTAAATATACCAACGGACATAATTGTTCCTGGTTTGGTGAAAGCCTAAAGTTTTGTAGTAATAACTTCAAAGCACGCTTTACTTCTTCATTATTTGATCAAAAATCCATATCTACTGTTAATAAACCTCTCAGTCAGCTAAGGTTTATTTACGAAAACGCTTAGATTAAATAAAACTAGAATTTTTCAAGAAGATCAGGTTTCAAGAGTTTGGATTATCTTTAAGTTTAATTCATCATAGTGTACGTTTTTTTCTTAATATTTTTTAGGACACATTTTTGACCAAATTTAAAACGCGAGTGGCTCACGATGCGTCACAATTCTTTCCGGGATCCGATAGCGCGGCAGCTTCTGGCGTAGGCAAAATGACAATTGATTGGATTCGATTTCGTTTCCTTCGTCTTCGGGGCTTTTTCGCTATCGATTACCGATATCTCGCGCGCTCGCTGGCGCTCTCGGTTCGAAAATCTCGGTTGCAGTTGGCCCAAGACTTCGTTTCCACCGCCCCAAAAACAACCACCCCAGGCTTCGTCCGTGGATCCTCCGTCTGGATGTTTTTCGGGATGAACTTTCCATCGAACTTTCGCCAGCCTATCCCATCCTCCCCACATCGGGCGATAGCGATACCCACTTTTTTCCTTCCTTCCACGAGTACCAGAAACCTACGCAATAGACACCCAAACAACAAGCCGCCCTCTTATGTTTAGCTGCGCTCCAACACCAACGGAGGAAGGAAAAAAATCGATGAAGCTATAAATTTAAAGATTTTCATATAAATGATGATGGGAGTGGTGCGATAACGATTTGAATATTTCGCTCCACAATCTCGGGCCTAAGTCGTTCGATTAAACTTTGGCAAAACGCGAATTACCTTTTGAAGATGCCGAAATCTCGGATTTTCGGGTGTTTACGACCAAACAGCACCGGGCGCACCCAAATACACAACGGCCGCGGAATGTTGGGCGTGGAAAATTTATACGCCCTTTTCCTGCAGCGTGGCGGCCTGGAGAGTGCACGGGAAGTCGATGAAAATCCTGCTGAAATCACTTCATTCTTCTTCAAACGGTCCATTAAAGTGCGCCCACCGTTAACGCGGGAACTCGCGTAAACCAAAGTGCGGAAATAAACAGCGAAATCCGTTCGATAAATTGAAGCAGGTGGATGTGGGGCGGGGTGGAAACGTGGAAGTTGTAAAGTCTGCCCATGAAGAGATGGGGTGGGACGTTGGTAAGAACTTTTTAGACAGACAGTTTTGTAAATCGTTTCACCCGCGGGGTAACCTGGTTTTCCGCGTGGCAGAAGAAAGCCGGTAAAAATGCGCATCCAACAAACAATCGGTGAAAAATCGGACTCTTCCCGCCAGGATCTCGATGGCAGTGGAAGGAAAGGATTCTACCCAGCACACCGTCGTTCGTTATCCGTTTTCGTCGAAAAGGCGCACCATGGTACCGGTTGTTTGACGACTTCGGAAGTTTCGTTACGACCATTCGTTGTTTTCCGGTTCGG
>KE525305.1:490183-500248 GCA_000441895.2 Anopheles sinensis | reverse complement strand
GAAAGATTAATTATTTGCCTCCAAACTGCCTGCACGGAACTGGCAAATTGAACGTGCATAATTGAATTACCTACTGCCGGAGCTCAGAAGTCTACGTTCATGCCGCGTTACTCGAGCCGAGTTTGAAGCATTTGAAAGCCCCGCTTGACTGACGGTGGCAGCATTGTAAGTGTAGAATTAATGAGCATCTTCATAATTAATTACCGTTTTGAGGATGAGGGAACGGAAATGTTCTAGTGACAGGTCGAATTTAACCGACAAAACTGTTGAGATTTCTGATTAGTAATCATTGATATGAAATGTAATAACAATATAACTGATAAAAGTTCCTCCTTTTTTCACAAAGTGATGAACTGGATTTGAAATATAGCGAATATTTGTAGCTCGATGTTTTTCTTCCTCTCAAAAACTCGAATAAATTTGAAGCGATCAAACGACTTTCTAAGAAAACGTAAAAACTTATAATTTATGTAGAGGAAACTCCTTCAACGATGTAATTTAGTGGTTCGATTGATTCGATTCGACAAAGCTCGTTGACTCTTCAGCCAATTGTGGAAGTTTGCCCATGCAAGTATTGAACAAAAAGGAAACCGGGAACCACTTTTTCCATCATTCAATCTGTGGCGTCTTTACGAGGATCGTTCTGTGTTAACACTTCACTTGAAGGCAGTGATTGTTTCCCCTGCACACTTCGGTAAGAGTCGGAAAAACCCCAACATTACCAATGCGACAGCGAGTCCAATCCCGGATTCAATGAGTCGAGCAGCACGAACCGAAAATCCACGTCCCGAGACATTCGTGGTGGACATAAAAATTCGAAAAACTTTCACCACTTCGGAGAAACAGCACTTCGCAGGCACAGGCGATCCGTGAAATTTGTCTTCATCCGTTTCGGTTTGAAGTTGAGGTGGGGAATTTTTTCCCTGCAATGGAGACGCCTGGTGGTCGGTGGCATCGAGCCAATTGTTGAAACCACCACGCGCGATCCGTCGATTGAAGTTGACGAGGTAATAACGTGAGGGTGCCGTCGACACCCGTGGCACTCGATGGTCGTTTCCGGTTTGTCATGCGTCCCCTGCCCCGTTGGAGGAAAGTGTGTAATATTAATGGGAAAACTTTACCACTTAATTCGATTCCTGTTCGCTGATCGTCAATGTGCCATTGTTAACGCAAGCCAGGCCCGCGTAGTTCACAGCCCACGACAACTCACTCGACGAAAATGTGCAGCATTGAAAATTCAAAAACTAAAATTCCACCAGCATTCAGGAGGCCGGATGAACCGTGAAACGAACTTTCGTGAACAAACGCGTCGAATCGGTGGGATTGGGATGAGGGGGAAAACAGAGCAGAGAAAGAAAAACTATTTTTCCACCTCGCCGGGTGGGACCTTTAATTCAGTTTTGCTGCTCTTCCATCCGAGTTTTCCAGTGGAAGTAGTGTGCTTGGCGGTATGATATTTCGTCTCATTCGAGTGTAACTTACAAAATGGTGCTCGTTTATGCATGAACTGCTAAAACATGTGAACATTCCCACCTTCCCGCCACACCATGAAACCACTGGAGAATGAATGTGTTTTGTATTCTGCAACCACTTTTTACAACTTCCACTCCCAGACGCAAGCTTCACGTTCGGGGAAGCACGTTTCGATCGCAGGGAAATAAAACAATATGCTTAACAAGTTCTACTGGGACTCGATTTCTTTCGCAACAATGTTACGTGGGAACGTTGTGAAGAGAAGTTATATGGATTCTTTATAGAAAACGTGACTGCCAAAGGGGATGCAAAGTTGCGACCTCTCAAACGGTCCCACTGAAAAGTGCATCATTATGTTCCAAGGCAGTACCTTAAAATAATATTCTCACAGACTGTAATTAATCCAAAGGCATAGGAATGCGATAACATAATAAAACCACATGTCATCCCAGCAAAAACCGAACGGAACATAGGCCGCTCATAAACACAAAGCCCTTGTCCATACGCCAGCCCTGTCGCAACGGATGCAACGGACCATCGAACCGTGGACCAGGCCAGCCAGCCAGCCAGCCAGGAGGGGCCCGGATTCGAATGATGGTTTTAATGAACATTTGCACAATTAGCACAGCGAGGTTTACCGTTGAGTGACATTATCTAACTCCATTACGGTCTCTGCCAAAACCACCGACCCTGTGCTCGGTGTTGGTGTCCAATGTTCCAGCTTTCACCTCCATCCCATCGACGGGACGACGTACCACGGTATCCTCTAACGGTGGACTAGAGACTGGGAATATGGAGCGCGCGTCAGGTTCGTGTTTATGTAAGTGCATCGGGAGTTCCACTCCCGCCAGAAGAACAACAACACAACAGCAGCGGACGGTCGGAGTTGCTGCCGGGCCAGCATCACTGATTTCACTCGCATCCAATAAATGTCATCCCGATGTGGATGTCGTGCGGCCTACTGCATCCTGTTCCTGTCAACCACCAGCAGCGTGCGCCGGGTTCTGTTATCGATTCCCCACGGGAAGTGAAACGACGGTTTACAAGTTTTTTGTGCGTTAGGTTTAGTTTTTGTTTTCCTTTGGAAAAGACTTGCACACATATAGTCTATAGTTGAAGTTGCGAACATTAGTAATATTTTTTCAAAATGAATACATAAATGATTTCGGATCATATACACCTTATTTTTACGGTTATTGAGGAAGATTCATGAACTTTCTTTTACTATGTTTTTACCAAGCAATACCTTTCACAACATCCTTCCTCTAAATCAGAGGTCGGCATACATTCTAAACCAGAGGTCGGCAGTAGTACTAAAGCCTTTTGAATGTATAAGCTAAAATATTATTTTATATTTGAAATTTAACCATTATACTCAATTAGCTTACCAAATTAGTTCACCCAGTTTTCCAAATTTCGAGGGACATTTTATGTCGTGATGCGGTCTAAAATTATACTTATTGAATGTAGCTATTTTGCATGTAAAGTTAGCGAGTTATGGAGTTTGGACAAGTTTGCACGAGAAGAAATCAAGCGTGACATCAGGAATAAGTCTGATAAGAATTGTTTTTTTAAACTACTAAACTTAAGATAGAACTAAAATTTTCTTACGGGCCGGGTAAAATAAGTTCGCGGGCCAGTTTAGTTTTCAACCTTTTACTTCTCATACGGTTTTAGGCAACCATTCTTCCACACAAATACTGTCTTCTAACCTTGAGCATTTTTTGGAAATTTCTCTCAATAACAATACTACTCTCATTTGGATACACATGTTTGTCTTCCAATTCCAAGTTCCAACAAAGGCATACGGATGAATGTTTTCATCCTACCCGAGGTCCAACCTCCATTGGTATAGGATTTCAGCGACGACATGTTTCCTACAAATTTGGGGTGCACTACATGTATCAGAAAAACCCATCGGCCAATGGAGGGACAAATTTGGTGTGGTTGATTTCCTCCTTTTTGCAAACGAGAAACTCTTACCCGACGAGTTTTGTTCGAGATGGAGTAGGATTCTTTTTTCCTGTCAGCAGTAAAACTATTCGGACAACAATGGAAGTCGCGGCCGGGTTCGCTGTCTGTCTATTCATCTGTCTGCCCGGTGGTAAGGCTCTCCACGGGATCCACGCAGGGCCAGCGTTAGTGAAAGGCCCACTCAATCCCTTACGACCTGGCCGAAGGGCTGAAGAGATACAAATCGCGCGCGAGGTCAGAGAAGCGCCGGCTGCCCAACCGTCAGTCGGGCCGACCGTGTGTCAGCTGGCCAGTCTTGCGTGAGATATGGAGGAAGAGATAGAAAGGATTGAAAACACACAGAGCCTGTTTTATTTTTTGCTTATCATCGTTGTCGTATTCCATTTCGAATTTTTTCCCGTTTTCGTAGGAATTTTGCATGCATGTATGAGTTTGAAAAGCTTCCAGTTTCCAACACCACGTGATGCGGGGAAAAACCGCACACGCAAACCGACCAGTACAATGCCTTTGTTTCTCTTTTCCTTGTCCAATCCATTGTGCAATGCAACTGACTGACGTCCGATAAGATTATGGAGGCAATTGTACTGCTTCGTGCTGGCGGGGACCACTTTTAAACAAATTTTCCCCCATCAGAGTGATGGGACTCAGGAGAATAGCACGGGAAAACGCACCGAAAAACGAACGATGACATCGGAAGCTCCAATTTGTTGGTCACCTTGCAATGGTATGAATCATTTTAACACGGGCCAGCAGATGATTTTTTGTTTGCCTTAGAACGCACTCAGTTCGTTGACATGTTTGTTGTTCACGTATCAAAAACAACATTTCATATATCATTTTAAATTATAGAAAAATATGAAGTAGTTGCCTCTGGCTGTATTGTGGAAACTTGTTTGAATGAATTGTTTAATTTAATCAACTAATGATAATTAATATTTTGCCCCACAGGTTGAAAATTAGGACAATGTCGATAGCAAAATTAATTTCAGGATATTCTCTGGAGCATGCAACATTCTTCTTTTGTCTGTTTTTTTATGATGCACGTTCCATCGAAACTAACTTTAAATATTTGAGAATTGATTAAAATTAACATGTAGACTGCCATGCCAATCAGGTTTGATGCCAGCCAACAGTCATTAGTTCAAACAAGTTCTTGTCCTACAAATATACAGGGTGTAACAAAGTTCGAATATAACTTTTGATCATGTTATAGGTGTTGAAAAATGTATGTTCTTTTAGGCATGAATGTACTGTTCATAGCATGCTGTCAGATGACAAGCTGAAATAAAAACATTCTGCGTCTGAGCTTAACCAAAGAAGGTGTTCTTTTCTGCGTGCTGCTAAGCTAACACTCGCGACTCGGCCAACAATAGGGGCGCTCCATATGCTTTCTGTTTTGTGATACTGGTATCAGTTTTAGCCTCACATATTGGGTATCCAACGGGCATAGTTTAAACTTGCTGTCATTTGGTTTTTATTTGCCGAAATCCAATAGGTTGAAACGGAATGTCATCTATATCACCATCCGTCGGAACAGTTTTAGAGGCTATTTTCCAAGATCTGGGCCGAGATGCCGAAAAACCAGGTGCGTGTCACGTGCGACGCTATTGAAATACGTCTTAAGCTCGTGATAAAGCAAAAAAGGAAGGGTGCTTCCTGCTAATAAGCCACAAAGGATCTCAATAAACATAGCTTCAAAAAAAATTATTCAGAAAACCATGTCTTGTATTGAAATTTTGTTAGCGCATTTTTAAAATGTATTCGAACTTTGTATACACCCTGTTTAACATAAAAGCTTTATTGAGTATGAAATTAAATTCTTTCGCAAGCTTAGTATTTGCTTTATTGTCGAAAACCAGCGGTTTTATAAATTGTTTAAGCATAATTTCGTCATAATAGATTGTACTCAAAAAGTGTATTATTTAAAATCGTTTGTGAGTCAACGTGTTAATTGTGGCTTAGGTCTTCGACAACATCAAACTGCTTTGAACTATGTCTTTGAGTAAACTAGCAACTAAATATACAATTTTATAAATTATGACCAAACTCTTCTCTCATTCCAACATATGCTTTTTCCTTCTCCTTCCCAAGAGCGCTACAGCATCCACCACTCCAACCTAACCCGATTATATCATCCATTAACATTTCCGCTCCCAACGCCCCTCGTTTGCGCCGTGACGATTATCATGATCGAACCTTCGTCAAGCAATTGAAGAAAGATAAAGCAAACGTGAAGCCAAGGGACACGATGGCACGTTTCAACAATTAACCCTACCCGACTCCTGTCCCCGGAAAAACACACCCGAATAATTTTCTCCTCGCGCGGATCCGATAACGGTGAACCGGAAAGAGATCAGCGCACCGGTCCGAGCGGATGAAAAACAACCGGAGGTAATAAACCGTTCCTTAAAATCCCATTACAATATTAAATATGGATAAAGAAATCATCTTCCTCCACCTTCCGCCAACCCATCGAACCTGTCCGCCCCGTTTCCGGGTAGCATCCATCCGCCTTTTCACCTTTTTTGGAAATCGGTGGGGGAAGGAGAATCAACAGAAAAAAGAATCCTGCAAGATCGAATCCTCGTGATGCGCTTTCCCAGGCACGGGAATCATCCAACTCCACGCGTCGTGCTGAAAGAGAAGTGGAACTTCTTGTTGTATGAATAAATAAATAAATAATTTTTCTAATCTCATCGCAAATAAATTTGGCTGAACGTCTCTGTTGCTTTATAAGCAAACTTCTTCTTGGGAGGCAACCGAACGCCGAACCAACCCCAAAAGGCGTTCTCTGCTTCTTTGTCTTCCTTTTTGTTTGCTTTACTGGTTGGGTCTTCTGGAATCTTCCCGGTTTTTCTTAGAGTTTGTTTCTTTTTCTTTGAATTTTCCACGCCTCACAAACAGATTTTCTGACATCGGGCAATGGTCTTTCTTCCTTTTTTTCATTCCCCATTTCCACCTTTCCGGGCGGCATCGGAGGCGACCATAACGCACTTTTGCACGTTTCGTCCGCATCCCACAAATCACTTATGAAAATCGCAGCAAACGCCGCATTTGGGAGTTCCGGAAGCACCGTGGCCGGTTCCTTCCTTTCTCGTGCAACTCACGAGGCTCTTTTCTTCCCCCTTCTCGGGAACACGTGGGAAAGGCAAGAAAGTCTTGAAGAGGTAGGGAAAGTCGTAACGATTCCCCGACTTCACTTTGGACGGGGAACTGCGGATGCTGTGGAAAAACCCCAGTATGCAGGGGGTGGTGTTGCGGTAAAGTTCACACCATCTATTTTATTTCGAACCACCACCCAAAGAAGGTACATCCGGCAGTGGATCCACTTTCGACGCGCAGTGTCAGCTATTAGGGGAAGACTGGGAAACCATGCGGTTGGGTCCTTTTTTTCTAGGCGCGGGAAAACAAAACGCCTAAACTTTTTTAACCAATTTTCGGGGGAAGCCAATATTTTGGAGGGTGTCCTAAAAATACACACACAGAGCCTTCAACCACGTTTAAGGAGATCGGAAGCTACTGCTTCCAATTTTTTCCCCTCCATTCACTTATGCTACCGTTGTTTTTAAGATTTAGACTGGCTGAGATTTTCTTTTTCACCCTCCAGAATCGCCACCTTTCCGTGGATGAGGCGTCGTCAGTTTATTCTATGTCTTTTTTATCGTTGCTATATTTTCCACCTGAAAAACACCCATTTTTATACTGCTTTCGATGCTAGCAAGAACGAGGGGAAAGAAGCATGACTTCCGCAGTAATGTTGAAAGCCCAACTTTCTCTTTCTTACCAAGCATCGTGCAACATTCTGTAGGGGAAAAGTGCCAAATCTATATTCGGCTCGTGGTTTTTATCGTTGCACTTGTCTGAAATGCTTAGAACGGGTGAATGCCAATAAAAGAAAAGTTGTAATGCAATTTGAACGATGTCGATCGGAAAGCAGGAATCGTAAGCACCTCTCAAGTTTTTGTTTTTCTTGATCATGCGAATTACTTCATTATAATTTTGGCTGGTAAAGATAGAAGAATTTATTTGTAAATGGGAAAACATGGGAAATCTTGTCATCGTAACCGAGTAAATGAATGGGTAGATAACATTTTAAAAGAGGAAATGACCTGAAATGAAATATGAGTTTAATCCTTTCCATTGCTTCATTCGTTGTATACACCTGAGGAAACAAGAATAGCACCACCCTGTTTTTTGCCGATATCTTTTAAATGTTTATAAAATTTGAGCTTTTTTCAGTTTGGATCGTTAGTTCAATTAGTTTCACAAGTATTCAGTGGGTTACGATCGTATTAATTTGGTCTATTAGCGTTTCAGTCAAATAATTCGTTAAAATGGCCTGGAAGTAAGAATAGCACCACTTTGGTTTTTGTTCATTGATTGAAGATATTCTAACAAAAACTCAATTGAAATAAAATAAAATCATGTTTTTAGACAGTGTATGAGTATTTGTATCTAATCTCTTCAATATACGGAGATTTATAGGCAACAAATTATTTTTTCGAGGGAAGTCTGCTCGTGATGCTCGCAACATTTCCAAATACGACTTGGCACGTAATTGTTGCTTAACTAATTGAAATTTGAAGGCAACCACGATGATCATGAATAGGCCAAAGCTTTTAAATGAGATTAGGACACAGAGAGTCTATTGGCCACCCTGCAATTTCCGTTTGTTGTTAGGAAACCAACCTAAAGACAGAATAAACTTGTGATTTCCGGCATTATTCTGCTGGAAAACGAAGTCTAAGCTTATAAAACACTCGTTTTGTCTAATTAACATTGTTTCTAGTATATTTGATATCGTTCTCACTCAGATCCACGGCAAGGCAAGCTTTCACCGCAGTGAGGAATCTCCCCATATCAATGGTTTAAAATCATCAATGTACCGGATCACTTTAGCACCAGGTTCTTGTTCAAAATCGTGCCAAAAGTATTGCCAAACATCTTACAAAAGAAGAATAAACTCTATTTTGTTGAAAAAGAACTTTTTATCATGCTTCGCACCAATAAATGCACCTTTCAGCGACATTGAACCGATTTAGTTCATGTCGCTCTGTCATGTTGGGTTTGCGGAATCTTTCTGGCCACTTGTGGTTTCCCCGGTTAACATAATTTGCTGCACATGTCTTGGTGGCACCTTATGAAGAATTCCACATGATTTACCGATGCTGTTCTTCTCTTTTTCACTTCTTTTTTTTACGTAATTCGCTTATCTATCACTGTAACCAGGGTTTCACTTCCACGTTGATGCTTGTGGCCGCCGTTACCGGAATTTTTCATGAACTGTTTTGCTATGATAAGTAATAAGAATATTTTAGACCAGTTTTCATGGATCCAGAGAGCTGCATAATGATCAGATTTGATGTTTAAGTCAGTTTTGAAAATGATGTTGTTCTTGACCCATTTCAGCTAAATGAATCAAAAAACCAAATAAATCACGACTAATAAATCTGAATTTCTATAATTTGAGCTCTATTCTAACTTATGATATCCTTAAAATCCAATTAAAATTGTTAATTGTTGAAATATTTGCAATTGCTGAACAAAAACCAAAGTGGTGCTATTTTTACTTCCATGCTTTATAGTGAATTATTTGACTTAAACGTTAATATACCAAAATAATACGTTCGTAACTCACTGAAAACTTGTAAAAGTGATTAAACTAACGCTCCAAACTGGAAAAAGCTCAAAATTTATGGACATTTAAAAAATATCGGCAAAAAACAGGGTGGTGCTATTCTTGTTTCCTTGGGTGTAGTCAAATAGATGAAATAACGTAACATATGATACTGTTGGGTAGGTAATTACTTTTCCAGCATTTAAAACTTCCTATTTCTATGCGCCCCGGAAAAATTTAGACAATCCAGTTAAAACGGTTTTCTATTAAATTTTTGCCGTTTTTTCAAACAGATTTTCGATATATCTCGGATAAAGATTTCAATTTTTTTTTAAAATCATTATTATAACACAAAAGTCAATTTATTCTTATACATCATTATTCTTACAGAGTAAGCTAAATCTGTGCGTAATTCAAAGATGCAAATTTATCAGTATTCGATCGACTTGTAACAGAAGATTTATGAACCTTGAAGTACTAAAATCAAACAACCCTAAAAGGGGAGTTAAACGATTGCAACTTTCAGTTAACAGCAACTGTCAAACGACATTTCACTCATGTGAAACAAAACTTTACACGTCTAAACGCAAAATAAACATGCAACTTTAGTTGCGCAACTAAAGTTGCAGTCAACTGAAATGTTAACGTAGCCGGACTGAAAACTTATTTCACATCACTGCAACTTTTTTTGACAGCTCGCGGCTGACTGCTTTGTGATGCTAAGTTTACACGAGGCGTAAAAGCCTGTAAATTCATGCGAAAATGTCTGTCAACTGTCATGCCTAGTTTACATGAAGCGTAAACAACTGAAAATCCATGCGAAAATGTCCCTTTTACGGTCATTTTTTTCCGTTTCGTGTAGACGTTAATTTTTCGTGGGCCGATGCAAATGAAAACGCATTAAATATTGGCTTGAGTGCTTGAGTGTTCAACTTTTAAAAAAACAGCAGAGAGGTTATTTGTTCACTGAAATCTTGTCAAAAAACATTTTACATCTTCAC
>KE525305.1:308869-481917 GCA_000441895.2 Anopheles sinensis | reverse complement strand
TTTAGTACGGCGGCAGGAATGCCATCCGGACCGGGAGCAAAAGATAGTTTTAGCTTCTTGATTCTGTTGATCACAGTGCGTAGGTCAATGTGTATGTTGACACTGCCTACGATATCAGTCAATGTATCTGGCATCATCTGTCCTGCGAAGGATGAATCGCTCGTCGTTCGATCAAAGACACTTGAAAAGTTCACAGCAACTTGAATATTTACTTTCTATACGTACCTCCTCTTTTCCTGATAATATTCGCCAATAATTATTATTCTTTAAGGTGGACAAATAAAATAATAAATAACAATTATTCTATTTTCTTCTTTTAAATATTCAAAATTCACACTATGTTATTTCAAAACAAAATTAGAAATCACCAAATTAATTGCATTTTGCATGTTTTGGATTGATAGGCTTAGAAATTCTCGCAGAAGTAATAATTTTGGCAGCGATTTTATTTTCAAAAAGTGATATGACATGTCTGATTTTCCTTCTTTGGTCGACCGTTTTTGCTACGACCGTCTTTGATGATCCCTGGATTGTCATTCCTCTCGTCCCAGGGTGAAACCGGACACACGTTTAAACCTGTGTCGGGTACAGTATTGGTTTGGTGTTGAGATTCGAAGGGTATGCTTCGGGTGTATCCTGTAATAAATGGTCATGAATTTTTTGAAAGGATTACTAAAAGTTTTCACAACAAAGGAAAAATGTTTGTAAACAGTATTCATTCTAAAGAAATTGCGATTGAACAAATGCTATTTTCATCCTGTAACACTCGTTTAAACATAACCATCTAATCCAACTAAATCTACTACATCCACTAAGCAATGGCCGTACCGAACGCTTGTTTGACGAAGTTCATTTTAATTCTCCCGTTATCGGACTCCATAAATATGCTTTCCAGTAGTGCATCGTTACAGTGCACAAACATTGAACTTAACCAAAAATTGAAGACTATCAAATTTCCATTTATTTTTCCCCAACCTCGGTTCGTCGCGTGGCCTCGACCATCGATCTTAAAATGTTAGAATGTTGCTTCCGTGAAACGACCGAAACCCGGAACCACGCCAACGAAACGACAACGATGACGACAAGTTGCGCTACTCCTATGCTTTATGACGCTGAAGTGGTCATAAAATATGATGAAGAATATTGTCCCACACAAACCACCGGCCCCCGACACCCTTGCTTCGGGTGCGTCCTGTAGGAACCATGTCCTTCCCGTGCAACGAGAATGCCTGGTCGCCCGGCTCGGGGCATTACCACTTCTGGGCTCGGCGAGTCTCGTAAAGGGGATTGCTTGAATTTTCAATGCTACATTTATGCTACACACTCACACACATTCTAGGGGAAGATTGTTGCAGTTTTTTTACCAAGCAAACGGAAGGATTCACATGCTTCTCATTGAGGGTAGGGAAATATAAAAAAAGAATGTATAATATCCCACATGTCAGCCCACCCAAAGTCCATTTGCACTCTTGTCCAACCTTGGGCAGAAAAAATGGGTGGGTTCTTCCACCCACAAACCTTCATTATATTTAAAGTCGTAAAACGGTAGATACTTATGGCTCGTAAAATGTTAGAAACAAAAGCACATCTTTTGCGGGAGCGTTGTATTTTTCATTTCCATTTTGCATGCATCCACCGGACAAGCGCCAATACAAAGCACTTGCCGGAGCACGGAACCGGCCATTCGAGTACTTTTGCATACTTGGGGCAGTGAACGCGCGTTGCCCCGTTCCACCGATGGCAGTTTCGGTGGCAGTTTTGTTCAGTTCATAAAATATTGAATGCAATATAAACTTTCATGTGTGTGCCGGCCACGATCTCGATTTAATTTTGTTCCTCCTACCTACTGTTGCATTATACACAGCTCGCTGCGTTCATTCATATTTGTTCACAATGGACCTTGTAGCAGTTTTTTTGTGAATTGTTTCAACGGAAAAAAGATACCTTACAATGCATACTCAATGGAAATGCCACATTAGAAAACGAGGAACGAATAGTAGCATGCCAGGAGTGCTTCATTAAGTACTTCAGTTCGTAGCAATTCCCTCAGGTTTTGTGTTTTGTACAACAGAAAAAAAACATCAGCATGTATCAGCATGCAGCGTGAAAGAATAGAACAATTAGGCCATATCTTGTGATTGATTCTCTTCAAACAGATATTTAAAGGATATACTTTTTACTTAATCTTATCAACACAAACCTGGCGCAAGGACTTTCAATGCGTTTTTACTACCTTTATTTTTTTAACGGATGATTTAGATTATTACTTTCGAAAATTCAAATTATCAAGCTTCACCAACCTGACGCTAGATGTCGCGTGGTCGTTTTAGTACAATCGCTTTTGTGCTAAATTTTGAATATTCGAAATAGTGATGGTAAAATAAAATCCCTTCGGGATTCGAATCTTTAGATTCAAATCCATTCTTAGATCCGGATCTCCGAATCCGAATCCCAATCCGTCGTATCATGATGTGCCGTCGAACTTGCCGGTTTTTTACTGGTTTTCTCCTATTTTTGACTTGATTATGGCGATATGTGCCGTTGCAGTGATACATGTCGCCGATTATGTTGTAATAACTGCGTAACAGCGGTAACATTCAAATTGAATCTATCACCACGATCGACTTAAACAGTGAAGCAACTCATTTTGTTATTTTGCCAGCTCTTTCAGCTTTACCGTGGAGCGAACATGTTTGATGTAATGAAAAATTTTTAATTGAGGGTTGTATCGACGATAAAACTAAGTCCATTTTATGATTTTTTTTTCCATACATTAGAGCGTAATGATCCTTCATTGCTAGGTGACCCTTCGCTTGAAAATCTGGTGAACATTGCGAGGAGCTAAGAAGGTCATCGAAAGGGAATCAACAGGTGTACGGAGGACAGGTGCGTAGCGAGTGCGGTTAATCTGGTGTCAAAGCGGATTTTCGGATGATCAGTGCCCCAAACTAGGGATCTGTGCAACGCGCCAACGAGTCAGGGGAAAAGACTTGAAAACACGAAACATAATCAAATAGTCGTGAATACTTATCATACCGCGACCGCGTCGGTCAGTCGGCCACTTAGACCTTAGAGGCTTCAGACTTTTTCACAAGTCATACGCGAAACTAATGAAAATCCTAAATGAACCAATTTCTAAAGTAACAATTAGACAATTTTAGATTTATATGAAGTTGTTTTCAATCATATTGCCGGGCTATTGTAAGCTTTGATGAGCTGTTTTATTCACAGGTCCAGGTTTAAATGTCCCCCCACTATAGTGGGGGTCTTGTTCTACGAACCGGTACCGAACCGGTAAACCGATTTTTCCCGGTTCGAGTCCATACACGCTTTGCGGATGTGTTGGTGTACCGGTTGCCAATGTGTTTGTGACCCGGTTCGGAGATCGAGAGAGACAATCGTCCTCTCTTCGCCCTCTCTTCGTCCGGAGAGCAGTGCTAGAAAAACTAAAAAAGATGGTCAATTTTTGGAAACATACTTTAAACAAAGTTGCGCTTCTTCTCAAGACCATTCGTTTGAGGGGTCATTTGTCCGAATCGGTTGAGAAACAAACAAGTTATTTGCAAAATAGGTTTTTAAAAGCCTACTTCGCAAACCAAGGGTCCTTTGATTTTCGCCCTTCGGTGCTATCTCTCGCCCGGCCCCCGGTTTTCTCCAAAACAAGAAACGATGGTAAAATTTTACTTTGCACAAAGTTACGCGTCTTGAAAATAACTTTCATTTGAGGGGTCACTTGTGCAAATCGGTTCAGGAACTAAAAAGTTATCATCAAATTGGCTATTTCATCCATTATTTCAAGCTGTGACCAAGGTGCTTGAAGTTTGTTTATTCCAAGCTGTGCTGTCAGCTTCGTTCTAGTGATGGGGATATCGAATCTCTACTTGGCACTCAAATTACCAAATCTGAGTCCCAATCCGTCAAACAGTCGTGGTGATCAACAAATCAACATCGGTCTGGAAATCGGTTATCCTAATCTAAACCTTAATCAGATCAATACTGACAACTCGCTTTTTGCGTAATTAAAGCATGCCGCACTTTTCCAATGTGAGGTTCACCGCTGTAAGTAGTTCTGTTGATCATGAATTGCGATTCTCAATGTCGAGTCTTTATTTGAACAAAAATACCTGGTCTGAATCATTGTCACTGCGTCAGATAAACATAATGGTAGAACTCCTCAATTACGAGTCCCTAACAAATCAAAACAGATTCGAATCCCAAACAGATCAAAACAGATTCGAAACCCAAACAAATCAAAACCGATTCGAATCCTTGGAATCGAATCAAATCTCTAGAATCCGTCAAATGGGATTTGAATCTTTACAATCCCTCTAGGGATCGAATCTTCGAGTCTTCCAAATCCCGTTTCTGCCAACACTAGTCACAATTGAGTCGTCAGTCGAGAACAGAAAGTCGTCGCGGAAGGTCGCTGTTCGATCGTCGTTCCTCGTTCTTCGTGCGCTTATTCTGATCCCCGGGAGATCAAAAGTTAAAAATCCTGTGAAAAACCGTCGATCGTATCGTGTGTGTTATACATTGTTACAGAATTGTGTAGTGTTTCATCGTCATCGCAACTGTGAATCGACTGTTCATCGATAAATTGTGCGTCACCGTAAAATGTAAATAAAGCGACCGCGGCGTTTGTTATTGTGGGGTGTTATTTTATTTCGGACGGCAACGAAATAAATCGAGCCAATAAAAAGAGCGTGGGAGTCGTGTAGTGTTTTTACATTGTGGAATTTCTTTTTCTAATGTTGAATGAATGAAAAAAACCCCCCGTGCAGTCCGTCTCCTGTTTGCAGGACGATATAGATAGCCGAAGGGAGGGGTGAGGTTCGCTGCTGGGGCTTCCCTTCCTGCGAAGGGTCAAGCAGGAAGAAGCGGACGACAGGTCGAAAAGGTAACCCGTCGAAGGGAAACCAAAAGACGACCGCGGAAAAATACCAGAAGGAAACAAAATACACACACTCAAACCCAAACCGTCCATCCTCGTCGCCATCGTCCTTCGTTCATTGCCGTTTGTGAAGTGGAAAAATGTGTAAATTCATCTATCCTATGTGCCTGTAGCAAAGCTAACGAAGCAAGAAAAAGTTGGAGAAATACTTCCAAGTTCCGCAACTAGGATTCATCCCGGGTTGCCCTTCGTGTGTATAGAATGTGAGAGAAAATTGAGGGCTCTGTCGATGCATTGCAACCGCGATCCGGTCAAAGCGAAAAAGAGAATACGTATCCTCGAAGAGTTGTGTCCTTTTGGGCCAAAGTTGGCCTCCCCACCGTGGCCCTGTACGTGGAAAATCTTTCGTTCGTCCTGCGTGCCTGTATGCATTGTTTTCCGTTAATTGCCTGAACAACAAGCGAGAAGTGACGCCGAAGCCGCTTCCTAATTGCGGCATAGGAAAAGCAGGTTAGAAATTTTCTTTGAACTGTACGTAAACATTTCGGGTTCCGGGAAATTGTACCCCAAAAACGTGCGCGCACAGCGCCACCTGAAACAGCTCTGCCTCCCTCTCTGACACACACGCACTCTACTCTCTCCAATTTCTCTTTTTTTTTTGTTACCGTTTTCCCGGTGCAGCAATACCGTTGCTGGCTGCTCTTTGCTCCGGCGTTCTGGATGATTGGGAAAAAGGCTGCTGACGTCGTGCCTCCACCCCGCTAGGCACGGCACCATCGATCCCCCAGGCGCCATCAGCGACGGGAGCTCTCGTTGCCCCAGAAGAGATCCTTGTGCCTGGATTGTGTGTTTCCGGGTGCGCCGTCGCGAGATTGGCTGGGATAGAAAATTTCTTTCCCAACACGAAGTATGACGTTCTGTGATGGCTAGTGGGAGTGAAGTTTACGTGAGGAAACAAAAAAGTAAAGGTTTCATCTAAGCCCGCGCTGGTGGATCACACAGCAACAAAGTGACCACTGACTGGATCCCCCCCGGGGTTTTCCATCCCGTTGTTGTTATTCGTCCATCAAACACTCTGGCTGCTGATAAGGGAGAAGAAAAACCCCAGTAGGCTCCTTCGGTTGCCCAGCGAGTTGGCAAATACACACACACACACACACACGGCCACCGGCACATGGCTACGTGGTTGACGGTCGGCAGGAGCGCATCAGGTTGCCATGAAAAATGAGAGCGAGATCGCGAGCAGGCGGTGAAAATCGAGCAAGCAACAAGCGGAACAGGTGAGCAATAAGGGCCCTTTTTTCCGAAACCATCTCCTTTTCCGATGGGATGCTGCCGACACGGGGAGGCTTTCCGGGAAAATCGATCAGATCAGAGCTTGGCGACAATTGCAACTGCGAGAACAGCTTCATCATGCTTGCGTTCGCATGCCTGTAAATACAATTAAGCTTGACTGGAGAAAAATAATTCTGGATCAGAAATTAAATCAATTAAACACACTGGAAAGCTTCACAAGAAATGTATGAGATTGAACTCCGGAAAGGACGCAATAATTCAATACGCCCACACTATGACTCTTGCACTCCGAACCGTTGGCCTAAAACATTGTGAAGCGGGGAACTTGCATCGTTAACAAGGAAAAACATCAGCACTGGTGCTTCGCAACGAGAAGCAGGAGGAGGAACACTGCTTTTGTTTTGGTTCCATTTCTCAAACCCCCATCGCGAGTTCCTGGGATCGCGCGTGGATACTGCTTTTCCCGGAACGGCCGTTCCCCAAATGCTCTAGTTTGCATATGAACTCCGCGAAGGAAAGGATCGCGTTCCAATGCACTGGGGGCCACATCTTCCTTTCTCTTTTTTTGACGCCCCCTTTGTTTCTCTGACACACATTCCTCGTGCCCAAACGGTTTCCTGGGAAAATCAAGTCAAGGAGTCACCGAAACGCATATATACGCACAGCCTTCGGACGAGCGTCAAACGCATGGCCCAGGTGCTGGATTTCCCATTCTCTCCCCCCTCATTCCCTCACCCCACTCGAGTGCAGCAGTTTGGTAAACGGTTTGCACCGTAGAATGCACGCAGCAGTGTTTCACCAGAATTGGGGGCATATTTTCCGGCTAACCGGAATTTTTGTGCACAGAGCCTCATGGGCCTTTTGTCTCTGGCTTCTTGGACGTCGGATCAGGCGGGTAAGCGGAAGCAGGGACACACAATGTTTAATTATGATTTTATTATGAGCAAACGAGCGTTTTGCGGAAACGCTCCTTTTTTGTTTTGGCTCAAAAGGAACCTTTGTTTTCCTCGTGTTTCGTGATAGTTTTATCGACTTTTATTTCCGTAGTTGTTCAAGGGAAAAACATTTGTTGTGGATTTTGGGGAATTGTTTTTTTTGACGTCCATTGTCTTTTGTCCACAAAAACCAAAGCGATTACCAGCGGCAGCGGCATCCCGTTCTATGAAATTTTAAAATCTCTCCAATCCTCTTTCCAGGATTTGTCACTCACAAACATGCGGAATTGACATGTTTTTGTCATCTTTCTCGTATATATTTTTTTTTTGTTTTATTTACGTGCCTCGGGATGGAAAAAAGGAGCTTTCGTTTCCCAAAAATTGGATTCATTAATTTTACATTACTTTATCCATCTAAGGTAGAGCGAGGGGTTCCCTATTAGTTTACCTGAAGTCTTCAAAAGTTTTACAATTTGTTCTAGTCTGACCTTAAAATATGGGTATGATTATGATTTAAAATTAGAAAATTAAATTTAACCAAATCGCGCCAAGTATATCAGTTTGCAAGCTTTGATAACATATTCAGATGGTACACATTCTAACACTAGAATACTAAACTTTGAAATCTTGCCCGAATGCTTTTTAGCGTTCATTTTGTCAACAAATGTACTTAAAAGTAGCCGGCTACAGATTTGAAAAATCTTTAAAAATAGCGAAGTTATAGCGTGTTAAAAACAGCGGTCAAAATGACCCCTCAAAATCATTTTAGGAGTTGTCTTGGTTCTCGGAACTGATCCAACAGTAAAATCTGAATGTTTTGTTCTAGATGCATCTTTGGATTTTAAGAAAAGCCCTTTTTTTATAATTTTTTTAAAATATGTGGCCGTTTTCGATATTAAAATAAAAAATGCGGTGCATTCAAAATGACCGTTGTTTAGATTCTAGTGTTAATATTGTGTACAGCCCCTTATCATACTAAAATTGGTTAAAGCTTGCGAAAAAAATCCACCGATGAGATGATGATTACAGCAACGTGAGGAAAGAAAGCCCACGAAAGAAAGGTGGAGCTGGGCAAAGTTATAAAACGCTAAACGTAATATCAAAGCTCAGCGATAACGGTCTCTCCGGGGTCGTCCCTTCAATAAAAGAGATCGTAAACGGAGTTTGTTTGTAAGAATATAGAAAACGAAGACGGCAAGGAGGCAAGAGATCCAGGAAAGACGACCCCTACGGTACGACCGGTAGAATCTCCCTCGGGTCTTTGTGTGTGTGTGTAGACTCTGGGAGGTTCCCGAAGAAGGCAAAACAACCGAAACACACAGAAAATAAATGGTGGAGCCGAAAGAGGGGATGTCGCTAGTTGTTGGCATGTTTATGGGCAGCAGCATAACTGTCGTTCCCCCCCCCCCCCCCCCGTGCCAGAAGGTCCTGAGTATGTGTCCCTGTGCGTGTGCGTGCTTGGTTTGCAGTATGCCTATCCCAGAGGGCGCCGTTGGGAAAATATGGTCGGACAAGGTTCTTATTTGTATTTCGTATGCTTTCTCGTTCCAAACAACACACAGTGGAATCAAAATGGGGCCTTTAGAAAGAGGATGGTGGAAGCCAGCACGCACGCACGAACGAACGATGTCCATCAAACCCCCTTATGGACCGGTTGAGTTGAGTCCAGGGCAAGGGTAACCGGACAAAAAACCAGTTGATTTGTAGAACATCGAACAAGTTGTGTGCGCATGCACATTTCCTATGCAGAAGGTATCCGTCTTGAGATAGAACTCGACTTTTTCAAAGCCCCACGCCGAAGCCTACCTTCGTGGACGATAAAATCGTTTTTTGCTTTCTACCCCGTGCGAATCGGTCTGCGCCTTCTTCAGGACCTTCATGCTAGCAGGCGTTTCCCTTCAAGTCGTTCCCTTTCCCGCAGCACCACTCATTGGTTATTCATTCCCACAAACAGTCCCCCCACCAACCCCAACTCGCATTTCGTGGCGTGCGGTGATGAATTTATGAAAAGGTCGTCCCCGTCGAATCTTGGGACCTGGTTTGGACCGGCGGTGTTCCTAAACCTCGTCGAAAAATAATCAAACAACAACACACTGGCTCCGACGACCATCCGTTTCTGGCATGTGGCGCTTCTAAGCTCCTGAATTGGCAATGCTATAGAATGCACGGTGGTGTTTGTTGATCGGGTTGTATTTTGGTACAAACCCCGTTGAGCATATTTTAGAACGCGAATTGTATGGGAAATGGCGACCGGCATGGACAACACACATGCACACGGTCCGGACACATTTATTTATGTATGTTTGATGAGGCAATCCTCTCCAACCCCCAATCCAACGACCGACCCCCCTGTCATAAGGTGGTGAGCTCGAGAAGTCACGACATTCGCACGCGCACTGGATCCTAAATTAATTCACCAGACACACAAGTACCCCACCAGTAGACCCTGCTTTGCTACCTTCCCGTCCTCTTCCTTATTCGACATTGACGACGTGCAACTATGGCCATCAAGCCACCTTCCCGGGGATATTCTCGTTAGTTTCCTAGGGGTCGACTCCCCAACCCGGCGACATATTTGGCGAAGAACCGCGAAACCTAAAGCGACTAAATTGATCGATGCTTTGAGACCCTCCCCGCATACATGTTGCCGTAGTTAAAATCCCTCCAAAAGTACCAATGCAATTTTAATTGGAGAAAATGTACCTCATTGTCATACCTATGGAGTGATTGATCACAGGATATCAGGACTTCAGTTGCTGAGACCACCTTGATATTCGTGATTTTCACTGACTATATTGGGAAACAAGCTAGCTCCCGATATTTTTTTGGTAAAAACCTTCTTGCCAAAATTAATACGTTAAAACGTTGAAAGTCAATGTAATGATTGTTCAGCTGCTTTAAAACCAGTAGTAAGTTTTATTAAAATTTAAACTACTAAAGAGAAAATTGTAAATGGAGCTAGTAAAAGCAGCATAAGTGTCATTTTGAATATGTCGGGATGCAATGCAGAAAATGTCGGGATGTGGCAGATAATCCGTCATTCGTGTTGATTGATTCAAGTCGAAATTTTTTTTATTTGAAACAACTTTAAGTTTTTATTAAGTAATGAAATGTTAGTCAAAAGACCTTACATAAAGGAGGAAAAATTGATCGAAGGGTTGATGCTAACACAGAAACGCATAGAAAGCTACCTAAGTTTGTTAGAAACAATAGGTCTAGACTGGGAAACGATGTAAGTCATTTTGACTTTTCATTTGTGACATTGTTTTAAAGTCGATAAATACGTTGCGCTATAATAGTTATGCTACTTTCACATGTAACGTCACAAATCATTGTATGCTGCTTGAAACGTTTATATGGGATATTCCTAATAGTTTAAATAGATATTGGCATGATCTGAGGAAGAAAGAACATTAATTTACCAATAGAAGCTTTTCGTGACATTCAAGCCTTCTTTTTGAATGATCTTCTCAATCTAAAAAAAAAATGGACTGGACAATCATTGAATGGACTTTCAATATTTATCATATTATTTTTGAAAGAAAATGTCGTACTATTAATTTCTGGACTTATTAAAGCAAATTTCGATGCTGGTTTTTACCTAAAAAAATACACGAGAGTCAGCTAATTTGCCAGTGTAAAAAATCACGACAATCGAGGTGGTTTTATAACAACTGGGCTAACACTCTGTTGAAGTTGGAGCATTGTTCAGATGCATCGGAAGCTCGTTTGAAACAACTCTTTTTTTTTAAAGGTGACGGGCTGAACATTCATATCACATTCAACAACATTATGTTCATATTTGATTACGATTTACAGTCCCCCCAGCGATCAAGGCAAAAGGCGAGAAGGCGCCCGCTGACTAATGGTTCATAAATAGCTTTTTGATGTTATTTATGCGCCTCCCTGATAGTACGGAAAAAAAGGCAACATAAAGGCCTACAATTTGTGGACACAACTGAACACAAGTGTGCGCCCATTACTAGCCGCCTCTAAACCTCCCCCCGGTCCGCTTTAAGGGTCGAGTCTTGGCGTTTCTTATCGGCCTGAAAATGAGGCTAAGGAGGTTGAAGAATGGAAGAGTAAAAAGCCTCTTATCACAACCAGACGCCAATATGTTTGCCGAATAAAAATGCTTACGGTATGTGCGTGCGGTGAGGATGAGGAAATCGAAAATAACAAAGGCGGTCTCTGTGAAGAAACCGTTTCTAAACAACATTCGGAAGCACTAACACACGACGACGTTTGTTGTTTGGGGATTGCATAGGGTTAGTGTTTATGTTGTAGATTCTGGACTTGGCTTATTAAAAGTCGGTCGTGTTCGATCCCCGGCTGGTCTCCAGATGTCACTCAAAGCGCGATCTATCTCGCCCGAAGACATTCCGACATTTTCTTACCCCTCCCGGCCGGGTTCGTTCTCCCGGTGGCCTGACACACGTCAAGGCTGTGCACCATAACTGGGCACGATTTGCGGCCCGTTCCCGGTCGTCTTCGCGTTTGTTCATCTCCTTTCCCATATGCGGCCATGAGCAACTCCGCGGGAAATGGACATAGAGTCGACGGTTTCGCGGCCAGCAGCACGGAAAAGAAAGCAAGAAAAACAACCGGTATGTGCCCGAGTCTCCTTACATTTCCAGAATAGCCTGCAATGTGGGGTGGTGAGGTGGCAGGAGACGGAGACCTCCAGGCCTTAGCCCTTGGTTAGGGCGAGTCGCGAAGCAAATGGGTGGAGAAGCAGAAACCTTAAAGCGGCAGCTAAAGAATTAAATACAAAAAAGGGGGGCAGGAAAAACGCATCGCGACTGACTTGATAATCGCTGCTTAAATACAGCATACAAACACACACGCGCGCGCGAGCCAGCTTCAGGTTTCAGTTTACGTCCAGCAGCCCAACCTGTCCTCCCCGTGTCCAGCGGGTTGTGGTTCTTCACCACCCCCGCCACCATCCCTTTTCACAAGCCCGTCTTTGGTTTGGACGTTCGATGTCGCTTTAATATATGCTGCCTTCTGACTTCTTCGATGCGTCTGTTAAGCCAGTGAAGGAAATAGTGCTGCTAGTTGTTTTTTTTTTCCTTCCGTATGGGTGTGTTTGTGGGTAGAGAAAAGAGAGAAGAAGAGAGAGAACAACATAAAAAAAACACCACACACATTTAATTGCTTATCCGCGCGTTTTCTTCGACACCACCAACCGTTCCGTTCCGCCTGCCGAAGAACGGTCGAAGTTAAGCGACTTCACGGTTGATATTTATGTGTCTGGTTTCATTTTCCTCCTACCGTCCTCGCTTTCTTTCTGCCCTGCCCGGACACACACTTTGTTTATGCTCTATCCTAGTTCCTCCTGCGTGGCCAAACGGAGGCGGACCGACGAAGCTGACGATCGCGCATCCCTAGCGATCCTCGTCGAAAAGAAAAAAGGATGGAAAGAAAACGGATGCCAACCGGCTTCGCGGCTGACTTATGCATGCGGTCGGTCGTCCCTTTTCGTTATGCTCCTTCGCTTGAGCGACTTTGGCTTGATTAATCGAATCACTCGTCCCTTCCCCCTTCGGACGTCCCGAGAGCAACCTGATGTTTTGGTGCTTTGCTGAAACTTTTTTCTGCCTCCAAATTCGAATTCTGAGGGTTCTTCTTCTGGTTAGGGAAGTTAGCCTCAAACTAAAAATCAAAATAACAACACCAGGAAAAAAGAACACACACACCACAACGACAGTGACACGAAGGAGCAGCATTTGGGAATCGAAAGAAGTCACGAAAACAAACGTTACGTTAAGCCCTGCTGTGGTCTGTCTTGTTTCTTGTCCCTCCTGGGGTACCCTTCTTACCACCACCACCATCACCAAAAACAACCGGGACCAAACCAGGGTCCAGTAAATCGTTTCGCCCAGCATGGAATATGGAATCTCGGTGGTTGTTTGTTGATTGCTGTTGGGCTTTTTCCTAGCCCACGAAAGTAAAAGGTTAATTTTGGTTTGCATGTTTTTGTATTCTTTAAGTTCGATTCGCCTCCCCCGATGGGTTTCTTCCTTGTCACCGATTCGAACCGGCGAAGCAAGGACCTTTGGCATTTTCAAACATCAAGTTAAACTTGTTTTCCTCTCTCTCTCTGTCGAGTTCTCCTCTGAAGATAGCCTCACGCCGACGTTTCCGCCATCGAGTTGCTCTCTTTATCTGTCCTATCGGCCCAATCTGAGTGCGTGTGTTTCATGTTGTTGTTTTTCGTACGCGGTCGTACCCTCGGGGTCGGTGTAATGTGATAACGCACGCGTGGTCCCCATTAAGAAACGAGCGCTTCTAAAATACCAAACTTCAAACCGACCTCCCTCTCGGTGATGATTGATTTGAATCCGAACTGAGCGCAAGTAGTAGGTCTTAAAAATTAAAGGTGGATGACTTTCCAGACATCGTGCGATCGATCAAAACCGTGTCGCAGCGATTTACCTACCGACTGGACAAGAGGACATAAGCATTTAAACTCTCATAACGATGTGTCCGTCAACTGTCGTTCGAGCCGAGGAATATCGGCTTGTTTGGACTAGTTTTTCTATAACAAGCTGGAACGTGTTTTTTTTTCCACATGTGTGAACACCGACCAATCAATTGCTCACTTGTTGCTTTTATTTTGATAACCCACCTTACCCCTTCAGTTGGAAACAAACACTATCCTTATCGGGCCGACTTAAAGTTGTTGCCCGTCTAATCAGTTTATTATTTTACATAAATTTGTCTATATTTACATTCCGCGCAACACTACATCCGCGCTGGGTGGGTGACTGTGGGAATATACATACATACAGTGTGCCAATCGGTAAGTGGGACACCTGAAAAAGAACAATTGTCTGGTTTGCGATGATAACAACGAATTTTGCAGCATCACATTTTCCTTGTTCTTTGCATAAATACTGCTTGTTTTAAACGTAACTTAATTATTATCTTCTTTGTCAGTCTTTCTAAGAAGCATATGCAAAAAAGAGCTTCAAAATCGATCACCAAGCGGCATAAATAATGATCGTGTGAAAAGTCATAGTTTTGCGAGCCAAACATTTGGGATTCCTGGGAAGTTTTCTAGCCTAAGTAACTAAGGTTATCGGAATCATATTTTGATGGTTTATGAGATACTTTATCAATATTCCATGGAAACAAAAGATGACTTTTGATAAATTAGAACTGATTGCACTATTTTGATCATTGGAAGATAGAAAGATGGACAAAGAAGTTGGATAAGCGAAATATCAGTACCAGGCAGTCAAAGTCGGACACCTGAAAACCGGACATTCTTTAAGTTTCATTTTCTTCTTTTCTAAAACTGATAACAATACGAAACTTTGCACGCAACTTTTCATACTTTTTCTCTATAGAGTATGCAAGTAAGTATATCATATTACTATAGTAATATGCAAGAATAATTAGCGGAAACGATGTATGTGCCGAGAAAATGGGAAGAAACTGGAAAAAGAATGGCAACATATTTTTCCGCTTTCTTCAATCTATTATTTCAAAAAATATGAAAAATGTTACTAAGTAGTAACAAATGACCGTTGTAACAGTGACAACGAAAAACTTTTTTTTGTTATTTGTGTTGTGTCCGACTTTGAATGCCTGATTCAACATAAAAACTTGTTCACCAGTTTCCCGTTATTTTTTCAAATGAAGTTTTTTCGAGTATCTTTTTTGAATATTTGTTAAGAGAAAAGATAGAAGAAACCCCATAAAAAATTTCGTGTCGTTAGCAACTACGAGAAAGAAGATAACTTAACTCAAAGTAAAACAATTGTCCGAATTTTAAGCGTCCGACTTTGACTGCCTGCCACTATATATTGTATTCAATTCTAATAACTCCAAAATTGGGTTTTCGGTGTAATTGTAAGAGGTGTCCCACTTACCGTTTGGCACGCTGTATATTCTAATGCGCCTCGCAGTCCAGTGTTTTTGTTTGTCTAAGAACGTTACAATTCAATTTCCCGACCCCCCACTCAACGGCCTTATCGCGGTTCTTATATTTCCATTCTTACAGCGTTCATTAGTAACGTGTTGATGTTTGTTGCAGTCAAATGGCTGCAGTTAGAACGCATTGTGGCTTATCGCCACTTCTCATTAACCCCGAGCGGCATCTCGTGTCTAATGAAGTGTATAAATCTCTCCGGTGCTTTCGTTCGACATATTGACGCAAACGCTGTTCCGCAGAATTTGCAACTTTTGCAACCGACGTGTCCGATGTCGATAACGAGGGGCGTAGTGGGAAAGGGTATCAGTTACTCCTACGGGCGGACACTGCAGTCAGCATAATATGATAAAGCGACACAGAGTGACGAGAAAAATAAACTTCTGCGGCAACGTGAGGTAAAGGAAAAGCAAATAACAAGTGCGATTTGCAATGCAGCAGAAAAGTGGGTTAAGATTTTAAAAACTATTTTGTAAAATGTTTTCAAAGGTCGGGTTTGTCCCCGTTACACCTTTCACCCCTCGTAATGGGAAGGATTATTTCGGTCGATTCTCGTTGACATTTCTTTTCCGGGCCGGAGAGGAACACTCATGAAGCCTTCCTCAATCGACCGCAAAGGTTGTGGCTCGGAACGCATAATGGAAACCGCGCCGTGGTTGTTGATATTTTTGCACGACCGGACAGAAGCAGAAAAACTGGGAAAGGAAGTTTCACCCCGGTTCTCTTCGGTTCGGTGGCAAAAGAAAGCCCTATTGCCAAGCGCAGCACATTCTGCCAGCGACGACGATAGAACCGCCAAGGCGAGAGGTAAAGAAGGGCGGCGGCTTCGAGCAAGTGTAGGACTCATGTTTCGCCTGCACTCAAACGATTCCAAACCCCCGGCATCCGAGAGTGCATATGCATGCAAGTCAACCGAGCAAGAATGCACTGCCTTTCCGAGTTCTTGCGGGTGTTCCGAGGTAAGCGGAGGGAACGGAAGGGAGGAGGGAGCTGGGTGTGACGGTGGAGTCAGTTTAAAAAAAAGTGCATAAGCGTGCTCCTTCGTCTTCGTCGTGTGCAAGCAGTTGATGCAAGTGCAACGCTGCAGTTACTTGGTTGGCCGGGTCAGAAAACATAGCCAGCAGCAGCATATGAAGGAGATGGTGCATGTGTTGGTAACAAGTGCTTCTGCTTACTTAATGAATTCCCGGCACATCGAGATACAAGCTGCAATTATCGAAGAAAGCATCAAACGCCGCGCGCGCTGGTGTTGCGATTGCAAAACGTGTGCCCTTTTCCTTCCTTCCGCCCACCGTCACCCGCGCACCGTGCGACCATCAAACCACAGTCGTGCCCTAAACTCGCCCTCCGACAATTGGTTAGATGGTGGGAGAGGGTGGTGGTTTAAAGTGTAAACAATGCAAAAATTATTAATTTATGCACAAGTTTAGAGCATTGCGTTGTTTGCACTTGTGGTAAGGAGGGCGGGAATCAACCGGCTGTGCATACACTATCACACACTGGGAAACCCATCTATCTAGCGGAATGTGTTTCGCAAGAATCCATAACCGTGATTGCAATGCTCCGATCACCAGACGCAGTCACCGTTTTACAGGAGGCGTCGTATGCACAGTGGGCTTGTGCAGGTTGCGAGCTAAAGGGTTGGCAACCTTGTGAAATTGATTTCGTAGAAATAAAAGGATATGCTACTTAGAAAATGTATTACTCATTTTTCCAAATCATATTTGAAACAAATACAAATCACTTCTTCGTTCAAATCTTATCTTTGCGATCGGTGTTTTTAACTTTTTACTGATTTTTAATACGATCATTTTTGTTAAAATTAGGTTATCAAATTTAGTGAACTAACGGTTTTCGAAAACTAAGCAAAAACTAGGCTTCCGAAAGGACCCTTTTTAACCATTTTCATATCCTTCATAGTGTCAGGGGCTGATGAACATTGTTGCCATCACCCGCTTTTTGGGTGACATGCCCTACGGTTTTTCTTTTCTTTTTTTTAATGAAGAAAGTTGATAATGGAAAAAACATATTTTTGTCAAAATTATTTACCATGATATTTCTTCCTAGAAGACAGTTATTACAAAACTTTTTCGCTAAGCCCTTTTATTGTCCTATTACTCATTTAGTTTCCCAATAACTGTTATATAAAAAAAGTAATATTAGTATATAATGTGTTAAATACTTTCCTACTCAAGTGTTGATTTGCACTGTTTTGTTAATCGTTCAAACATGTTGCGTTCTATCCGCAGTTATCGTGCGACCCTTAACAGTAGATTATTTGGAGCCCGCGGTCGCTGCCTTGCTTTTGCAACTGGGAGTGTGGAAGACCACATTTGTGATTCTCTTTTCAATCTTCTTATTGTTTTAGGTTTATTTAAGAATGACAACACCCGAATCTCATCTAATCGAATTATTTAGGAGTTAAGCCATTTAATCCCTTCATAGACCAGCGGATGGCTCGCGTACTGTTTTGCCTGACTCGGGCAGTTTTTTGTCGCTCGTCTTGTTGCTACTTTCGTGGTGTTGCGTTGATTCAGAGCGCCAATGTTACAAAAACATGTTTTTTTTACATGTTAGTACAGTTTTATTCATTTATTTCATCGTTAAAATTTAACCAAATTTGAGATAGTATCGTTCTACATCACAGAAAATCGAAAAAAATCACTGTAACAATTTTTTGCGCCATTTAATCGAGATGATAAGACTGTGAAGGAGTTAGCTTGCCTTTTTCCTATCAAAATGATTTAAGCAAGGGAAAACAATTTAAATTATGCTGCTTGCATGAGGAGCTAATTTAAAAACTAAGCTTTCAAGTTTCTCCCATGTTACAAAATTAAAATCTAAATATCGATTTGAAAAACAAAGGAAGAAAATTAGCAGAAGGCCTCACTTAAAAAATGGCCCACTGTGCAACGATTGGTACGAATGGCCAACGATTAGATCTCGAGGTTGAAATAGCGTTGTGATGGTGTCCCTTCCTTCAATCAACGTCAATATGCGAACGTGGCTGAAGGCTTCTTTGCTTAGATTCGACCTGAATTTGTGACCAACTTTTGCAGCAAGCTAAAGCTAATATTTGTTCGCAGACCAACGGCTATCGGAATGGCGTGAAGGGGTCTTTTTTGCCGTCGCATCAGAATGCACTTGCACATTACTGATTGCGGTGACCAGTCGGTTAAAGCACGAAGCGAAAGAAGGTGCACTTCGGGTAAAGTGTGACCAAGAAGAAAGTGCACGAAAGACTCCGTCGACTTGTGGCTGTTGGCAAACAATCCTACCCTTTCTCTTTCTCCTCATCTACAACGGTAATGTGCAGTGGCCGGATCCGGTGCACCGTCGTCTCGCGATTGTTGGTCCACACGCAGATCACGACGGACTTCGGCGATGTTCCTGGCTGGCACACCGTGGCCACGGTTGATCGGCTTGCCGTGTTGTGCTTCACCCAGTTCGATTTGCCCGCAAAGTCAGGCGATGGCGTGACGGCGTGAATTCACTGCAGGCCACCCCCAACCGTCTCGCATCGCATCCGTCTCGAATGCATCTTAACGTTCGTTTTTTCCCCAATGTCGTGAGTTCCGGTGCTCTCGCGCAAACCCAAGATGCAATATTACAGGTGTGTGTGTGTGTGTGTAAGTGCAGTTTGCAATAAATGCGCATTAATTATCTCGCCGATGGTGCGTGGCGGGGCGCGTATCGTGAAGCTTGTTTTAATTCTCGCTTGTTCGTTCGGGAGGGTTCAATTTGCTTTTGCCAAGAAGGGAGGGAAAAATCCATGCCTTAAATGCCGGTTCGGTCAGCGAAACACTTTCAAACATATTTCCTTCTTTTTGCAATGTTTTCGTCAACGCCCCCAAAAGCGTTATTTCGTACGGTTTCTGTGTTAACGAAACGTCGTTTGGCTAGTGGCCAGTTAAAAATAGAAATCAATACTATTAAAATCGCGTGTGGGTGTCAATGGAGCAACAGGCAGCTGGCGCTTCCCGACGTTTCATTTAAGAAAAACGAAGAAAAGTCACCCCTTTGCTTCGACGGAAGGCAACAAAAAAAAACAAACCTCGAATATTCATTTAAATCACGCATGAAAAGCATGAAAATGCAATTTCCACCTGACTGCTTCCAGGCAGATCCTTGTGTGTGCCCGGAGTACGTACCCGGTTTTGGACCACTTTGCGTCCAGTGCGGGACGAGAAAGGTCATTAGTGTGCGTCAGTCCTGCTCGAGAAGGTTTATGTATCTTTGAAAAAAATTAACGTAAATATAATTATCATTTAAACGGTTTCCTTTGAAGGAAAATTGCCTACGCATATCATTTCACGAGTGAGGGAGCAAAAGGAGGAGAAGAGAAAATTAATTTATGTGGCTGCATAGCATGCGTTTGAAGGGAAATTAAATTTCTACCTAAAAGCATACATTTCCAATCGGAAAAACATGTTCATTTTTAACATTTTCCCTAGCAGTGATGGAATGGAATGCTTGTGCAAACAGTTGACGCTACGGACCGAAATGGGAGTAATTATTAACCGATATTCCACACCCCGAAGGGTTCACTCTTCACTGGAAAGGATTTGCATGCCATTGGAGCTTGTTTTGCGGGAAATTGTCATCACTCGTTTCGATTTACTCAGTTCAGTGATGTTTTATCAGTCTGGGGTAATT
This sequence comes from Anopheles sinensis, assembly GCA_000441895.2. NCBI lineage: Eukaryota > Metazoa > Arthropoda > Insecta > Diptera > Culicidae > Anopheles > Anopheles sinensis. Next base: position 462,200 of record KE525305.1, on the reverse strand, counting down.
GAAAATCTGTTTGCATAAATTGGTTGGTCAGTTCGAAATATTATTACCTTACAACAAACGGGTTTATTTTTAAACCTTCACGCTTACAGGTAACATTTGCAATAGGAATGTTAATTAGCAAACGGTGTGAACGCGGGCGTGAAATATGATTATTAAATTTTAGTTTAGAACATGGATCGTTTTACCCATTGGCGATGTAAGCTTTCATTTGCTTGCCCCCGAGCATCGTTCGTCTCCCGATGGGCTTCCCAATTATGGTTATGATGCACTATAATGGAGAACTATTTGCTTTGATAATGATTATCCACATGTTGGTTAGAAAAATCCTTCTATTTCGGGGAAAATTGACCCGACATGGGACTGCACTGCATCATCCTGTGCGTTTCTAGTGTTCGATGGAATGCATGAATGTGTCCGCACATTATTCACTATTTCCGTCGCCCCAGCGATTGGATGTTAATAAACCAATGTTTTGTGGTGTTTTAATTACTTTCCAAGTGCGAGCGAGCGTGGTTAATTTATTATGGTTTGCATACATATGAATGTATACACCCGGACACACAGGAGGATGTTTTACCTGGAGTTTTTCCATGGTCGAACGGGTACCGTCCCGCTGCATTTAATTATTTATTATGTCGAAATTCATTACCACTAATTTTGTCAAACCCTTTCTCTCTTTTCAGGTAAAATCAAAGGCAGTACCAAGGATCGTTAATTGGCCCCCATCACGTGCCACGAACGAGAGGGACAGAACGAGAGAGCGTTTGAGGTCAAGAATTATCCTGTGGATCATCGCCTTCGTCGTCCGATGAATTAGTCGGGATCTAATCTTATCGATAAGATCGTGCGGTCGATAAACGCCCCCCGGGTTGCATGATATAAAAGGTATCCACGGTAATGGATCCGGTTTCAATTAGTAGACGGCAACAATAGAGGGCGCGGATTTCACATCCACCGACGCCTCCACGACCACGACTAGCAGCGCCCAGCCGCCACCTGCATGTTATACCTGTGAGATAGGAGAAAACGAGGAATTGTATCTGTGATATTGTGAAATGTTCAAAGTGCGTTATACTACACGCGCGACCTGTACTGTGTTGTGATGCGTTTGCGTCTGGTTCGATTCAGCTGTGGCTGGCTCTTCCCGGCACTGGAGAAGTAACTGGTTTCGTACGTTGTTGTTGACCAAAAGCGGCTGGTGGTAGAACTTACAAGCATATAGAAACGTAGAATTTGACGACGTTTGGTAAAAAAAAAGAGTTATGTCCTCGCGGAGGACGGCAGTTTTGTAGAGTAACGCGCAAAGTGAGGCTAGTAGAAGTGCGCATAAGTAGATAGGAAGGAAAAATCCGTCGCACCACCCCACCACATTCCGTCGGAGAATCGAAACCTCTCGCTATGCCCGATGAGGTGGTGTACCAGGTGTTCAACTATGTGGAGGACTGCTTCATCAATGTCCCGGTTGGCGGTCCGGAGGATACGTGCGAGCACGTCTGCCGGTGGATCTGTCAGCGGTTGAAGATCAAACCGCTGGTCTTCTCGCTCGTCGGGCTGCGGATCCACGGGGAGCGATGGTTTCTGGCCGGGTGCACCCGCCCGTCGGCGGAAAAGAAGTACGACTTCCGCGTCCGGTTCAAGGTGAGTTTGGAGCTTTCATAATTTTTCTACGATGCACTAATAATGAGGGAAAAAAGATCACGCAACTACCAACAATCCTAGATAGCAGCATCCAAAGCGCTTTACCTGGAACGATTTATCATTGATTTCTTGGACCTTTTGTGTGACTCAAAAGCTGCATTACTTAATAAAGATTATCTGATAAGTATTGTAAAAATTTCATTGTGATATCTAATCTCTTCAAGATAAAATCGCTTTGGGAAAAAAGTTCACAAATTCCAGTTAAATACCTACTTGCTTCTTGAATAAAACTGAGTCTATTTTTGGTGGCTAGAAGGAGGATGTATTTGTTGACCACTCGTGTAATTACAAGTTGCCAAACAAACACTTTTTCATTTACATGATTTTTCTAGGATAACTTTCAACTAGAATTCGAGAAATATTATGTGATCGATCTTTTTAATTATTCTAGATAAATTGTGGTAAATTAATATGTATTCCTGATTGTGTTCCTGGTTGGGGGAACAAGTTACTGGCAAGTATGTTGCTCCAGTACAAACTTGCTACTTGCACTTGCCGCCGTGTGAATCGGCCTTTATAGAAAGTAGTAATGTAAAATAGATAAAAAAAATCATATTCATGCGATATTTTCTTTTATCTTGTTATTTATTTTTTATTCCCGACACGGGAATTTTGGATTCTTTGGAGGAATTCAATTTTTGTTTTACTTGACAAATTAATTACCGATTACTTTACCAAACAAAGGCGTTCACTAAATTAGTCATCAAAAACATGCACAATTGATATTTTATTTCAGTTTCACTAAGTCACACCAAACAAACAAATATTAGTTTAAATTCGAAACAAAATTATAATCATTTTGTCAAATTCCCTTTAAAATAAAGCACAGAGTGCGGGACGAATTTGTGTACTAAATTTGAACAAACTGTTTCTCACCTTCGCTCACCTTCTGGCGGCTTCGTCTTCGCCATCCTTCCATCTCAATTTAGGCCTTTCACTGACCTCCTCTATCCTTCGGGACAGCCTAAAAGGACTTTACGGGTAGGGTCGTCCGGTTCCATTGACAAGATATGTCCAGCCCACCGGAGCCTGGCGGGTCAAATTCATTGCACGACAGTGAGGTCTTGCTACAAATCATAGAGCTCCTCCATTAATATATCGGCTCCTCCATTGTCCCTCCTCACATACGGGGCCAAAAATCCTCCTGATCTTCTTCCTCTCGAACACGGCCAAGAGGGATTCGTCTCGGAGGCGTATGTGAGTACTGGAACTATGTATGTCCGGTATAATCTCAGCTCCGACTATATTTATAGGTATCGTGAGTGGAAGAGGTCGCTAAATTTGCGCCTCCGTTTTTTATCAGTCCGGCTGTTATTCCGTCCGTGCCAGGCGACTTATCGTTCTTGAAGCGACGACTTATACTATTCGACGACGGTTTATTATTCTAACGCTATAAAATTTATCTGAAAAATACAACGCTGTGAAATATTGATACGCACAGATGAAGAATAATTCCTCCAAAAATTCGTCACGTCGTTTGATAGCTAGTATTATTTCGTCATGTTTATGTAACATTGTTTTGTTAATTCGTCCAGAAAAGGCAGTGCAATTTAAAGCCTTTCCGTTTGTTGTTACAATTTCATTATCACTAAATATTATCACATGGTTTAAATTGACGTCAACACTCCTGGTTTCCTGGTAAATCGTTGCCTCTCGGCTACAATATCTTCCCGTAAACTGCTGAAATGTGTTATCTTCTGTGCATAATATTATTTTACATCACTGCTCGGGGTAACATTTCACCATTGTTTGCCCAGACACAACCCCAGATTAGGTCGTCCTGCAAGATCGGGGGGCGTTTAATGATAATGCAAAATATGTTTACACAATACACGAGAAAAAGCACTTGGCATTGCGAAAAAATGTTAAACAACGTGCACAACATGAGGAGGTTACCGTTTCTTCTTCGAACCCCTTGTAAAACGTTTTACTACCCGGAGATAATTTGTCTTCCGCGGGCCACCGCTTCGCCCTGTTTGTCGTGTATCGTTTATTGTGCAAACTTGGCACGTCCCCGGAGGGTGTGATGCTGCTTGAGAGATTTGCTTAAAGAAGAACATGTTTGTCGTCTCGGTAAATAGCATATTAATGTGCTAATGCGCCTTTTCCTATTGCTTACTAGTGTTGAACACAGAACAAAGGCCTTTGTAGGGAAACAGAGGGTCCAAAAGGAAGTTTGTTGTTGCTTATTACAATTCTTTCTTTCCTATCGTAACTGTCCCGTTAGGTTCCCGATCTGTCCACCCTAAAGACGCTGGACCAGGAGCTGTTCAACTACTACTACAACCAGCTACGGTACGATCTGCTGCACAACCGCATTCCGGAGATCGACTATCAGAAGTACAAGAACAAGATCCTCGGGTACGTCGTGAACGACATGTACCGGAAGATGATCGAGGACGAGAAGGTCGGCCTGAACGAGCTGAAGCGCGACTTCGAGAAGTACATCCCGCGCAAGATCAGCAAGCAGCACTCGGTGTGCTTCTTCGATGTCGCCAAAAAGCGCATCTTCCAGTCGCTTAGCTCCCTCCAGCTGAAGGATCATGATGTCAAGTAAGTTTCCCCCGGTTCTTGAGTACCAAAAATAGAGCCTTTCACCTTTTATGTTTGTCTTGGCTTGTTCTTCGCCCTCGAATGGTCCCTATTTTTGGGTGTTGCTGCGCGCATTAAAAGGCTATTTTTACTTGCATTTTTTTTTTATCTGCAGCTACGTGAAAAACGTGTACATCAACGACATCGACAACATTGCGCCGGGCTACCTGTACGAGGAGTACGCGGCGGAAATACAGTACCCGCGGGGTGAATTCAGCTCACGCACCGGCAAGTGTCCGGTGAAGCTACGGTTCCAGCCGTACGGCAGTACGGCGGCGTCACGCGACAACACCACCAAGTACGGCTCGACCGGTGGCGGGCTGGAGCGGATGCTGGAGGCGGATGATGCTACGGCCACACCGGGACTGAAGGTGTTCTACTCCTGCAAGGTACGTACGTCTACGATTCCCTTTGTGGAAGCACGAATAACTGTTGTTTTTACACGGCGCACCCTCCTCGATCTCCATCACACAGTGGCAGCATGTGACGAACATCGACGAAATACTCACCATCCTGGTGGAAAAGCTTACGGTCAAGCTCGCGCTGGAAGACCAGACCGACCCGTACTGCATAGACTTTCACGATCAGACTGAATTGCATTCTTTTGTAACCTGTTTAGCCGGCTATTATAGGCAAGTATTGGACTGGCGAATAATGACGATATGGTCAGTGACGTCCGTTTTTAAATTCTTCCCTTCTGCATTTCTATCGTTCACAGATTAATGTGCAAATGGACTGTGTATTTATGTCAGGGTTATCTTTCCTCGCCAATGCTCGACTGCCTGAAGGATCTCAAGTGTCATGGGCCTATCGGGTGAGTTGAACGTATTTTTAAGAGAGATGCTATTTGCTAAAGATTGTTTATCAAATAAAGTACAGTAGAACATCGATTATCCCCGGGGTCTTCGGGACCAGGCGGTATCCCGATGATCGAATTCTACGGATAATCAAAACTTCTCGTACATCACATATAACGTATGCATTAAAAAAAATAGACAAATTTTCATCGACGGTAAGAAAAAAGTTAACCAAGTTAATTGAATGAAGTAAATTTTATTGTAAAATAACATCACTTAAGTACTTAAAAAAAATATTTTTGACGGCCAGTAAGGCGGCCATACGGTTCTTGGTCGAAACTTTAGCCATCGCCGACAAAACCAATCGTGTAAGGTTGTTTTTCAGTAGTTGTGTGGCCTACATGACCACCTGCTGCTCCACTTGGGCTTTAAATTGTTGGAATAGATCCTACGTTTAAGATTTATCAAGGTTTTATCAGTTGGAAGTGGTTGAGGGACATAGATAGGGTTATTAGTGCTGGAATCGATTATGATATTTGTCCGAATTTTGTGATTTTCCGAGCACATGTCTTACAGGAGCTTCGAGCCGTTTTGTTTAAGTGACTGGCCTCGATCGCGTCATCTGTATAACAATCTCCATCTTTTCTAAGTTTTTCTTAACTATTTGGCCGGTTGAAGCGACATTTTGATCCAAAAAACGAAATGATTAGGCCATTTTTCGTTATGCCTGTGGTAACGGCCTCTGTTGTCATTTGGGGTCTCGCAGCACAGTCAGTGGCCGGACCCAGGCTTCCAAATGATTTTTCAACCTGTCTCCATAAGTGACAAAATTGTTAAACATTCATATCAGCTGAATTCGGTGGACAAGAAATGTCTAACAAAATCAAACAAGTTCGTTCCGCTATAATGCTGAAAGTTTTTACACGTTATCCAACGAAGACGGTTTGCTGTTTTGGCCACCGCGGATTCAATTTTAATGATAAAGTTGTCAAACTTGTTTCGAATTTAAAAGAAATGCTGCTCTTTATGTTACATTCAACTGGAAGTTGCTAGCGTTTTCCGTTTTTGCAGGGAAAATCGTTAAAATTTGTCTATTTTTTTTAATGCATACGTTACGTTCATAGTGGAATAGTGAAGTTAACACTAGAATACGTTGATTTGAATTCTTGCCCGAATGCTTTTAGGGGTCATTTTGACCCATGTTTTTCAACACGCTGTAACTTCGTCAGTTTTCAAGATTTTGTAATTCCGTAAACGGCTACTTTTAGGTATATTTGTTGACTATCTCTTGGCAAGACTACGGCTTCGCTCTTGGTAAACCCGTGTTTGAGTCCCGTTTCCACTTAGATTCAATTTGAAAAAAGCATGCTTCTCGTGCTCTTACAATAGTAGGGTTTATTGCCTCATCTCATCACGGGACTTTGAAACTGAAAATTATAAAAGTAAAGATTTTCCCTAGATGCTACTTTGGATTTTTAAGACTAATTTCTTTTTTTTTTTTTTTTTTGAAAAAATATTCCGCCGTTTTTTGAGATATTACATGTGAAAATCGCGTTTGGGTCAAAATGACCCCAATGTGGATTCTAGTATTAAAAAGAAAAATTTGTTTACAAAAATAGGTGTTTTTAATATTTTTCTTGTTTCTAAAATGTTCGAATGTAATAAACAAAATTATTTGGAATAAAAATTGCTCCGAAAACAATATTTTAAACCGGTCCAGGACCCGTATCAGCGCCTGATATTTCAGATCAAAAAGTCAAAACCCATTGATTCTACATCCCTCTTGCAACGGTTATGGAGAGCGTTCCCGGAAGTCGCTATAAATCGTACGGGTTTTACAATCGCGAGAACCGTGGACCAGAGAATCTCGTTTACTTTATTCATTCATCAAATCTTTCATTCAAATGCAATGACTCGTAGAGATCTCTCGGAGGTGGAGCCGATATCAGTAGCACTCTGCACGTCATCACTCAAAATGTCGAGTTGGTTGGAAGGCCAATAAATACCATTTCCTGGAAGAAATGATGTTCTGTCAACCACCAAACTGGAACACCCACCCCAAGCGCCATGTTCATTTGTGAGTTGGCGGTCCTAAAATTGTAAATCGATTCCAACAACATGAACGGTATCGGATGGAACATTCTATCACAGATGAGATGCGGTGGTTTTTGGAGGGAATTCTGAAGTGAATATTTGAACACCTGCTTTCACCACTGTCTGCCGTAACCGTTTTCGGAAAATTTGTGAATGCGAATTTTGGGGAAAATCCTGAACATTCATTCACACGAGCAAGAGAGAGAGCTTCGGAGAGGTTTCCTGGAATCGTTTGATCGGCCGTACTTGCGGTCACAAGCAAGGATTAAACTGTTTCATCCTTTTTCGTGGTCGTCCCTTGGTTCCTGGTAGAAATGTTTTAATAGCCACAATTCTCTGATTCTCCTGTTGTTGTTGTTTTCGTTCGCAGCGGAAAGTATTCCACCGACAAGATTCGGCAAAAAAATAGTAGTTGCGGCGCGTGCATCATTCGCCAATGCGAGGACCACTACGATACGTACTTCGTTGATATGCTGGAGGGCGCGTAAGTACATGGACATTCAAATCACCGGAACCGCGAGGCCATCAAGATACGCGCGGCGCCACCTTATCGAAATGAAAGGCGTTCCACGGTTTCGTAGATACATCGTAACCTACTTGGTATGAAATTACTTACGTTCCCATTATGCTTTCAATTTTTTTCCGACACTCTTCGCAGTGGCCAGATAAAAACGTACAAGATGATCTACTCCGACGGCCAGTGGCACGTGCAGCGCGAGAAGGAAAAAGCCGTGGAGCATTACAACCAGCTGGCGGAGGCGCTGAAGAGTCTCAACCCGGAGATAACGTCCGTCTATCGGTTGCCACCGTCGGACAACGACACCGCACCGAACCTGCTGCTATGTCGGCCAACACAGAAGTCTTCGCCGAAGCGGGTGCTGGGCGGTGGCACCCAAGAGCTCGGTTTAATGAAACGGGCCGGCATTATCAATGCCGCCAAGGAGTTGGTTGTTAATCGAAGTAGGACAAATTGCCCGTGTCTGCGATTCAAGTGTTGTATACTTAGTTGCCTTTACCTCTCTCTCCCTATCTGTAGATGCGACGGAGGATGAAAGCGATGGGTTTACGAAGCGTACGCGGGCAGATTTTCTGCTACCGAATAACAGCAAGATGGAGGTAACACTGAAGCTGCTCAAGAACGACCGAGAAGGGGAGTATTTGAAGGTAAGGTTGCACACATCGTACACATCGCGCACAAGTTCTCACTGTAATGGTTCCCTCCCGGCAGGACTTCCTTCAATTGGCTGGCCAGTGGGCGACAATAGACTCGATCGATATCATCAAACTGTACGGCATGACACTATGCAAACCGATCACGATGGTCCTCGAGTATCCACGGTTCGGTCGGTTGGATGAGTTTTTGCGGATGCGAAGAACCATCCCGGCGGTGGCACTAATCGAGGTTGGCCATTCGCTCGCCCGTGCCCTCTACTACCTGCAGAAGCATGGCATCATCCACGGGCACATTCGCTGCTCGACGATGCAGGTGATCAACTACGACGCCAGCGGGCACCGGATACTGGCGAAACTCGGCGACCCGGGCATGCACGGGCAGCGGCGGCTTACGAAGGAGGACCTGCTGTGGATACCGTACGAGTATCAGGATCTGAGCGAGAGCAGCGTGGCCAAGCTGCGGCACGATCCGGCGTCGGACGCGTGGAGCTGTACGTCGGCGCTGTGGGAAATCTTTAGCCGTGGCCGGAAGATGCACGTACACAAGCCGGCCCAGTTTTTGCCCTCGCGCAAGTGGCTGCAGACGATGGCGCCGGAGCTGAAGGAATCGAAACAGATCTACGAGTGCTTGAGCTACGGGTGGTACGCCGATCCGGACAAGCGACTCGCACCGCAGACGATCGTCGGTTTATTGGTTCATGCACGTACGTAGAAATACTGTTTTGTATGAGGTCCAAGTTGGTCACCGTATAATTCACCTTTTGGGCTTCGAAACATTTTATTTTTTAGGGCAAATGGAAAGCAGCTACTGTACCGTGGAGAATGGGTACGCCAATGGACACTCGAACGGCACGTTGCTCAATGAGTCGAACCTCAACAAAAGCATTCTTTCAATGGAAACCAGTGAGTATGACAAAAGTAAAAATCCTTGTGGTTTTAATCTTTCACAGTCATTAGAAGAACGTATTTTTATTTGTTTATGGATTATTAAGTTATAGTCTATGTTGGCAAGGTGAATTTCACACAATAGCTGTTCCCCTTCCAAAAAAGTACACGTTCCCGAATTGGTGGGAAAAATTTCTTCCTTAAAAACGGAACCAAGCATGCCCGTCTTCTTTGTGCTATGGTCTGTAAATGTTGTGTCAAAGTGCCGATTTATTATCTTTTTTGCTCTATTAATTTAAACTCATTTTGTACGTTATTCTAAGTTGAACAATACGCTAAATTCAACATGAAAATGATTACATGAATGCCAACCCCATTTGGTAGTGATTTGCGTGATTGCAAGAGCGGACGGAATTTGTATGTCAAACCAGAGCCTATTTTGATAGCAAAATTTTGGGCAAAGATGAGATTAAATTTCACGTCCAATGAGGATATTACACTGGATTCAGTTTTGCTTTAAACTGGACATTTTCTTTCACAGTGGCAGTAGGCTGTAGGTTAGGTTTTCGTCAGCCTGTTAGTTTTTAAAACGCGCTGTTGGTGGTTTTTTGCAATTTAAATTATTATGAATATCGACGATGATGTGCTAATGGCAGTGGTAGTTTTGTTTTTGACTAACCCGCAAAGAAAACGAAAATTAAATAGGTGCAAAAGTATGTTTGTTACAAACGTTTTTAGATGAACCTTGTAACGGTGCAGATGAATAAAACGGGCTGTCATCAGGATGACCTTGCTGATGAACATCATTTACAAATGATATAAAGGGGGGCCACAGATGTGTGAGAGTCAGTGGGAAAAGAAAATAGAAGGAATAAAGGACTAATTTTTTAGTTTTCCCTCAAGCGGAATACTCAGAAAATCCCTTAAGTTTAATTCATTTTTCCCACTCAAGTTGCATTCGCAACATTCTAAAAAATTATCCCATTCAAATAATTAGTGCTTCGCGATCGATTTCGACAAAAGAACGCGTTCGAGTGTGATGTAGTGAAAATTAGGTGCCCGAACACTCGAGCGATGACCCAACAATATTTGGCGGGATTCATCGGCAGCGTACGCGATGGCGTCGGCGCAGGACGCGCTATGCCGGAATACCCGAATCGACGACAGTTCTACACATCACTATCACCTCACACTGAATACATTTCTGGGCAACCGGCAAGATGTGCTCTCTATACGCCGGGGAGCCCCAGATGGTCGAACGATCCTACGAAAACGGAGCCACTACGCTACGAGCATGCGCTGGGCCAGCCGTGCCAAAGGTCGAGCCAAGATGCCCACTGGGAGCCGCCTGGATGGCACCACCAAAGCGCATCATTAAGTTTGATTGAATCGAGCCGACCATTCCCTACACATTATAGGGAGCACGAGCTGGAGCAAAGCTTTCAGCTTAGATTAAGGCAAGTGGAGCTTGCCGAAAGAGAGCTCGAGAAACGAAAACTCGAGCTCGAGAAGAAGAAATGCATCGTAAGGGAGCGAGCGATGCAAAAACAAAGGGAACGCGAATTGGAAACATCGGCGCAAGCGTAGCGCCATTTTTCGCGCACCATTTTGGAACACAGCACTGCAAGTGCAAATTCGCTTCACACTAAAAATGTATTTCACGCTACATATGCACACACATCGCGACACTTCATGGCCAACGGCACTGAGTACGGTACACGGAACACTAAATCAACTTCGGAAGCAGCTCGTCCATCTTATGCTCCGTTCACGGAGGAACAAATACGCGCACGTAAGACGATGGATTGGAGCTTGCCGGTGTTTTCTGGGTCGCCGAAACAGTGGCCGAGGTTCATTGAAGCTTACGAAAGGTCGACGACACTGTGTGGCTTCTGTGACTTCGAAAACCTGCAGCGTCTGAGAAAGGCCCTCCAAGGGAAGGCGCGCCAACTGGTTGAGATGTCGTTGATTTTTCCCGGGACGGTTCATCTTGCTATTGAACATTTAAAGTTGCGGTACGGCAGGATGGAGTTGAGTGTGGGAGGCTTCCAGAGCAGGACAATTGCTATGCCGGATGACGTTCTGGAGGAAGAAAGGGATATTAATAATTCTTCCCAATCAACGATGCCGTTGGTGATGGGGCAAAACCAGAACGATACTGCGCTTGTGTTTACCAAGCTGCCGCAGCATACATCATCCGTGGTGTCCAACGAGTCCCGTGTAATGCCGGCAGCAGCAGTATCCACGGCAGGTACCCTTGCCTCGGCAACGCTTTCGTTTGTGGCAGTGGAATTGGAACGGTCTGAATCCACCGGTGATACTCTTCCGGGGCCATCGACCGTGTCCCAGCCGGAGAAATTCATAGAGCGGCCTGCGCGAAAACAGCACTTCGCTACGGTCACTACTGCACCTGGCATCACGGGAAGTACCACCGAGGCTGAGCTGGACGAGGACACCAACGGTAACGAGTTGCAGGTATCGTCGGCCGCTCTGTCGACTCCGATCGATTCGGCAGCGCCAACAAGAGACGAGGTTGACAAACTAGCCTTTGTTAATCCCGCCACTGCTGTGGTAGCGCGTAAGCAGCTACCCTTGGAGACCGTGCAGCAGGAACGGCCACCAGCGCAGCGTGACTCGTTGTCAACGCTGCAATGCTCCAACTTTCATGCTGCCGATATTGTTCCCGATCCAACGGAGCAGCAGTGGCAACCAACGATCGAAGTGATCGATGGAGCGGCGGCTACGCGAAAGAGCCGCGAGATTCATCCGATCGATCGCCGGACTGAGGAGACGGATGGAGCTTGCGGACGAAGCAGCGTTGATGTCGAACCGGGAAGTTTTTGCCGGCCTTTTACACCTTTCCTGACGGTTTTGCGATGTGATTGCCCCACGAATCGGTATTCAGCAGGATGGAGAGCTGCGACGGCCAAAACCACCAGACGATGTGCCGCCAATCCGTGCGCTTAAACCTCCTGACGAGCACGTTAATCGGGTCGCTGCAGCTGGAGGCTAAAATTGTAACAATTAGCAGCGAAAATAGCCGGGACAGTTCTTACCCGGATTCTGGATGCTGGGGGCCGGTCCAGTCGGTAAACAACACCACGTTTTTTTCAGTAGATAACAGACCCGTTACATCCAGCTGCACTAGTTTGAGTAGCACCTAGCACAGTAGAGTGCGTATGTGTACTGCCGGGGAGAATGTTACAAACGTTTTTAGATGAACCTTGTAACGGTGCAGATGAATAAAACGGGCTGTCATCAGGATGACCTTGCTGATGAACATCATTTACAAATGATATAAAGGGGGGCCACAGATGTGTGAGAGTCAGTGGGAAAAGAAAATAGAAGGAATAAAGGACTAATTTTTTAGTTTTCCCTCAAGCGGAATACTCAGAAAATCCCTTAAGTTTAATTCATTTTTCCCACTCAAGTTGCATTCGCAACAATGTTGATTAAGCGTACCATGCTTTTGAACACAAATGCGATGAAACCGGAAGTGACCGATCGGTTGCATTTTGCTTCCATGGGACGGCAATGGTTTTTGCGCAAATCACATAATTTAAATGAGGTAAAACCCTTTTCCCAACCTTTTCAGCGCACACAGCTTCTACACTGGTGAGATCACGTACGGAATACACATCGTCGTCGTACGTGAGCAACTTGAGTGAAAGTGAACTGCACAGTAACACGTCGAGCGGAGGCAGCAGTTCGCATCCGCTGCTTTCGAACCACGGTAATTGCTTCAGCGGAGATTCCTTCCGGGAGCGAACGTTCTTCGACTGTCCGGACTATATCCAGCACGGCAACGCACGGATAGTCTTCCACAATACGCTCGGCGAGGGCCACTACGGTCGGGTGTACCGAGGCACGCTGGAGAAGAACAACGACTCGCTCGAGGTGGCACTGAAAACGATCCAGGACGATAGGCCCGATCGGTCCGATCTGAAGCGTGCACGGGATGACTTCCGCCGTGAGGTAGACATCATGAAGAGCTTGCGGCATAAGAACATTGTGCGCTTCATCATGTTCATCGAGGAGCTGGACAAGCTGGTCGTGGTGATGGAGTACGTGCCGAAGGGATCACTGCTGTCATACCTGGGCTATCAACGGCCCAACCTCGAGGAGAAAGATCTGCTTCAGATGGCACGGGACATTGCAAATGTAAGTGTTTCGGGATTTTGTGAGAAAAAAACCAGTCTGTGACGTTTTGCTTTTCTTTCTTTCTCGCTCTCTCTTCACTCAGGGTATGCAATACCTTTTCGAGAAGAAAATAGTTCACCGCGACCTAGCGGCTCGTAACATCCTGGTAGGCGATGACTGTGTAAAGATTTCGGACTTTGGGCTGGCGCAGGTGACCGAGGGTAGCAACTACTACGTAGCACGCCATACGCGCGATCTGCCGATCAAATGGTACGCGCCGGAAACGCTCGAAACTCAAAAGTACTCCTTCCAATCGGACGTCTGGTCGTTCGGGGTGACCCTGTACGAGATGTTCACGTTCGGTGAAACGCCGTACTCGAACGTGGACATACAGAGCGGCGAGCAGTTGTATCAACTGCTGCAGAAGGAGAAGAAGATGTAAGTGAATGAGCCGTTTGGTTGCCCTTTTCGCTCGAAAACTCGTTACTCATTTTCACCTTTACCTTTCGTTCTAGATTACAACTCCCGGGTGACCTTTCGTACGTGTACGATAAAGTGATGGCACCCTGCTTCATGCGGAACCCACTCGAACGAATGAGTTTCGCCGAGCTACTAGATCAGCTGGATGAAATGTTAAACGAGTACGGCGAGCTGATGCAATAGTGTGGAAGCTGTAAAATTACGTAAAACTCAAATCCGGCTGAAAGAGCCTAGCTTTTTAAAAGCTGACTGATGAAAGACGTTGGATTGATCGAATGAGTTGGGGTGAATGATTGAATGCTGCCGGTTCGCCATTTGCTAAAAGGGTTGTGCTTGTACGTTAGTAAAAGAAAATCTTCAAAAAAGCATATTTAATTGCGATGGTCCTACGAAAGTTGTCTCTGGTAAACTGAATGATCTTACTAGATTTTGCACTAAATCTATTATGCACACTAACTGAAAAAAAGCAAGGCCACACACCTTCGAGATTTGTCAATTTGGTGGACACATTTTAAACAAACAAATGAAACGAAACGAAACGAAATACTACTATGGATATATGAAGCTGTAAAATTTTGAAAACAGAAGAAAACTTATACTTAATGAATGACGTTTTAGCCGTTCCTCCGTCTTACGTACTCTGTGTACATGGATATTATGTAAATGAATCTTAATGGATGTGTTATATTTTTTTAAAGCAAGCAAACAAATACTCGTCCTTCCGCGTTCTAGGGGAAACCATCGGTTTTGTTATGCTCCTTAGCGGTTTAATAAATGATATAAAAACAACGAACAAAAACAAAACGAATAGGAAAAAAACAATGGAACAATTGTATGTGACAAACGCGTGTATCGTGTAACACATTAGAAATTAACCTGTGTACCTTAAACAAAAAAAAAACAAGAAAGCTACAATGGAAGAGACACTGGAAAAACTCAAACGAAGGTGTAAAATTGCAGAACAACTTACTTAAAAAAATCCTACTGATTGGAATGAAATGTATGTGCCGTGAATATGTTTACATATAGATGTGGCTTATTAGTGAAATTTGTCATAAAGAAACACTTACACGAACAAAGGAAAAACACTATACCTATAACTAGAGTGGAATTAGTTAATCGAACGATTTAAAAAGAAATTTGTGCCGTCTAGCCCTTAACAACACGCCGTTGGCGCCCGTTCGGTTTCGGTTACCGCTTCCCGAAATGGATGCGCTGCGAAGTCTTAGAACAAAGATTTATTAAATTTAACAAATTATACACCACCCACAAATTATAGCATCGTTAGGTATATTACCTGAACCTTTGGAAGAGTGTTCAAAAGAAAGCGCTACAAAGATCTCTCACTTTCGATAATTAAAAAGACGAAGACGACCAAGTGCGCAAGTTTGATTAGTAAGGATGGCATTACTAAAACTGGTTTTGAATAAACAACCGAAAAGGGAAAGTCTGAAGCAGTGGTTCAAACAAACGTCGTTTATTGGGTTTTCAAACAAAAAACATTCTTCGGCATGTGCGTTGAAGAATTTCGGGTTTCGGAGTTATTGCATACGCTGCATCGTTGCTCCCAATATCTTGAGTAGAGTAGTCGAACAAACAAACAAAGAAAAGATACGCTGATAAAGAAAGTGAAAACACACACAGACATATTAAATTAACGTAGATCAATTTCTCAAAGTGCCACTTAAAAGATGAAACCCGAAGAGACATAAGAGAGGAAAATGGTAGAACAAAGTTTTAGAACAACGATCACACACAAAGAGAAACAGAAAACACAAGCGTATAAAAATAAAACCAGAAATGTGAGAGAATTTACAAAACGTGCAAAAAAAACGATAAATAGCCAGCAACAATGTGAGAGCAGCTTTAGCTTCTGGAAAGAGTCCACGGTGGTTTCATGAACACAACACAACTAGTAAGGGTTAAAAAGTGGGTCAAAAGCGACAAAACAATATGTTAAACAGAAAGTCCGCCCATGGTCGGACGTAGTAACGGAAGAAGAAACATTTTAACGGGAGCTAGAAAATGGAACAAAAATCTAGAACAATTATTACACAAAAGCGCGAACTAACGAACAAATTGTGTTTATGTGTATGAGGATAAATGGTGGGAGATTCTGATGAGATGAACAAACTATTGACCAAGGCGAGCCTTTACCGAACGTGGGAAGGTTTCGTACTTTTTTTCCATTAAGAAATTAAACGTTGATAGTGTTAAACGGTTAGGATTAGGTGTTGCTTACGGCATTACACAAAAATACACTCACAATACACAGAAAAACACACACCCGTACCTAATGTCTCTGGATAACCAGAGGCTGGGAAATTTGGTAAATACAGAGCAGATGGCGGTAAATGTTTTAAAAGGTTTCCCAATGAGCTGTAAGGATTTGGAAGAGCCCCTATTTACGAGTTAGTTGGTCGGTTCCCTCCCATCAAAACCTGTGTGTGACAGTGACGTGGGCCAGCATAATCGCAAGGAACGTTAGCAACGAAGCGCGTGCATCATCGCTTAGTCATCTTAGGTGTTAAGAAGGTGTACATCGTGGCCAAAACGGCTACGCGTGTGTGATTACTGACCAGATTCTGCGTCGGATAGAGGATAGTAGCGACGGAAGAGAGAGAGATGCATTCATATTACTACTATTATTTTACCTTTTTATATACGATCGTACGCGCATAGGTTAACTCAAAAACACTACTGCATATTGCTTTTGCTATGACGGTAAAGGAAGAGAGAAATATTTTGTTATTTGTTTGAGCCGCGCGAACAAGATGATGTGTCTTTGAACACCCCCGAGGGCTGAAGATATCGAATTTACTGTAACATTTTCTACCGCATTGGTTTCCGCTGCTGCTGCCGCCGCCGCAATGGTTGTGTTTGCGCCTTACTGAGTAGTTGCGCCGTGACTTATAGATAGACGAGAAGGAAAAACCGTAAAATGTTGACCTAAGTATAGTTTAGAGGAAAGTGCAAACTGGACCGAACGGGGATGGGATGGATGGGCGGGGGAAAAAAGTGAGTGAGCTTAGCTGACGATCGAAGGGATGGGAACGTGGTGTTTGACAATGCCGACGAACCGCCGGGACGCAATGTATTTGGTGCAAGAATGTATTACTGATTGCAATCCGTTAGAAAAGGATATAGAGTGTACGAAGCGGAAAGCACGCACGAACACGTGTGCGCCTTCAATTAGTTGCTGTAGATAGAGATTTTAGTTGAGAACTGTTTGGGTTGCTTAAGTTTTTCTTTTTTTTTTGTTTTGGGTAGACAACAGATTTTTTATCAGTCATCAAACGCAGGTGCGGAAAAATTGGTTGACAAACCGATATGATTATCAAAAAATGGTCGGAAGGATCAGTTATATAAGAATCCCAAGAATTGATGGTACAATGTCCTACAAACAAGTGTAATGTAGTTTTGTTAAAAGAAATTAAACTGTGGAAGACGACATTTGACCTGCTGGCCCCCCCAAATAACACTGTACTAGGCATGCCGGAAAAGTTAAAGGCCTGTTCTAGACGGGAATCTTCACGTACTGCTGTAACAAAATGTGATTTTGTGATGAGAAAAACAAAAACGAGATACGCGATCGGTCATTTGGGAATGATGTGTGTGTGTAGTGCGCGGGGTGAGTAAAGTGAGAATATTTTTCACATTCTCCCTCGTGCACTTGTTGTTTATTCTGGAAAAAAATAGGTGGATATATGATATATACATATGAATGGAAGAGATTAGATCAATTGTCACTTTTTTAATGTAATGTTCCGTGAACCTGAGAATGTGCAACAGAAGGTTTAAAAGTTAAACCTTCTTAAACCGACATCCCCGAAACACAACACACACACACACACACACACACACCTACACATATATAGACACGGCTGCAAGGAAACAATTTACCTATGCAAAACGGTTACTCTTCCTTGTACGATTGAGTATAACTTGATGTTTACATTGGTGTTTACAGTGACCTAAAATGAAGAAAATAAAGATTACACAGAAAACTAAAATGTTTGATTTATTAACTTTATAAAAAAAAGTTATTAGTTTAAGAGTTCCCTTATCCCCTCCATCCCGCTGTGTTTTCCATTCGACACCACCAAGCTACCTGTTATACACTGGTTCAATCTTCTTATTCCTTGGCGTAACGATCCACTTCGATCATGGCTGTCCGACAAGGGACTTCCTTGATTCCTTCTTCATGACCTCAACGGCATGGGTTCGAATCCCATCCGAGACCGGATCCTCCCCTGTACGAGAGGAGTGACTATCCACATACATAAGGGAAATAGTCTTGTAAGCCCATTACGGGGCAGGTATGACCAAGTTGGTCGTTACGCCAAGAAGAAGAAGAGACTCCTTCTTCCACTTGCACTTATGTTTGGATCTCATATGGGAAATTGGGAATTTTAAGACAATAGTCGATTTCATTTTTCAAGATGTACAAACCATCCAAACTTTCTGTAAAGCATTTCATGTTGAATCGCCAATTCTTAGCTTTCGAGGATCCTCCGCAATGATAGCTATTCCATAGATGTTTGCTGTAGACATGAACAGTCAAGGGGTGCAGGATAAGGTAGGCGATGATCGGGAAAAGATCGCGCATCATAATTATTTGCCACCCGTCGATTGAGCGTGTCTATCTATCATTGCGAAGAAAGCTACTAAGCATCCACTCCTATACAGTAGGCTTGCATCGTTTGATACATATTCCACGTACACTGCTTGGGTTACTAGATGACATTTAAATCGCTGTATTACGTTTAAAAAGCATGAAAATTCCTTAAGGTTGAATTTGTTGTTGCGATGTCTACTTTCTATTAGTATTCCATCGAAAAAAATTACCCTTGAAACAATTATAACAGATTTATGTCATCCACACGGCTTGCATTTTATCTATTGCAACCTGCGTTGCCATAGCGCTGAAGTCACCGTGCGTCTACACGAGTCCATGATATTTTCACGACCTCCTTTACCCGTTAAAAAACAGTTATTCGTATATAAAAATGGTCTTCATCGTGTTTTATTCGATGAGAAATAGTTTTAATATTGCAGATAAATTTATTATTTATTGTATATACATTAATTCTATAAATAAAAGAAAAAAATATAAATATTCCCTCGTCAGGCTTCGCAGCAGGACCGCTCTTTTCCTCTGCCATTCTAGGTTTTTTACTCCTGCTAAACCAGCTGACCCGCCGACCCGGTGAGGTGTTCTGAAAATCATGAAAATCGAAATGGATTGCAGTATGTTGCTTGTTGTGTTGGGGGAGGGCATTATTTGTAATGTTTTTCTCATGCAAGTGGTTCTCATGGGAAACTCATGTTATCGCTTTTGCTGACCACTATTGGAATCAAAACTAGCTGGCTATTATCAACGAAACAACGGAGGGGGTGGGGTATGAAAATTAACTACGAAGAATGTGATCTCGTAACGCTTAATTTATTTTCCGTTCTGATCTTTCTACATCTAAGAAATGGTTCCTGATGCGTTCATTCTTCCGTGCACTATCGCGCACTTTACAGCATGCCAAAACCAAAACTATAATAAAAATAATAAAACTTATTCGTAGGGATATAGTGACTACCTACTTTCATACATGGACGAAATGACACTATTGCGGGGTTTCAAACATGACGCACATACGACCTATCAGAAGGGAAAGCAATAACTTTCCTTATATTACAGCTTCGCTTTAAACATGTTTTATTTCCGAAAATATCAGTTCAAACAAATAGTTGGAGTTATTATTATTGTTGCATAGTAATCCTAATCCAATACTACAGGATTATTAAAAACAACCTTACAATCGACGCACTCGCAACACACACAATACAGAAAGATGGCAACTTGAGATTCAATACATTTTAAAAAGCAAAAGCTACGTTTGCTACTCCTTATGTTTTACAGGTTCAAGCGTCTCATGCCACTTCCGGTTTACGGAACGGTCGCCGGAGAAATTGCGCTGAGGATTGGAAGGAAGGTATAGGAAGAGGAAAATTTGTGCCAGCAGGCCAACGACGATGGCGATGCTAAGGAACACATAAACAGTAGGCGTGTAGGCCTTCGCCGCCTGTGTTAAATTGGAATGACTGATACTCCGAGCGGAACCAGCATTGTCCAGGCCTAGGCCCGAGTCGGTGACATCGGTGATAAGCGTCGACGACAGGGGTGTCGTCTTCAGTCCAGCAGTCATGTCCCGGTCATGTCGGACTAATGGTGAAACGCCATCCAGCCTGCGCGGCAAGTCCACTTGTCGGTTACGCTGCTCACGGCGGCGCGTGTTTAGTGAACGGGCCATTGAACATTCCGATAGCGCGCTCAGAAAGGCCGTCGTCCCAGTGTCGTCATGCGTCCGGTTGGTCGTAATGGTACAGTCGCCGTCCAGCGTGGTGGCGATGAACGAGAAGGGCCAGCAACTGGTTCTAGCCACGCCGTATCGGTCGAACTCTTCCTCTCTCCCATCCTCCTCCGCCGAGTCAGGACACTCAGCGATGGAATGCAGTATGGTGCTGGTCCTGGGAATACCACCGTCATCGTCGTAGCGTCGTGTCAAGGTGATTTGTCGGGCCAGCGTACCGTCGGTTGGCTCCGTCTCCACCTCCACTTGGGCAGTGGCAAGCGGTGAGTGCTGGTAGCGCAGCGGTGAACCTTCGATCTTACGCCGCAGATCCAGCAGCTGATTGCGCTGATCGCGCCGGAGCATCTGCTGCTGGCGGATAATATGCAAGATGTTGCCGCTGGGGGGCAACAACAACGACCGCTCCGACATGGCATCGAAAATACGGTCCACCGCACTGGACTTTGGGTCTTCGTCGGCGGTTGTAAAACCACGGACTCGGTTCTGGTCGAAACAGACCGAACGCTGCTGTTGTCGGTGCGATACCCTTTTCGAATGGCGGATCGCTGCACCGCGCCGGATCGTGGGGAAAGCGACAGGTGCTACGTCATTTATATGGCCCTTGGTTATTTGGATATAGGAGAAAAACAATTTAATAGTTGCATAGACGGAGAGAGGGAAGGAAAGTGACCGGTCACCGTTGTTTAAAGTATTCCATTCCTGGTAACGCATCCACCAGGAACCGCCCGTTGTTCAGGGGCCTGCAATTCATGCAAGGCTTGTAGTAAAATTGGTAATCACCGAAATCGAATCGTTCGGAAACCGAAGCCAAATCGACAAAAATTAAAAAGTGGATTGGAGCCGTAAAATTCTAAAAGCATATAGTAGAGGAACTTGAAACGCTAGAAATAAGTCCTTAATGGGATTTTTATAGGGCAAATTGGCTTAATTTAAAGCTTAAACCTGAAAAACACATTATTGTGAACTCACAAAAGTCATGGTAAACCGTTTTGTTCTTTAGGGAATTTCTTGAAATAGGTCAAGTAGGCTTAGGTGATTATGACAAACAGGGTTTGCGGCAGTTTTCAATTTTGAAGCGATTTTGAGGAGTCAAGAAAGGAAACTGGCGTTGAATTGAGGAAACGAATTATTTCACTACATTCCAAAGGAAATTCTATGCGAAAAGTTGGTGATATAGTTGGGTGGACACATTCTACAGTCCAGCATGTTATCGCCAGATGGCGATACAATCTTTTTGGTTGCGATGGGCAAGAAACTGTGTGGAGAATGAAAAATACGAAGCTTGACGCCAAGCATTTCAAGCATAGCTGTGGAAACGTACGTTATGTTGTGGCACTCTATGACCACAAACGGAGTAGGAAACATGGAGCTTATTGAAACCGCGATGGACAAAATGGTGTTTTTATACGTCTTTAAAAAACGTCAAAGAAAGTGTGGCAAAACTGCGCCTGCCAGAAGTTTACTTTTACCAGCAGAGTAACGATCGAAGGTATAAAAGTTGTGTACTTCAATGGTTACTAGATCTAGTCCCCAAACAGCTGAAAACGCCGCCACAGTCACCGGATATCTAAACCCTATAGAACATTTGTGGCGTGAAGTAAAAATCGAGGTCCAAAAAATCACCCGACAAGCAAGAGTGACCTCAAATAAAAATTGATTGAATTTGACAAAATATCGAATCTGAATTCACCACAAAATTGGTTGGTTCGATACCTCTTTGCTTGAAGCCGTTATTTATGCCAAAAGAGAGCAAACGAAATATTAAAAGGTGGTCAATAAATCCTTAAATGTTCCATGACTGTTGGCACTTCTCAATATGGTGTTTCATCAACTTAAAACTAAACCAATTCGCCCTACAAAAATCTAATTTATAGTTGGATATATCGTCGGGCTCGTGGCTTTCCAGCCCATCGACGCGGTTGAGTTCGGTATCGATTTGCCTTTTAAAAACCGGGATTTTAATGATGTTCGGATCAGCTGCGGTGGAGGTTTAAAGGGGTTAAATTGAAGGGAAACAGTTTCGACGGAAACTGAATGCAAATGTTCTCTCAAGTGTACAACCGGTGTGTCTGTGTGCGAAGTAGGCCGCGGATCAGATCGTAACTGTTCTATCGGATTGTAACTAGGGCTGGAGTTGCGCACACTGCCTACTAGATGTAGTACGGGAAGAAAGGTTTCTTAGTTACCTCGTCTCGCTGGAAGTTGCTAAGCAAGCTCGACGAGCTGAGCATCTGCTTAAACTTGCCGGGCGTCTTGGTGCGCCCGGTGCGACCATGACCTTCCGCCGCACCAGCGTTCACGTTCGCATCCTGCAGCGCCTCCTTGTACTGGATCTCGGGGTTCGTACCGGGTAGCACGCCGCCGAGCGAAAACCGGCCAGCCTTTTTGCTCGGTGTCGGTGGCCCGGGACGCTTGTACGTGGTGATACCGGTGACCTTGCGGCGTGTGATCAGCCCGGTCGAGCTGTCGTCGAACACGGAAGATACATTTTCCTGCGCAAGTAGTAATAGTAGAAGTAGAAGCATTTAATAGTAGATGAGTGTAAATAAAGATGCCAGTCTCTCCTACTTACGCGAGTATCGTCCGCCGGCACCTCGATTTCAGGCTCGAGTGCGGTGTAGGTCGTGCGCAGGTGAGGCAGGCGCATCGAGTTGCGACGCATCAGCTCCGAGAAGCGATCGAACCCACCGTCACTGGACGTCGGTGAAGTGCAGCGACCGTTTTGCAAATCCGCCAGGTACGTGTTGTTGAACACTTCGCCCTCCTCGTCTTCCATCTTGAGATTACATCCTGCGTGGCGCAAAAAAAAGGCAAAATCAAAGAGAGTCCACTACCGTATCGAAAACTCAAACCGCCAGATGAAACACTTACGTAGCCTGGCGTGGGCCGGCGGTGGCAACAGTAGAGACTTCCGCTCGCTCTTCTCCTCCATCGTTTTCAGCTTTGTCTGAAGCAGCTGGTTTTCCTTCCGGCTCTGCAGGTCGCGTTCGTTCATCTCCGCCACCTGCTTCTGCAGCGTTGCGCAACGAGATTCCAGGTTTTCCATCTGGAGGACGAGTATTAGGAAAACAACGGCCGATTAACATGGTTCCAAGGGTAGGTGAATGTGCCACTGGTGCCACTTACCCGTTCCTTGTAGCTTTGCTCCAGCGATTCGAGCCTCTCCTGTCGTTCACGTTCCAGCTTCACCAATTTCTCCTTGTGTATCTCCTTCTGCAAGCAAATGCGATCATTCAAAACATGCACATTCATTATGTAGAAACCAATCATAACCAAGCGAGGGAGATTATAGAGTTTAACATATGTTTAATAAAAAAACGACTCCTTTTCGTTCCGTACTAGGAGTCAGGTGCAGATACTCTCCCCGTGCACAAACGGACAATAAATGCAACCGTTATTGGGATCACCTTGCGTTACACATCAAGAGGAAATAAACGCATAGCAATTTTCTGAGAAGGATTCTGCAAGGAAAAACAATTTTCGAATTCGTCTCCATCAGCTCCCATTGGGGTGCGGAAAGTGAGAATGATATTAAAAAACAGAAAAAAAGAAAAATCATTACAGCAAAGAAAAATGGCTACAAAAACAGACAGATCATGAAACATTTTAAGAACTCCATGAGCGGCATGTTCAAAGAGCTAATTCAGGAGAAATATTCTCAATATTTTTGTCCGTCAGCCGTGAACTAAAAAGGAACTGCGGTTAAAGGCAACTCAAAGCGGTTAAGGCAACCATGCAGTGTTCATACTATAAACGCAAAGCCTGCAAGTCTTCTCAGCTAGCCTGAGCACTATTGAAGCATCTAAAGTAAGTTACAGCTTTATATTAAGAGCAAAGACGGGTTTGTTTTAAAAACGACTATAGGTGATCCTGGTGTACATGTGTGAAGAGGTGTTTTGTTTACTGGGTCTTATACCGGGTCCAATAAAAATTAATAATTTTTTAGAAAGGGATAAACTAAGATTTAAACACCGTCCGCTGACAGACGGTGGGGTAATATAGGTGTCGTTTCAGCTGTAGGAAATGTGCATAAGTGTAAAATAAAAGAAAATCTTGTTTTGCTCGATGCTTAAGCGCAAATCATGCCGAGTTTTACAATCAAATAAACTATTGGGCCAAATGTTGCTGATTTAAACATGAAAAGATTTTATTCAACTGACCAAATAACATTAATATCAACCCATAAATTAAAAATCCCCGTCAGAAACTAAAACCCGATAGATTAAAATTCAAACTAACGGTTAATGGTTACTGTTTTGCTTATCTTCAAAACGAAAATCGCTTCTGTCTGTTAATTAGCTACTTCCTTTTTGTTTTTCAATAGCTGATTGATGACTGCTAAAGTTTCGGTTTATTACTTCTTAATTCTGTAGTTAAATCAAATTACGGTTCCTGTCCTTTGTACTATCACTCAATTCCTAGCATTGAAGAGACTTTGCTAACAGCGTGGCCTATATCGTACTGTTTCTGACACTACTGAAAGGGGGGATATTTGTTCTTCACTTCCAGCTTAAAGTCGCTGGCAAAGGCGTAGATCGAGAAGACAAGCATCGCTAGCGGACATATCCATTTCAGAACGATGGCTAGAGCACCGTCTCCGCCCAACGGCTGGAATAAAGAAAGAGTATTTGGTGCCGGGTAAGTAGACTTATTCGGATCGTGCTACCGATTCCAGCGGATGTGCGTGAAAGAAATGATTGGATGGCCTTTCTATAGTAACGGTGCGAATGTAGAAGTCATGCATTACCATCGCAATTGCGTGCAAAAAACGAACCAATTCAAAATCACCGATATTGACCATGAAGAAGGATTCAGTCGATTGTTTGTGAGGTGGCGAGTTATGTTAGTAGAAGAAAAAAAATCTGACCACTTACCATGCGCTCTTTCATTCGTTCCATCTTTTCCTCGGTGACGATTCGCGCTTCGCGAATCTGCTCCTCGTAACTCTTCTTCAAGTTTTCCAGTTTCTCCAGCGCGGAGGACACTTCCTTCTCCTGAGCCTCGCGATTCTCCTCCAACTGAGTTCGAGCTATGTACAGTTTGCCGGCAAGAATTTCACAGTCAGAGTGAAGCTTTCGCAACTCCGTGTCCTTCTCCTCGACGACCTGCTCAATGGCGCCCTTCTTGTCTAGCTCTTCCTTGAGCGACACTATTTCTTCGCTCTGTGTCGAAACTTTCTTCAGCAGTTTGATGCACTGCGCCTCTAAATCGTCCGCCTTGTTCTTCATCATTTTAAATTGGGAAGTAAGTTCTTCCGATTTTTCGTCCAACTCGTTGCGCTTGCTGCATGCTTCGCCGTGTTCCTTAGAAATGGTTTGCAACTGAACAGTTAAGCTTCTAACATTCTTATACTGCTGTTCAAGTGTGTCTTTAAGCTGCTGCTTCGTTACCTCCGCATCTTCTAAGCACCTCTGCAGCTCGGCTGTTTTCATATTTAACTTTTCTTGCTCGCAATGGCGAGCATCTTGCAGTTCCTCCAGAGCTTGCTCCACCTGTTTCTTGCTCTCAACCGTTTCCGCCAACAATTTCTGTAGTTCTGAAACCTTAGCAATCATCTCCATATCGGCACGCTTGTGATCTTCCTCCTGATTTGCCACTGCTTGCTCCAGCTGCTTCTTGGTCTCAACAGACTCCTCCAACGATTTCTGTAGGTCTGCAACCTTAGTATCCATCTCCAGTTGGGTTCGCTTGTGATCTTCCTCCTGCTTTGCCACTGCTTGCTCCAGCTGCTTCTTGGTCTCAACAGACTCCTCCAACGATTTCTGTAGTTCTGCAACCTTAGTATCCATCTCCAGTTGGATTCGCTTGTGATCTTCCTCCTGCTTTGCCACTGCTTGCTCCAACTGTTTCTTGCTCTCAACAGTTTCCGCCAACGATTTCTGTAGCTCTGAAATCTTAGCATTCAACTCCATATCGGCACGTTTGTGATCTTCCTCCTGCTTTGCCACTGCTTGCTCCAGCTGCTTCTTGGTCTCAACAGACTCCTCCAACGATTTCTGTAGGTCTGCAACCTTAGTATTCATCTCCGTTTGGACGCGATTGTGATCTTCCTCCTCCCTCTCTAGTGTTTGCTCCAACTGTTTCTTGCTCTCAACCGTTTCTGACAACGATTTGTGTAGTTCTGAAACCTTAGCATTCATCTCCATATCGGCACGCTTGTAATCTTCCTTCTGCTTCTCCAGAGTTTGCTCCAGCTGCTTCTTGGTCTCAACAGACTCCTCCAACGATTTCTTTAGTTCTGCAACCTTAGTATCCATCTCCAATTGGACGCGCTTGTGATCTTCCTGCTGCTTCTCTAGCGTTTGCTCCAAGTGCTTCTTACTCTCAACCGTTTCTGCCAACGATTTCTGTAGGTCTGCAACCTTAGTATTCATCTCCGTTTGGACGCGCTTGTGATCTTCCAGTTGTTCTTCCAACTGTTTGAAGTTTTCATCCTTTTTGTTCTGTAGTTCTGCAACCTTAACATTCATTTCAGTTTGAACGCGCTTGTGATCCTCCTCCTGCTTTGCTAGCACCTCTTCCAACTGTTTCTTATTCTCAACCGTTTCCGCCAACGATTTCTGCAACTCTGAAATCTTAGCATTCAACACCATATCGGCACGCTTGTGTTCTTCATCCTGCTTTGCCAGCGCTTGCTCTAGCTCCTTCTTGATCTCAACAGACTCCTCCAAAGATTTCTGTAGTTCAGCAAACTTGGTATCCATCTCCATTTGGGCACGCTTGTGATCTTCCTCCTGCTTTGCCAGTGCCAGATCCAACTGTTTCTTGCTCTCAACCGTTTCCGCCAACGATTTTTGCAACTCTGAAATCTTAAAAATCAACTCCGTTTGGGCACAATTGTGATCTTCCTCATGTTTCTTCAGTTTTAGCTCCAGCTGTTTCTTGTTCTCAATAGTGTCCAATAAAGATTTCTGCAGCTCTGCAACTTTAGCATCCATCTCCGTTTGAGAGCACTTATGATCTTCCGGTTGATTTTCCAGCTGCTTAATGTTTACATCCTTTTCCACCAAAGATTTCTGTAGTTCTGCAAGCGTAACATTCGTCTCCATTTTGGCGCATTTTTGATCTTCCTCCTGCTTCTCTAGTGCGTCCTCCAATTGTTTCTTGCTCTCAACCATTTCCGCCAACAATTTGTGTAGTTCTGCAACCTTAGTATTCATCTCCATATCGGTACGCTTGTAATCTTCCTTCTGCTTCTCCAGAGCTTGCTCCAGCTGCTTCTTGGTCTCAACAGACTCCTCCAACAAATGCTTTAGTTCTGCAACCTCAGCATACTTCTCCATTTGAGCACGCTTGTGATCTTCCTCCTGCGTTGTCAGTGCGTGCTCCAGCTGCTTCTTGGTTTCAACAGTTTCCACCAAGGATTTCTGCAGCTCTGCAACCTTAGCATTCATTTCCGTTTGAGCGCACTTGTGATCTTCCAGTTGATTTTCTAGCTGTTTAATGTTAACATCGCTTTCCACCAGAAGCTTCTGTAGTTCTGCAACCTTTACGTTCATCTCCATTTGGGCGCACTTGTATTCTTTCTCTTGCTTTTCTAGTGCTTGCTCCAACTGTTTCTTTTTCTCAACCGTTTCTGCCAACAATTGCTGTAGTTCTTCAACCATAGCATTCATCTCCGTTTTAGCGCATTTTTGATCTTCCTCCTGCTTCTCTAGTGCTTGCTCCAACTGTTTCTTTTTCTCAACAGTTTCCTCAAATAATTTCTGTAGTTTGGCAACCTTTACATTCAACTCCATTTGAGCGCACTTGTGATCTTCCAGTTTCTTTTCCAGTTGTTCGATGTTTTCATCCTTTTCCACCAACGATTTCTTTAGTTCTTCAACCTTAGCAATCATCTCCGTTTGGGCGCTCTTGTGATCTTCCTCCTGCTTCTCCAGTGCTTGCTCGAGCTGCTTCTTCCTCTCAACTGTTTCCGACAACGATTTCTGCATTTCTTCAACCATCGCATTCATCTCCGCATTGTCACGCTGCAGCTCGAGTAACTTTGCGTTAAAGTCAGCGATCTCGCGGTTTCTATCCTCTTTGTGCTGCTTCATATCCAACATGTGCTTTTCAATCTGTTTCGTTAGTTCTTCGTTCTCTATCTCCTGCTCCCTCAACTTGACCTCCACCACTGTTGAGGCAAGATTTTCCGGCTCTAGACCGCGGCTTTCGTTTAATAGAGAGAGTTCGCTGAAGCTATCGAAACAATTGAATGAACTTTCCAACGGTTCGGCCAAGCTTTCCGAGCACGTCAACCGGGATTCGCGGATGAACCGGCGCAAATCGTTGATCACCTCGGCCTGACTTTCGTTGATATCACCCTGCCTGGACAGTTCCTTATTCAGCGTTTCTATCGTGCTTTCAAGACACTGGATATCTCGCTTCAGCTGAATGTTGTTGGTTTTCACCGCCGAAAGTTGTTCCATGTCTATGCAGGCGTTTTCCTTTGCCTTGCTTATTTCTTCGTGCAGCAATTCGATCAATTCATTATGTTTCTCCAGCTTTTTACGGCACAGCTCATGTTGATGATCATTGTCGTCCAATCGCTCGTTCGAATGCGTTTCGCATCGTTCTTCCGTAAGCTGCAATGCTTTAATCTTCATCATTAACCTTTGTTTATCTTCATTCAGCTCCTGGATTCTCTGCACGAGCTGTTCGTTTTGCTTTTCAAGGGTCCCATTTTCTGACCGGGCGGAATCCAGTAGGTTTTGTAGGTTCCTCATCTTCCATTCTAGTGAGATATTTTTAGGTGTCTGTGGGGACGGTATTTTATTCTCCATCTTATTCGCAGGAGTGCTGCTGAAGATTTGGGCACCATTGGAACTTCCTCTTTTTGGTTCCGGGTGCTGCTCAAGTTTGCGGCGCGTCGAGTTGGTGGCTTTAGAGAATGCCGTATCGAGGAAGCATCGATCGATCGGTTTCTTCTGGTTCAAATTGGTGAGAAAAGAGTCCAGAAAAGTTTTCACACTGCGTTGATGGTCGTCACTAAAAGTTTTGCAAACGTTCTGAAAGTATTCAATCGGCAAGCGGACACACGAGAAGTACAGCATCAGAGAAAAAACATAAACGTTGTCACATTCGGGAATCTCGTCGCATTCGTTCAGCTCGAAATGTGGGAAGTGGACGCGTAGAAACTCAATGATATTGGTCTCCCGAAGCTGATTCGTTTCCAGTATCCTCTTTCTGAAGGCATCGAAAACAACACCCAATCGAATTGTATCGGTTGCGTTGTGGAGGTTGGAACATTTTACCTGCGAAGGATAAAGCAATTCAGGTACATAAGCAAAGGAACCGGATAAGCTGCTGTTGCTCGACTTTTACCCATTCCAAAACAACGCGACGCCAATCTTCATTGGTCTGGTTTGTATGCTGCGCTTCTGCCATTATGTTTCTCGTGGTCTGCTTTACAAACTATGAGATGTGATTACTGGATTACAAACAAATACGTGGTCACTAGAACAATCACTTTCAACGATTCAACATCAAAACTATGGCCTACTAAGCCATGAAATCACTTTACAGCTAGGCTACGATCAATCTGGTCCGTTGTTTGAATCAGCTCGGCGGTTACAATTAACTGTCATAGTTTATTTTTGTCATGCGTTGACCAAGGCTACAACCATAAGGTAGAGTAATTTTGCGCTGTCCAAGATTACTGGAACTAGAGGTTGGACCGCCACAGCTTCTCATTTCTCTTTACCTTGATGGTTCTGAGTGAGAGTTTAAAATGAACCAGTTTGGAGGTTAGAATCGTCACTGGATGTGGGTACAATGAAAGTGATGTTCTTTAAAATCGCAAAGAAGTAGATGAAATGATGTTGGAATAATATTTTTAGTATCAGTTGATCAATATAAATCTGTTTCACATCATGGTTCAACTAAAGGTGTGGTCCTCGCAGTGCGCTAATATTTGGGACTGAACGATATAGCGTATACCGAGTTTTCGCGTATTGCGGATATCCTCTCCATATCGTTTATACTTCAAATATCGTTTATACTACAAATTGAAGAGTTCAAATTTGAACATGTACAAGAGGATAGAAGAAATTATGTTAACAAATCAAGGTAGGTGTTCTATTCACACGTATAAAAGTAAAATGCGCCCCCTTATTTCACAAATTTATAACAAACTCCCTTTTCCGGTAGATCTAGCGCAGTCCGCTCGCTGCACTCGCTGCGGTCGCGCCGCCGTTTCAAACTGATTTTTCAGTCAAACTCTTCGGATAGTATTGTCTTTTTAGAATAGTTAAAACCTTTAAATCTCACCGTTTCTGCTTCTAACGGTAATTTAACGGTTCAAAAATTCAAACTGAAATCATGTACCACCCGTTGCATACCTTCAAGGCGCAACTGTGGAAAAATATGGCGACGATGCAACGATGGGGGGGGGCTTCATTTGGGAAATTACCTAAAGCAATATTGACCAATCAAAAATCAAGCAACAACGTCATAGATTTTTGCTATCAAATGTAATTTTTCAAAACATCGCATATTGCGCGTATATCGAGTAAAATAGCGTACTGCGGGGACCACCTGTATGTACTTATCTTGGTATCCCGCGAGAATTTCGCAGCCTCACACGGTCATATGTCAAAACAAGCTGTCAGCTGCACAGAAATCACCCGATATTATGTATTTTGTTGTTCTTCGATTCGCTCGCTGCAAAAGAAGTACCGTGTCGTGTTAGCGCAAGATTTTGCCAGCCGTTTTGTGTTCACTGTTCATTCCTTGCGGTGCCCGTTTCCGCGTCCAGTGTTTGTATCCCTTCCCGTGCGAGTTTGTGTATTTTTGCGTTTCCCGTGCCCGTAAAAATCGGTGTTTTTCGCTGCCCCCGTTGAGTGTGTGGTGTTCCCGGCTGTGCTAACAATATGTGCCAATGGCAAAGTCTACCTCGGGAAGCTTCGATCTGAAAGAACCACCGCCTTGGCAAAGCTGTCAGTATTGCATTTCTCCCACGTCGACCAAAACCGATCGACCGGATCCACAACACCACCAGCCCCAGCAGTTGCAGCAAGATCAGCACCAATTTCGTCAGCAGGCATTGTTTACCTTCAAAAATTCGTCCGAGTTTGTAAGGTAACCGAACGGCCCGGCGCGACGAGTGGGTTACGGAAGGTTAATTAGCGTCAATTAGGGAAGCCCTAGCTGTGTCCGCCCTTTCGGGTGCGGAGGTCAATATCGAACATTGATCTGGCTTGATTGTTTCTACAGCGAGGTCCCACCCTCTTCTCCATTCCGCCAACCCCCCACTCGTTGCCTTGTGCTTGCGTGTCACTTTCGTGTGTGTTTGCGTTATCAGCACGGCACGGTTGACGCATCGTTAACGTGGAACGTTTTTCTTTATTTACTTTCCTCACATCGCAGACACCTTCGCCAGCAGCACTGCACCGTGGAAGGTGGCTCGTACGTGTGTCGCTATGGTTACAACGGCGTCTGCTCGTCGTTACCGTTGGACGGCGTTAGCGATCGCGACTACGACATGCACGTAACCCGGTGCCACGTGAACGCGCAGCAGAAGGACCCGCCGGTCAAGTGGTCGGTGTTTTCGGCCGCCCAGAACCTGCCCGCCGTGCTGAACGATCCGAGTCGGGGCAAGCAGACGAACTTTTTCACCAAAAAATGGGGCGACTCGTTCGTGGAGAACGCCTCGATCGGACCGTCGGCCCGGCTGGCCGACATCCGGTGGGACCAGTTCGATGCGTACCTGAAGCGCATCGGCAAGCGCTACCGGGTGCATATGCGCATCGCGAACGTCCCGACGGCGGATGCCACCAGTCAGCAGGCACTCGTCAGCGATCGCCTTCCGAACGGGGCGACGGCCAGCCTGAAGGACATCCCGGAGGTGTTCCTCAAGCAAAACCTCGAGCTGCACCAACCGGGCACGTTTGGGGCGGTGTTTGCCGGCATCGGCACCGAGGGGGGTGAACAAACGAAGCACTCGAGCCGCCAGCTGCAGGAACAGCTTAGCCACTACCTCGACATCGTGGAGGTGCTGATCGCGAAGCAGGTTTCGGATAAATCGTCCGCGTTCTTTCACGCGATGACCTCGCAGGACGCGATCATGGAGCAGATGGCACAAGCACTCGCGAACGTGCAGCAGCTGCGGGGGAAGATTCGCCAGATCGACGATACGATGGTGAAGGAATCGCTGCAGGTGGTCCGTGCCGAGCGGATTCGGGCGAATAACAACCGCGTGCTGGAGAAGCTGAAGCTTATGTCGACCGTACATCAGACGCAACCGATGATCCAGTTGCTGCTGAGCACGCAGGACTACGTGGCGGCACTCGATTTGATCAGCACGACGCAGGAAATCCTCGGCCAGGAGCTAACCGGCGTCCACTGCTTTCGCCATCTACCCTCGCAGCTGTCCGAGATGGAGCTGCTGATCGATAAGATGCTCAAGACGGACTTCGAGCGCTACTCGACGGCCGACCTTAATCGGCCGTTCGCGGCCGCTGACGGCGAGGAGAAGATGCTGGAGGAGGACAAACTGATCTGCATCATATCGGGGCTGCTGCGGAAACGGAGTCTCGATTTTATCGATACGTACCGCGACGAGGCGATCACGACGGTGCGAGCGATCGTGAAGCAACTGGTGATCGAAGTGATCGCCACGGGCGATGCGGAAGTTTGTCTCACCGGGGCGGGCGAGGAAGCGCAAAGTCTGTCGCTGTCCGAGTGGATCACGCTGCTGGAGGGTGCGACGGGTACGCTGTTGAAGTTACTGCATCGCATCCGAGCCGTGCACGACGTGATGCACCAGACGGCGGACGCAAGCGCCGGCCGGCTGACGGATGATGTGAGTTTCATCGACACGGAAGCGTTCCTTTCGGCCGCGGATTATGCCGTGGTGCAGAGCAAGCTGGCCAATTTACTCCAGAGTGTTTGCAACTACTGCCACGATCGGTGCGCCAATCTGGTGTCGAATCAGAGCCTCGAGAAAAGTGCGGCCAGTGCGGAACAGATTGCGCAGCTGACGGAAATCGTCGAACGGTTTGCCGACGGGTGCGAAGCGGTTTGCGGGGTCCAGAGTGTCCCGCTGAAGTTGGCGCTCCGGGCACAAGGGAATCGGTTTGCACAAAAGTTCCACGCGGAACGAAAGTCCAAGCTTGCCCTCCTGCTTGACAGCGAGCGCTGGAAGCAGGCGGAAGTTCCGGCCGAGTTTCAAACGATGGTTAACAGCATTGCGAGGGGAGACTTTCATTGGAGTAAAACGGTTCCGGAAGGTCAGCAGCAGCAGCAGCACCAAACGAATGGTCACCCGTTGACGACGCGCCCTCCGCCGGCATCCGTGCTGCTGGTCGACGGGGAACCGTTCGCCCTCGTCGGGGCTGCCTTGCTGTTGGTGCAGATCGTTGGCGAGTACTGCCGGTGTGCGACGCAGCTTCCCGTGATCGCACCACAGCTCGCCCGGAGTGTGGTCGATCTATTGCGCACGTTCAATTCTCGCTGCTGCCAACTGGTTCTCGGTGCGGGCGCACTCCATGTGGCCGGCCTGAAAACCATCACCAGCAGCAACCTAGCGCTAGTGTCCCGCGCACTACAACTAGTCTTGTGGCTGCTGCCACACGTGAAACGACACTTCCAGTCGCTGGATGGCGTCCAAAACCAACACCACCACCTACCTCCCGCAACAACGTCATCCCAACCAAACCAACCGCTTACGAACGGTAACTCCACAACCGCACCGACCTCCGGCTCAACCCTTGCCGGGTTCGGTGGGTACGAGACGGTCGAGAAGGATTTCGCCAGCCACATCAAGGAAATCGAAAACAAGGTCCTCTCGATCGTGTGCGATCTCGTGACCGGGCAGCTGAACAACTGGGACGCCCGGCCGCCCGTTCCCTCGCAACCGTTTCGCAACATCAGCCGCCAGTTCGTGAAGCTGCACGAAGCGATCGCACCGATCCTACCGGAGAAGCAGGTGCACGCCATCTACCGGACGGTGCAGAAGAACTTCAAGGACAAGCTGCGGGAGCAGCTGCTGAAGAACAACATCACCAACAATGGCGGCCCGCAGCACGGTGTCGTCGTGTCCGAGCTGACCTTCTACATGGAAACGTTGCGCACGCTCAAGGCACTGCCGTTGCCGGAACTGCACGACGACACGTTGGACGATATTTGGCTTAAGTGAAACTATGCACCGCAGGTCACACACAAACACACACAGGATAAGCCTTAACCGTCGCCGGTCGTTCCTTTTTCGCCTTGGGCGGCCAACGACACCCTACGCAGTGCTAGTGCATTCCAATCTCCGAGTAAACGTTTCTTCAGCCGATCGTTTTGCTTAATGATTTGCGCTTTTTCCATTCCTGTTTTTCCTTCACGTTCACTGGTTGATGCTTTTATTTATCTTTTTAAACAAGCACACAGGTATTATACACATATATTTAATTTGTCTTTTCTTGTGCACGTTGGCAGAGCCACAGTAGTTCTCCTTCCTTGCCAAATGTTATCGGTTGTGCGTTAAGTCGTTATTAGTTTGTTAAGGATTTGATCTAGTTAGCGGTTTCCACGGCAACTTCTCCACAGATCGCTGTCGAAAAGTCGTGCGCGATGATATAAAAGGGCCGCTTGGCGTGGGTAAATCGAAGCTGGAACCATATTTCATTTTAGTTGTTTAGGACGCTTACTTTAGCTTCAAAACAGAAGGGTTTAAACGGTGTGGCATTAATAGATGGAAAGTATCCTTGAATTTTGCAGCAGCTTGATTATTATTTACTTAAGTAAGCTTCAGACTCGATCGGTTCGGGGTGTTCCTACAAACACCGAGCGAAAGTTTCATACCAAAAACCGGCGCTTTCGACGCTATTCTGATTTAGTGTTAACGTGCACGTGTCAACGTTCAGCCGTTATCTTATCCAACCAGGTCTACGAAAGTTAAGTTGCTCCCATTTGCTTTATCTGCTTTCATTTCTTCCCGCGGGCCCGGTATTTCTGAAGCTACAAACAGGCCAGTGTGGCAATGTGCAAGACTGTGTAATGGGCGTTTATTTGCCAGAAGCAGGTGCGTAGGGAGCACCGCCGACGGCAGCGTGGAGAAAGACTTCGCCAACGGCGCGATATGGTAATTGATATAATCGATACAACTTTACACCACCGCTCACAGTGGAAACTCTTATCGAAGATATGTGTAAAAGAAAACAAACTAGACAATTTGCGCTAAGCTAAGCTAAAACCCGATTTAAGGATAACGAAAACCCAACATTTGAAACGATAATCTAGAAAAGAAGAACACAACAACAACTGACCAACAATGAATGTGTATGCGCGTGGTGCTGGTTGGTGGAAAGCGTTAATAATTTTTAGGTAATCATATGACGATATCTAGCAGAAACTGGTGAAATAAAATAAATAAATTGGCAACTCTTTAAGACAAGGTCGTTTTCAATACTTTCCACTGAATTGAACATTTTTCCATCATAAAATGTGCACGGTTGGATATTTTGTAATTTGAATAATCACATTGAGGTGTCCCTCGTTCAGCTCATTCATTTAGATCCACAAGGCATGGAAAACGTAAACAAACCGCTGACAGCTGAACTGTCAACAAACGGTGTTTCGCGCGAATTGTTGTTCCCATCTTCGGCGTTCTAGTTTGTAAATCGAGGAAAAACACACGGAATTCTTTGTTGAAATCGTTAAAAATCTACGTGTCGTGGAAGTAAAAACGGTCTCGAGGTCTTCACAATGAATGCGGACCTTCTGAAAACATGCCACCGCGAGCTGGAACACATCGTATTCGATGCAAAGGAAAAGGTAAGCGTAAATTGCACAATCGTTCCGTGTGGATCGATCCGCCGATTGGTTAAACTGTTTTGCTCCGCGTAGGTGACCGCGCGACGGATCAGCAACAATTGGGACGTTAATGTGCCGAAAGCGGTCGATGTGTTGCAGAAATGGATCGACGAACAGAAGGATAAGGCCAAACTTTCACTGGAGTA
This sequence comes from Anopheles sinensis, assembly GCA_000441895.2. Classification (NCBI taxonomy): domain Eukaryota; kingdom Metazoa; phylum Arthropoda; class Insecta; order Diptera; family Culicidae; genus Anopheles; species Anopheles sinensis. The sequence goes on along the minus strand of KE525305.1, from coordinate 426,047 downwards.
TATCGTCCGGGGTGTCGATAAGAATGGAAACGCTTTCATGACCGTGAGTACATACATTTTTGATATTTTCGTTCGCAAACGCTGTCTTACACGATGTTACGGATACGGTTCCAGTTGGTGAAGGAAGACAAGTTACAGAATGTGTGTAAACTTTATCCCAAAAGCGTAAAGATGCTTTACTCGGCCGAGATTGCCTCCGAAATACGGCCAATGAACGTGTCGGCGGACAGTGAGTTCAGCGTCAAGAATCTTCGTTTGGAGCCACAAAAACGGCAAATCGATCACCGTTCATCCGCTCCAGCTCAGAGTGAATCGGTGCCAGTAAAACAGGAAAAGAAACCGGAGAAGAAAAATCTATTCGCAACGGTCAGCAAACCGTCATCAACGCCGGTGGTGAAGGAGGAAAAACCTTCCCCACCGCCCACTCCAGCAACGGTAAAGACGGAACCGCTAACGCAACCGGCTAGCACCAAAACTTCGCCCAAGAAACAATCACCCAAAAAAGATACGAAAAAGGTCGTCAACGGGAAGGGTTCCATTTCGTCGTTTTTCTCCTCCAAACCGGGCCAAACGGCAGCACCTAGTAAGGCGGTCAGTACGGGCAGCACCGTTAAGCAGGAAGCTGAATCTCCAACTTCGGCAAATTCAGAGTCGAGCGCTTCCCAAAAGCAAACGAAATCCGCGAAAATCTCGGAATCAACTAAAGAAGAGGAGAAAACACGAAAACGAACCATCACCGACGACGACGACGACGACGGCGAGCGGTCGGATGAGGACAAGGACGTTATTCCCAGCACACCGCAGGAGGAAAAACGTGGAGGCAAAAAGCGCGCCGGTAAGCCGGTGTTGAAGCGGAAAAAGACGGCAAATCCTTCGAAAAAATCACGCATCATGGAAATATGCGATTCGTCTAGCGACGACGAAGAAATGAACGGTCGGGAAGCGGCCGAGGAGAAGCGGAAGGAACGGTTGGTGGAGTTCGACGAGGAAATGGCCGAACCGGAGGTGGAGGAAAAACCGAAGAGTCCGTCGCCCGAGAAGCCGGTAGAGAACGATTCGAACAGTGCGAACCGTACCCGGGGCAAAGTTAAGAAATTGGTCACTAAAACTTTCACGGATGACGATGGATATTTAAGTAAGTGTTGCAAAAGGGGTTTTCATGTAAAAAACAAAATAGGTTAGATACATCATTAATGGTTTTCAACACTCTTTCTCTCCACTAGTTACGGTCAAAGAATGGGAAATGGTATCGGAAGACGAGTCACTAGAAAATGGAACAGATAAAGAAGCTGGTGTTGCCAGCACCACAACCGCGCCCGCTGTAAAGTCCAATAAGACGCCCACTCTCGGAAGTCAGACTAAAGCACCGTCCGGTGAGAAGAAAGCAACTCCACCGACACCGAAAACCAAGCAAGGATCAATAATGAGTTTTTTTGCGAAAAAGTAGTAACTCCCTTATGTCTCTAGCGCGATCGAAAATGTTAAAGCCGGTTGAAAATAAATGTATTACAATACTTACCGAAACGTATTCACTGTCGAGGTTATTAATAGCAAAACCCATTTGTAAGTTACTTTTGTCATTAGTTCGATGGTTGATTTTTAATGTCCCTGAGTTTCCACCTGAAGGGACAGAAGAGCTTTTCAACCAGCTTAAGCTTGTGTGCGTAAGGGTAACGAATAACGGTGCATAGGTGAACACGAAAGGACAACTTTCCCTTTTCCGTTTTCTCGTCCACTTCCTACCCTATTCGGCTTCGAAGATCGGTCAAGATCGTTTTCCCTCAGGATTGTACAAACGATGGCACGCTTTTAGTTCAAGTTCAACCTGCGCACGCATCAAATGTGTTGCCTCTGTGGGCTCGTTGTAGTTTGGTGACCATGATTGCGTTGCTGTTGTTTGTGGCCTTCCTATCCGGCGCGTGTATGGGACAACAGTTGAATGATACCTACGGTGGCTTACCGAGCCACTATCAGTCCCCAACCAGTGTCGGTACGTGGAACAGTTCGTTGCAAAGTTCGATGTACTATGATACGTCATCGAACAACTCAAATACATCGCTCGCTACCGTCGATCCCGACGGTGATTCACTTTCCTCGCGTATGTAAGTAAAACCCGCTGTCCATGGCGTGTCGAAAACCCCTCGCGGGGATTAACAAGAAACGCCTCTTTCCCAGGACGATCGGCATGATCGGAGGCATCAAATTTATCATCTACCTTTTCCGCCTCGTTGGTGAGTTCCTGCGAAAGTTCGGTGCCGAGATGCGTGTCGCCAAGTGTCTGCTGATGTACTCGTTCACCTTCCAACCGCTGAGCTCGAAGGTGAACAGCGGATCGATCATCAACCTGCTGACCGATTACTTCGGGGACGAGGATGCGCGCGACGTGTACGGGTTCCTGTCGCGCAACCTTTTTTCTCATTTGGGCATTAAAACGGATTAGTGAAATACTGTTTGGGTGAAAGAATATTACTTAACTCTTCCTGGAACCATGACCATTTTGAACCTGAAATGTCGCAATCCACGTTTTTAATGTTAATGTTAACTTAGTATGAGGCTAACAAATTAAACCTAAAGGAAATAAAATAAAAAAGGTCTGTTTTGTTTTAACATGTTTTGTTACACTTTATTATACTTTAATTCAATTACACCCTACTAGAAACGAGAATTTGATCGTAGACTAACAACACTACGGTTTTGGTGCAGTTGCACACACTGCAAACTTTCCTTCACTAGCTCCACCTTGTGTGTGAGTTTGTGTGCTACTATTCTCACCTTTATTTATCATCTAAAACACTTTGAACAATCGTCGCTTTCTATTGAAGACTCCACACCTAAACCTACTCGTTCGACGCGCGCGCTTGGAGGGTTTTCAAAAAAGGTACCACGTGGTTGTCGCCCAAGAGCTGAGGAGTCGATAGAACGTGTCCAGTGTGCAGACGGTGACCGATTTCACGTTGGCAATTCCATTTGCCCCTTTGCAATCATTTCTTCTCCTTCTTCTTCTTCATGCAGATCATAACTTAAGGAAGCGGAACATGGAAAATAGTAGGAAAGTATATATGTATAAAGACATGATAAGATAAACGTGCGCCTCAAGAAAATGTAGGACAGCACGGAACCGATAAGGGGAAATAAAATGTAGTGTGGAAAAATAAAATAAACTACAGTTGAGGAAGGGAAAAAACAGTATCAATTATGGCCGCTCAATATGTACAAAATATTTAGCACTCGTGTGCTCGATACGCCTTCTCGCCGCACCACTCCTACCCCCGCACTAGGCAATGAACTGCGACAGATCGGGGAACTGGAAGCCCTGGAAGCTGAACGGTCCCGACTGCTGCTGGACGATGCGAGAACGTGCGATACGCTGAGGAGGTGGCCGCAAGCTGATCGGAATGTTGCGACCCTGAGGAGTGCCAGTCTGTAGAACCAGTCCGCACTGTGCGCTGCACACGTCGTCCCGGAGGATCACATCGCGTGGCCATTCGCGGGCCAACTGTGCACAGTCGGTGATGCGCAGCGAGGCACATTGGGGCTGAAATGGGACGGATTGATTAGTTAGATCAATTGCGCCTTGAAGATGTGCGCCTTTCGGGCAGACATATTTACCCCTTCGTTGGTACAGATGCAACTGGTGCACGGCGAAGGAAAGGCCGACTCGCCGACATTCACATTCTTGCCACCAATCTGGCATCCCTGGACGACATTTTCTCTCCATGCGCTGAGATCAATTTGTGGCATAGAACTGCACGGCACTCGTGGGTTGCTGTGGGAGGGAAAAGGGTAGGTTAATTTACGCTAACCAAGACCATAGGTTAGGAGGACTCACAGGAAATTGCTAGGAAGATCAAAGGCCGCCCGCTGCATATCGCCGGGGATGTCGAGATTTTCGCAAACAATCTTTGCCAGTGTCGTTTTGCGAAGTTCCGCCAGTTGCGCCTCGGTAAACTTAATCACAGGGTCTTCGTTTTCATACCTGTCGAAGTAAAATTCACCAATTAATGATCACTGCAATGAAGGAGGAACCCTTCTTTCCAACCCCAAACGTACCAGAAGCGATCGCATTTGCGCAGCTGTCGGAACTGGATGGCAATGATGCAGGCAAAGGTCGGTCCAACCAGACCACCCTGCAGGGGCCTCTCGGACATACCGCCCGGGAAGAGATCGATATCGTCCACGCTGGCGTAGATGCGGCGCAGCCGAGCGATCACCTCCGGTGGGATTTCACGGCTAAGATCTTCCCAGGTCTGTGCACGCTTCAGATTACACAGCGCCCGGTAGCTGTTGTACGAGGGGATACCGTGATCGCGGCCACGCTGAACGTTTAGTGCGATCAGATCGAAGCCCGAGAACGGAATGCGTCGATCTTCGAACAGATGGTTCGTCACCTCGCCGGTGATGAACTGATCGAGCGTTTCCATCGGTGTCGCGACGAGTCCGCGTGAGATTTCATCGACCAGCCCCGGTTGAAGGAACGGATCGGTACGGAAGAACCCGTCGCGCAGCAGCAACGGTGGATCGATCGGTTGATGCTGTACGCTTAGCCGGGGAATGTGTGGACGGAGTAGCGAGTGACCGATACGGAACGCTGCCGAAGCAAACTCTGTCACGATCGACGGGTTGCACGTTGGGTTGTAGTCCTTGTAGTAGCCCTGCGGAAGCAGCTTCAGTCCGTACAGATTGACCGCGTTCCAGCTGAGAATGCGAGGCAGGAACTCATTGTACGTGATGTGTTGGTTCTGGGCGATCAAAATACGGCGAGCCTGCTCGTACAGCTGATCACCGTTCCAGTGCGGATTGACACCCCGCAATCCCTCCACGATACGGTTGTGTTCGCGCATGAAAACCGTATGGATGGCGGTCAGTCCCGGTTGCTCGGAGGCACGTCCATCTCCGGCGATGAAGCAGTATCCGCTGGGCGACTTACACTCCGGATGGACCGGCGACAAAGGCAACAGTTCCTTACCCTGAATCGGGTGAATGGTGGAGTTCAGGCGGCCCGAGAAACCGCGCAGTTTCTTCGCGATGCACCCATTCTCGCCGTAAATCTGCGACGCATCGAGGAACGCCGTGTTCTGGTTGATCTGTTCGCGTGGTCCTAGCGACTGCTGGCCGGGAAGGGATCGCATGAACGGGAAGCACAACCGCTCACCGCTCGTGACGTTCACCTCCGGGTAGTAGTGATCACGTGGTGGCACCGGGAAGGGATTACACTCCGGATGCACCGTACGGGGCGATTCGCACGAACGGCAGCTTGGGATCGACTCGTGGAAACCCTTGTGGATCGGTGTCATCGTGAGATCGTGATCGAGGAACTGCGCGTACTGCATCACCATGAGGGAGTAGCGCGTGTGCAGGTTCGAAATGTCCGGATGGATGAGCGCCGAAACGGACCGTGGGTTCGGCAGCGGTGTTCCGGTGACGGACAATGATCGTGGCTGAGAAATACCATCATCGTAGACCGGTGGCAACAACCGGGCGAATATTGTAAGCGATTGGCCGAGCTCCGGATTACGTAGGTTGTTGCAGTGAGCGGTCAGCGTACGAAAGGGGGTCGTCGTGTCACAGGGTGCTTCCAAATTTTCGCACTGCGGCTCTAGATTGATCGGCGAGATCGATCCCGTGATGAACTGGTTAACGTCTACGCTCTGCAGGGCATTGCTGAAGTCATCACTTGTGAACCCACCCAGATTGTTGTCAAAGACCTGGCGTTTGCGGCGTCTTAAGCTGGAGAACATAAAGAAAAAAAACAAAGAAACTTACAATCTCCTCGAGACCGTGTTAAAGGAAGAAAATAAATTAAACTCACGTGTGCAATGAGCTGACAATCTCATTCGTAGCCAGTTCGTAGAACAACGAGGTGTTGGCGATGATCAGTGCGTTTCGGTTGGCTTTACTGAAGGAAGCGGCCGTTCCATCCGGTGACTTGGCGTCGATGCCTCCCTCTGTGGGAAGACAAATGCAACGATATGATTGACCGCACCCACGACGCCACAGTTGGGAAACACTTACGCCTTATCCACGCTTCGTACTCCTGCTGTTTGCGCTCGTTCAGCTTCGTCTTCGCCTTGTTGATGGCCTGCGAGATCACGTCCATGTTCAGTTCCTCGAACTCCGGCGGTGTCGGCTGTTCGTCCTGCATGTACTCCTCGACCACCTCGTCCTGTTGCGAGCGCCACGCGGACACATCCAGCCCGGCGAGCTGCTCACAGTTAAGCCGTGCGTTCAGGTACGGATCTTCGCGTATGAACGCCTTCGGTTGCGCACGTTGGACGTCCTTCGTTTCGCACAGCAATCCGGACAGGGTAACGCGTCGGATGGCTTGCAGCTGGGGCAGCGTCAGGGACGACGGTGGTAGATCGTTCTCGTACCAGAAACGATCGCTGCTGCGCATGTTTGCAAACTGGATCGCCATGAGACAGGTCAGTGTCGGTCCAAATACCGTACCGAGGGCGGGTGTTTCCATGAGTCCGCCAATCAGCAGATCGATATCTTCTGGATCTCTGTTAATTGGAATACGTGGTGGATTACGAGTCGTGGCACCGAAGATCACAAGAGACGAGAAAAAGGTTTTTTTTATTGAAAGATCAACTTACTGGTACATTTTCTGCAAAATCTCACGCTTGCTGTGGCTCAACCCAAAGTACTGCATGTCGTCGAAGCTCAGCTTAACGCCGAAAGGCTTTCCGAAGCGTGCCTCGCACAGATTGATCGCCTTATGGTACGCCGGAACACCGTGATCACGTCCACGCTGGATGGCGAGCGAGATCGGTGTCCACTCGTCGTTGAAGCTCGTGTGTTCCGGAATGAACGTCTGCTGCATGGCGGGCGACGAAAGGAGGATTTCCGAAGACATCGACTCGTTGTACATATCGGGTGGAAGCATCGTAAGGAAGGCTGGGATCGCTCCAACGGCAACTTCCGCGAACATACCGGCCCGGTTCGAGCTGGAGTAGCCACTGTAGTGCCCACCGGTTTCCAGCCGGAAGTCGGCATTGTTCGTAATCTGGCTACCGAGCACGATCGGCAGGAACTCGTTGTAGGTGATGTGCTGAATCTGTGCCATCACGATGCGGCGCGATTCGTAGAACAGCGTGGTGTCACTCCATTCCTCGTTCTGCTTGGCGAGCAGGTCGGCAATCCGGTTGTGTTCCTTCAGCAGCACCGTATGCAGCGCTCCGATCGCTCCCGGTTCGTTGCATCGTAAGCACGCACCGATGTCCACCTTTCCGTTGAGGAACGTTCGCAGCGCGTGGATCTCCTTCTCCGTCGTACCGTACAGACCGGATCCGTCGAGGAAGCCGGAGGCGGCGTTCATCTGATCGCGGTAGTGAAACTCGCAGTTGCTAGGATCATGCGACGGAATTGACCGTTTGTACTCGCGGCAACCGTCACCGAGTCGCACGTAGCACTGGGCCAAATCGTCCTGTTCGTCGGCGACCTGCGACCGGTTGTGGCAGCAACGGTAGGGCGAGTTGGGCGAAAGGATCTGCACCAAATCGTACGCCAGCAGTTGACCCCAAGCGGGCAGCATCGCCGTGACGTGCGGATGGATGGCCTTCTCGTCGACGTAATGCTGCAGCTGGCTCACGACAAATTCGGGCGACGGTAGAGCATGCGAACCGACCGCCGTCCGTGGCTTCAGCCGCTGATCGGCGTAGTCCGGCTGCAGTAGCCGGATGAAGGCATCACCTCGGGCGCCCCAGTAGCGGTGGTTGAAGTTGTTACACTCGCCGGACGCCGACCGGAACTTGCTCGGTGGACATGGCTGTGGCTGCTGCACCTGACAGTTGGCGGGTCCGTTAGGCTTTTCGAGCAGCAGTGCGGCACGTGCACGTTCCTTGAGATCCGCCCCGAACGTGGATTGTACGAGAACCACCAGCACCACCAAACCACATGTTGCCACGATCCATTGGTGATTTCGTTGCCTAGAAGGTTAGAAGAACAAAACGGAATATATTAACAAACAATCCGCTAACAAAAATGGGGGCTTCTCTTCGGTGCAGGTCAATGTCATCGACTAGCGAGAATTCTAAATCCGGTTCGTCACGAAACGGCGTACAAGCATTCCCTCCAGATGATGCTAACTTTACACCAAACGATGTGTCCCGACCGACGCGACGGTAAAATTCATTTGAATATTTAATTGATAAAGACAGGATCATCATTGCTAGCGCCGGGAAATAGCATCAAGCTTGAATTATACCCTGACGTGGTTTTACGTGACGTAGCCAGGAGATCTCCGCGATCACGAAGGAATGTTGTTTTCGGTCTCGCGTGCGTCCATTAGCAGAAATGGAAATAGAATGATAATCCGTTGGAATCCGGTTTGGGTGGAGGCTTCTTCAAATATTTTAGCGTACGCCATGGAGAACTAGTTCTTTAAAAGATATGCCAAAATGGAATCCTGTTTTTTCGGTGATTTGAGGTGCGTGCTAGAGGAAGGAAGTTGTATGGCGAAATGGCCTGATGCTAATGGAACAGTTTTTATTCAGCATCTGGTGAAAGTGACTATGTTTGGAAGCAATTAATCAGCATCCAATAGCGAACCAAAATGCATTGGAATGCAATTTCCCCCCCGCAGTGTGAAAACCCGTTCCGGAGTTATCAAACTTTCGGGTTTGTTGCCAGGGAAGACACCATAAAAGCTTTCGCACAATCCTCCTTTTCTTAGTTCCAGACAAACCGTTTATTTTGTCATGTGGCTTTATAGCATTTAACCCTCGAGACGACAGAAACGTGTTTGGGTTTTGTCGAAGTTTTGGGCAAGACCAATCTCAGAACCGTACGTTTGGTAAGCCAGACAACGAAGAGACAACGACATCCCTGTGCATTTGGCAGGCTTTAAGCAATAAATCGAAGTTTTTGAACGCGATTGTATTTTTGGAGTTTGTTGAGCTCAAACATGTTTTTCGATGCTTTAAATTTATCGGCTCCGGAAAACCAGTTACAAGTTGTTGTTTGGCTGCGAAAGCAATCCTTATTGCTGGCGACAAACATGTTGTCTCGCAGCAGGATGTAGCAATATTTAACCACAAATACATGCTTTCAAACGCTGTTTTTCACGGGTCGTACCCGATTGGTATCGAGCAAATAATTGAATTGACTAAAATTTACGATTTAAAGTAGCTCTGGCGAGAAATATGTTCATGGAGAACCGAAGTATCGGGAGCCTGTTATTTATTACGAAGACTTTTCAGTATCATTTCATTACCGAAGACCGATTTGGCGAGGAAAAAAAATATAAAAAAGAACTAATAAGGAATGCAACGATTGTTAATGGAATTTCTTTGAGCAATCTAATGTGACTTTAAGAGTGAAAAATTTATTTTTTTAAACATCACATAATGGCAATGGCTAACGAAGATCTGTTCGGAAGCATGATAAATGGCACGTTGTCGATGATATCCAAAGCTGGTCTTACCAAAAAGGTCTTACAATCGTGGCGGCAACCGATTTTGCAATCGATGCATCCTGAGCCGCGAGTGTGCAATATCAATCCTAGGATTAATCCATGGCCACCTAAGCGATTTGATCACGCGATCGTGGAGAAGATAAATCGCTTGCAAATTGTTTCGCCATTTCGTTTTTCACTTCTCTCTGAAGCTGTTTTTATGTGATATTGCCCGGAAACCTTGGATATGGAAAAGATAGGCAGACAGGCCTTTGGACGACCTTTCCGTTGAGCGAAGAAAACGATGGTTGATTTGATTATTCATCCAATCAAAGAGAAATGTTTACGATACTCAACCACGTTTCAATGTAGTTTCTGTCCATCGAATCGTCATTAAAATCTTCCAGAGAAATGCAATCTCTTAGGTGCTCGGTAAAATATTTGTTACGTAAAAACCCCAGCTCACCGGTTCCTTCGCAAACCCATCGATTTGAATAGGATTTTGTACTATGATGAATACCTAGCGCCTTCTTTTCTTTCACCTTGCTTGGTCGCTTCCGATCGCGATCAGGTGGAACCGTGATCGGACGGAGGCCCGTTCCGTGCCTTCGACCCGGTGGCCGGGTGCAACCATGGAAGGTGCACGAAATTAGGTTATGTTTTGGTTTCACTTTCGTGCTCGGAAGCATACGTAAGCCGCCAGAGCCGCCCTGCGTCTCCAGAGGAGAAAAATAGGGGCCGCCGCCGGGTTTGCGATTATCATACTCAATCGTCCGTAGAGAGGACATTAGAGGTTAGTCGAGCGAAGAGACATCGGTAAGCATTACTTAGCTTACCGAAGGAACGAAAGGGCAGTGCAGCGCCGGCGGGGTTTGGGGAGCGGCTGAGCGGCACAAAACGGTTCGAATTGATCACACAAACAGAAATGGCGCAACCTAAATTAACACACTTTTGCGCCCGGCATGGTGTTCCAACCGGAACTGGGGATCGGCATCACCTTGGGAGTTAAGTAACCAGTGGAGCTGATGAGCGCAATGGCGTAATGGTCGCCGCAGACTACTTTCTCCGGATTATCGGCGGGTTTGGAAGAAATCGTCTTTGTCCGCTTATACTTTGTCGTTGTTTGTGCAACTCGAAAAAAAAACAACACACCGTTAATTTCTCGTTGGGCAACGGAGATGATGACCTTCAAAACTAATGGACCGTTTATTATCGATTTTTCTGGAACGATTAGAGCAGATTTTTTTTAAATATGTCTTCTTTAGATTTTGCTACATACAAAATAAAACGGTAACAAGTACACAGAATCACGTTAATTTATTATTTTAGCTATAAAATCAACAAATAAAAATTGACACTCTGTTGTACACGCAATCATTTCCGGCTCGTTTAGCTGTTAATTATTTTCCCTGAACCTCTCCCAACAAAAAAAAGCACACAAATCGAGGCTTAACAGTCCATCCGTCCTTTGTTTTCTGACTCACGCGTAATCGATTCAATGTCTTTTTGAAATCCTCCTCCTTATGACATATCCCTTTGCCATGAAGTCCTCGTCAGCATTGCTTCCAATTGCCGGTGTTTTGCGAGAATGATTCACCGCTCGACGGAACCGGTTTAAAGAACACGCTACGAATGTAGTAAAAAAAATCAATCTTTCGAGTTGTGCTTCGTTTCGACATAGACATTCGTTGTTGTTCGACTGCACGTCATTACGCTTAAATGCTACCAGGACGTGTTGTAGTTCAACGCATCCGACGGATGCGCGCTTGATGGCGTCATCGATGCCACGGGTTTTAGGTAGGGCAATTCCTGAGGTATTCCGAGTCGAAATAAACGACCGTTATGGTGATATCATCGCGGAACAGTCGTACGATATCCTGCGGTAGCGATAGCATGTGCGACAGTTTCGAGTGCTCCACGCCGTACTCGGTGCCACCGAGTGCGTTTCTGATGAGATGCGTTGACGCGTTGCGATCGAGCGGTTTCTTCTGAAGGCCTGCCTTTCGCGTGCTGAGCATCTGACTGATCTCCCCAAGCGTGACGTCGTTTTTCGGCAGCGTCAGCGGTTGCAGGAACGCTTTGCCGTACATGTGCTCCCCGACGAGGTGCACCGTCTGCATGGCGCTCATCGTATCCCACAACCCGTCGCTGGCGATGATGAGGAACTTATCGCGCGGTGTTAGAATGTGGTGCGTTATTTCTGGGCACGCGCTCAGGTACGGCGGGGTGTGGTAGTACGGGGCGATGACCTGTTCCCCGAACTGTGGCACCACGAGCTGTTCCAGCTGCTCTCGTGACCATTTGTAACGGAAGTCGCCCATCGCTCGTAGGGGAGCCAGCTGACCCAGTAACCGTTCGCCGCGAATAACCGTGTCCCGCTCGGTGGCTGGATGTTCGCTTAGCAAACGCCTCACCTCACCCACGTTGTCTGAGTTGTGTTCGTTCGTGAGCTTTTTGGCCACCCACTGCCCGGTGTCGGTGACGGTTCCCAGTACCGCGGAACAATCTCCCACCGAGGCGACGTGCAGGTGCGGTCCGTCAATGTGTGCAACGAGCGCTACCGCTCCACTCATAGCCACCGACATCGTACGCAAGCTGGGCATTTCGATTGCCTCCCGCGAAAGATCCTGATCCAGCCGGATGAACGCATTCTCGAGCGTCTGGTGCATCTGAAAGCCGGCGAGCGTGGTGTTCGTCAGTTCGGTCGCAAACTGGTGGAAACTTTTCTCGTACAGTTCCTTGATCTCGCTTACGAACTCCAGCTAGAATTAATAACGTCCCATTAGCCGCGTAAATTCTATCCTTTCTCCACTCTGAAGACGCAATGCCTTGCCTTGTCGTTATGGCAGCTCAGGAAGGAAAAACTTTGCGCCCCGTTCAGTATATGCTGGCGCAAATCATCCGGCGGAACGAGCGAAGCCGCAATGTAGCGCATCAGCCGCTTGCTAATAACCTGCGAGCAAGCCGGTCCACCGTGACCATCGAATATGCCCAACAGAAGACCAGACGTGTGGACACAGCTACCCTCGCTGCGCGAATCTTCTATCGGCGAGTTGGACGCAAGCTGGTTAGAGTCGTAGCTCTTCACCGAGCCGGTAAAAAATTCCTGCGTGTGTTCGTTCGCCCGGAGTATACAGTTTACCTGCAAAAGGTAACGAACGAAACGAGGAAACGTTGAAAAACGGCGATTCCAGCGAAGCAGAATAACCTGTTTCGACGGGCCTCACGGTACGCACATCGTATGGCGAGAGTTTCGGTGGCCCCGATGGACGGTGGAGGGCGGCAGCACGGTGGTAGTTTCGGCTGTAGACTGCCGTGAGCAGATGGTTCCGGAAAGCGAGGAATTTTGGCGAAAGACTCGACATTTTGCTGCGCCGCAGCGATTGTCTCTTGAACACACCAAAGTGGATTGGGTTTCTCGCTGTTTTCTCACGTAGCGCACCGTTTACCAATTCACACTCGAATCGCGTACATCGCAATTGTTCACGTAGTCACTTATTACATCGAGATATCTGAACTAAATATAAAAATAAAGTTATTATGTACCGTCGAAGCGAGCGATTATTTTTTTAATGTCGTGTTTTGATTCGCGGTTCCGAAATGAGGATTGTCATAATCACATGACATTTGGTTTGACAACACGGGGTTGAACTTTATACACCTCGTTTGGGGAGCCAACTGAGGTATATACACATGAGATGTATAGCCGTTGGAGATAAACATATTGAAGACTGCTGATTTTGTGCTGATTTTGTGAAATTTCAAGTATTTTGTTGTAAGAATTTTTTTTATTTTATTGTGAGAATTTTTTTGTTTGATAATTTGAATGTGAATATCCATTTCCCTCTTTCTTATAATTTATTTATGTATATTTTTTATCAATTTATGTACAAGATGTGACTCATTCGTATACCGTCATATGTTACAGAGTGAAATAAATGACAATCATGCCCTTCCCCAAAAAGCTACCCGCTTTTGCGAGCGATAAACAGATCCCGGATATGACTGCCGTTATGCAGATTAAAGCATATCTTCAGAACGGGATATTTGAGGATTTTTCCAGTTTCGCAATCACTATGTAGTCATGACTTCGAAAGGCCACCCGGACGTAGATTTAATTTTTGGGAAGGCATTTTAAAAAAAGCCTTTGCACAAAAAACCATTTCGTCATGCTTTGATCCGTAAAGCTGCGAACGTGGATAAGATCAATTGCAGGCAGCAGCACGTGTTCAAGGGGGTCCAACTTTTGAATGGGACTGTCGTTGTGCTAGACATGCTTGCGGACCTGAAGCTTTTGAAGTGTTTGGGTAAACATTGCCGAACCGTTTAGCTCAGTGGGGATAATCGGCCGTTGTTATTTGACTCGCTGCAAGGGGCCCAAAAGAACAGGGAACATGATTGGCATGACAATTGAATTACGTTACGAACGAAGAATTAGCGAGTGTCTGTCTGAAGGGTGTGTGTCAGAACATTTGATATATTGCGTGCTCCTGGGCATCCCCGAGGTGATTGTTGAGAATTCGCACCACAAAAAGGTGGGACTCTCATGCGAAAGACACGAATTCCACATCCGTGTTGCGCCAAGAGTCGGATGACCTTCGACGTCTACAAGAAGATCAGACTTTTCTGATCTGTTGATATAATAGATGGTAACTTGGGGGCCTCTCAGCCCATAATGATAACTATGGCAATCTATTTTTTGGTAAATGGTTCATCCTGGAACGTGAAGAATGTATCATTTATTTTACATTTTATAAATAATGAACCTTGTCATCTACTCTAGCCTGGAGCGATCGGTTGAGCAGCTGATCCAGGGCAACGTGCCGTAATAATCCTTTCGAGTCCCGCTGAGGCCGATTAACGCCACGACAAGAATGTGCCGCGGGCGCCCAATATTACCTGTTCGGTAAAAAGTGAAAGTAAATGGATGGCGCTCGCGGGCATGCAAAGGAGTGTACGATGGCAAGCCCGAGAGTGGCCTGAGCAGTGCAACAACACCTACGTTTGTGCGATCGGGTGCAAATAAGAATATAAATCAAACCATTGGCAACGTTTAGCGGTGGGTAGCGTACGGTTAGCACGGGAGTTTGTGATGGAAGGACTACAATTATCTAATACCGTAGTAGCACTCCCTGCAGCGCGAGGTCTCCTCCATTACGTGCCTGTACAGCACGATGAGGGTGGCTCGTGCAGATGGTAGCCAGCCACGGTTGAGTTGAAGGTGGAGGTTCGCCGTGTGACGTGAGTGACTTCAATAGAGCCATCTTCCGACGCCAAAGGGACACTGATTGGAAGGTTAACGTGTCGCTGGTTCGTGAGGAGAATTACGGCTCGCCGCTGCAAACTGCCAATTTATGGCATTAACAGGGATCGTAAATCGTTCGCCACTGGAGGGGGGCTACGGCGCCGTCTCTGCTCACCAAGAAGAGAGACCGCCGTGGCCCAGCGGACCCTGACCGGCTTCTGTACTTTCGCCGTTAGGATAAAATCTCCGGCGCGCGTTGTGTCAGATCGGTTGTGGAATGCTAATTTAAATTCTTGCCAGTGATTGCAGGTACATCGCAGGCCTATTTGTGCTCCCAACGTCGAGGAACCGACGTGACTTCTGCCTCAACAACTGACGGTCCGGTACGTTGTTTGGTGGTTAGGAGGGATGTCACGAGAGGCATCGCCTCGTGTGCGCCTTACCGTCCCTATTTGTTTGATTAAATCATCATCTTGGTGGGTTTATTATGAATGGTTTGGGTTTGATGGTGCGCCTCCATTGCTACATTGTGTGCCGTGACCGCGGATGATTTACCGATTAGCTTCAATGCAAATACAGCGACGCACCGTACGGCGCGCGAGGCTTAAAACAAAAGACTTCGCATAAGGAATGCAAGCGACGAACCCTTTTAATGGGAAGATATGTACAACGATGATCTTATCGCGATGGATGTCGATGAATGGATGAACAAAAAAATGTGTTTGGTGTCAAAACGATTATTGATTGCGTGCGGAAACATTCCTTGCCTTCCATCGACCGCTCGTATTCCGACGGTGGGATTTAATATTCTCAAACAAATCCGACAGGCTGAAAGTCAAAGTTGTTTGGTTTATTCACTTGAATTTTCACGCAATCATGGTGCTATGGAACGTGGGGAGCACTGAGATTTAGTTTTTTTACTTATGAAACTCGCACGTTCCTCGGTTTGTTCGAATCTCACTTTGTTTTACCACAACAAATGCACAAATGTTGTTTGCCGTACAACAATGTGTTTGCACGTCACTTCAAACCGGGCTGCCGTAAGTGGCAACGAGTGGATGAGCAAACGCAGCTCACGACATTCGATGACGTTCGTGGGCTGACATGGTTCTCATAACATTCTAGCATGTCGAAAGTTCATTGTCACATTCCAGGAAATCGTTCTTCAATCTTCGACGCTACAGGACTCAGAAAAAAATACAGCCAAACAAATTAATGATCGCAAGGAAACCCCCGGCATATTGATGAACTCATCTGCTATGTTTAAAACGTGGACAGCAAACAAAAATTTTCGGAAATTCTCATGACCTCAGTTAGATACGGAAAACCAGCCGGAAGGTTGAGAGGATAAAAGCCATCAGCTGTTATGACCAATGCTTACAAGTGGTTAATGTTTGTCCTTCAAACCGAATGAAATTTAAATTTGATCATTACATTGACAAAAATCACAAAATTCTGCAAATGCAAGAGCATTACAAAAACACATAAAAAGACC
Organism: Anopheles sinensis; assembly: GCA_000441895.2. Taxonomy (NCBI): domain Eukaryota; kingdom Metazoa; phylum Arthropoda; class Insecta; order Diptera; family Culicidae; genus Anopheles; species Anopheles sinensis. Next base: position 409,913 of record KE525305.1, on the reverse strand, counting down.
ATAGAATAGCATTAATCTGGTCACAAAGAATGCTGAATCAATTTCATCACGCCCATCCGTCCTTGGTTTGGAATTCACCATTCTCATCATCAGCTGACTACTACTGAGCCTTACGTTTTGTTTGATTTTTCTTCTTCTATTTATAACTTTTTCCACGAGTAGCGATCCTCAATTGATGCACCATCTTAAGCCCCGTGTTGAGTGGTCACATACGAAAATCGCTTGAGCGATGCATAAAGCCTGTCGAATCAACACCCCATCAGCGCTGAAAAGGGATCGATCATTAATGCATTCAATAAGCACTACAAAGCCGCTGGAAGGGTTAATGCCACTTAACCGAGGGGGCCAACAACGGGTTGTCATGTAGCGCGCGTTCGAAAATGGGAGCTAAATGTGTTTGCCATTCGGTGTGTATGGGAACCGCATGACGGGTCCATCGTTCAGTTGGTTCACAGCGTGTCCCAACGACGACCACCGACGCTAATCGAAAGTAAAATCGTCCCTTTTCGGCACGGCGGCGTGACAATTTGATGACATCAGTTTCTGGTACAGTAGGTCGGATGCAGAAATAACGATAACTCGCGCTGGTTGGTTCGGGTAACGCGGTAGCAATTTGCACATTAGTTAGTAAACGCCGCACGTAATTATTGCGTTCGCCACTGGATGGGTTGGGTGGTGTAAGCATGCAACATTGCGCACCCAAAAGATGCACCTTTCCGGTGGTGCGACTTGTCGTCGCGCAGAAGGAGTGGGAAAGTGAAGAAAAAAAAGATGTCCCCAACAGGCACGTATTGTCAGGTTTAATTTATGGGTTTCTAACCTTCAATTACTTATTATGTTGAAGCATTCAAGGCGAGACTGAAGGGCGTGAAAATGCTACAGGTTGCTTTTCAAACTTGACCTACTTTGTGAAGTGCATTGAGGATTAGTTGGTATTTTGTAATAATTTGTTTTGAAAGCTTTAAAGTATTTTTTTAAAATGTATACCTATTTGAAATAGTTGTTGTTTGGGCAGTAATTGTTTTAGTGTTTAAACGAAACAATTAAATACTACTTGTAAAACTCACGGTAAAACAAATCCCGGTACGGTTTCTCAAAGGTTAATGACTCGACAAAACACAAGAACAGTCTCAACTACAATCGATCATCATTGCGAAGGTTCAACCAGATCACACCCAGGTCATTGGCATCAGATCGACTTATCTGATTCGATAGCATCGGCAAGTTGGTTTGTAAATATTTATCATCTGTTAATCGCCTTCGGTGGCAATGTTTGAGACTTCACCGGAACGTATTTACCGGCGATTTTTATCGCTTTCCAAGCAATCAGTCTACTCACAATCTCCGGGGGGGTTCAAAACGGTTTTGTTACAAAACGCCACAAGCACAGAGGTGGTGATTCGTAAAATTCGATCATCTTACAGAAAGCGGCTTGAAACGCTCCACCATCGAATGGCATTCGGGGGATTAAATGATGCGCCTTTGTACGAATGGCGTAAGTCAGGCACTAGGCGTGAGGAAAAACATTTCTGCTCCAACGGCTTTCCACGAGGTGCTGGGAACTCCACGCCACAACGCGAATCACAACTAGCAGGAAGTGTTTGCCGTTCGTGCTGCAACGATGCGGCGCGTCGAAATTGTTTTGAATATTTTAAGCCATCGTTCTGTTCGTATCCCAGCCTAACGGGTTCGGAGCAGAGGGTTGCGTTTTTATGCACCCGACTTCCGCATATATTGATCGTAGTGGCCCATTATTGGTGGAAGGCAAAATTTCCCAAGCTCCACTCAATACACGTGCAAGAGAGCTTCGTGTTCAATTGGCGGTCGATCGACCGACTGTTGTGATAGTGTCGTGATAATAGTGTACCAGCTACCGGGGCAGATGAACCACTCTCAAATCGCCACTAAGCGCTCGTCCGTGGGAAAAACTGAACCCTTGCCGACACGAAGTCATTCAATTCGCGGATCAAACGATCGTCAGTAACTTGCTTCCCGGGAGTAACTCGTAGGCCTTCAACCGGTTCGAGCCAGTTGATTGCCGGGATCGCGATCACAGACTTTCAGAATTTTTAGATCCAAAAGTCGCGTGGAATTTGCAACCATCGATTGGGTTTTTTGTGTACAATTTTAGGGGAAACCGTGCGACCGAATGAAACGAAAGTTTATGCAAAACCAACAAGGTTGGAGGTTTTCTTTTGGACTCTCAGTGGCCGCTTGATGATGAAATCGCTCGATCGATTTTCGAGATCATCAATTGGAAATCGTTGTCTAGGATTGGGGCTCATTTGGCTGCAGTTTCCATGCTTGAGTTAATGCTGCACGAAGCCAAACGTAAGGAGCTGGGAATTTCATCACATTGACACTAAACCAAACCGAAGTCTCTTTCGGCCCCGAGCAGCACTATCTTCGGTCGGCCAACCACCTACACCAGGGGCAGCACGTAGCATAATGTCAGGGCTAGCAGACCACCGTTTCGGTTCGGTTTAGTTGGGTGCACAAAATGGCGAAATTTTTCCAGAAACACCACTCGAAAAATCTTAATCAGCGGTGCTGTGTGTGGCCAATGGAAACCCCTCAAACAAAACGACTACCTTCCTTCACACACACACACAAGGAGGGCTGACGGGGACCGCAATCCATTCAAATTCGCGTGCACATTTCGACACCACCGTTTGGCCTTGTTTGCCGGAGCCCGGCAAACTCGCTTCGGGGGGTTCGTCGCTTCTTTGCGAAGTGGTGTGTCTTTCGTATAACGAGGAACGAGCGGACCAGGCGGGCTTGAAACCGGCAAATGCATGGCAAGCTTCGACCAAATTGCGCCATTTAATGATGAGCAATTACTGACCGGCAAGGCCTCGTTTCCGTTCTCGAACCATGGGGTGGAAATGGGTTGCAAATAGAGGTTTAAAATGGAATTTTCTACGGTATTCTTTTCAAGAATACCATGTCTACAATATCATGTCTGCACATACATCAAATTGAATGTCTTACAGTTATTGGAAACAAAATAGGGTAAAAATGTTTAAATAAAACAAGCTGAAATAAGTTCGAAACACACCCAGTTGAAAATCTCTTTTCTATTTTCCGGTAGCTCCTTCAACATCGCAGCACAAGAGGTCAGCATGCGTCGGCGGAGAAAGTTTCAAGGACCGTTGTTTACTCTCCGCGCATACTTCGTGGTACTCGACACCCTTCGGAAAGTATACCCGTCAGACGTGGAAGAAATGTCTGCCAACGAAAGGAACCTATCGCGCTGGCCGGTAAAGTTTCGTGTGGGAAATGAAGAAACACAACCGCTTGCGAGCGACGAGGAAGCGAAGGAAAATGTGCTTAAAACAAAAAGCAAACCGAAAGTACAACGGTGCGAAGCCTTGTGCAGCCAGACCCCAACCGGGAGTCTGCGAGGCATCGAATCAGAAGTAGATCGACGATGTTTCTGCGCGGGCTTTGGGAAACTTTCGCTTTCAATATGCCGGTATCGGCAAGCCAACCATAGGCAGGCAGTTCCTGGTTATAATGCTTTCCCAGGCCAAACCCGCAGTGGGTGAATGAGAAGTTTTCTTCTTTTGTTCCAATCCAAATGAAGCGAACCGGCGGTAAGAAAGTGTGGAATGCAGTTGTGCGCACTGAGTTATGACTCGTTTCGCGTACGATCGCGACATGCTGAACTTTTGGCCCTTTTTGCCGGGCCGGAAATGCAATCCTAGAGAGAGAGAGAAACTCGCTGGTCAAACCGAAATGGGCTACCGTGTACGGTATTATTTTAACACATTGTGTTTGAGCAGCTCGAAAGTGGAAACGATGCCTTCGCGCTAAAAATTATTACTCATGATTGAAAAACAACAGCACAGGCCAGTTGTGGTTGCAGCTTTCGTCACTTACGGCAATTGGTTAAGCGCGGGATGGCTACTCACCTGAAAAGATAAGACAGGAGAAAGAAACGAAGACATTTTAGTAAAACCATGTACCATGTTTTCTTATGTAAGCCAGCTTACGGCTTCGAGAGAGCGGTGTGTTTGCGACTTTCTTTTGCCTTTGAGCGATGATTTAAATTGATAATTGACTCCCGGTCGTGGGTGCCCGATGAAAAAGCCATTTGTAAAATGTCATAACCATTAAATGTAAATCATTGGCCGGGTAAACATGTTCGCTTCTAGAAGCTGGATTTCGGCTAAATGATTGAAAGAGGGAAGATTTTTCTTTTTTCATATTATAAAGAAAATTAAACTTAAATAGTCAAATCAACAACTCGTGATGGGTGCTTCGAAATATCAAACCACCATCGATTGGACATGCTCGCCTGAATCAGACGCACGCATCTTCGAATGAATTGAAGTGTTGTGGTGCATGGAAATCGAAAGCATATTCATATGCACATACGTACGCTTCACGGACGCACACTTTCACGCACGAACGCTTGCCTCATCTTTCGCTGGGCGCATTCACTTTCGATCGATTCCGTACCCCGGCTCGGAAGCTGTGCGGATCGGGAAGCGCGTCGTTGCCCGACGAAAGAAAATGAAACGAAACACATCTTTCACCGCACGCGCATCGGGTGGCTTTTGCGATCGGTTTCGAATGAAACGGAAAGGCCGGCATGGGGTTGTTGTTGTTATTGCCACAGGAAGCTGCACAAGCATGCATCGGTGTATGTTTTTGCTCACATTAATGTTTTTACGTTTGCACAAACACATGAAAGGTTGCTAGACGCGACTGGAATAAATAAAAAACGACTGAAAAGCGTGGTTTTATAATGCCGGAGAAATGACTTCTTCCGATTGAACCACCGGGTAGACACGAGAGACCTGGCCGGTGTGTTTGGTTTTGCCGGAAAGGGGAATTTTTTACTGGTTTTATTTTCCTCTCATATGGTAACGTCTGACCATTTTATGTTAAGCGTTTTATGATGGGTCTTAATAACGTGTGGTAGATTGGCCTCCCACCAGATCCGGATGGTGGGGAAGTTTCGAGAGGCTGGGGAGATTTTCAAAATGTTATTTTAAATTTCATTCAAATGGTCGAATCATAAAATTGTTATAAATAGCATCTTTAAAATCGAATAGGTTTAGTTTTGCATTTTTAAACATGCAATCAAACTCTGGGAGTCATTGGAAAAAAGCTTCTAAAAATAGTTTTCCGGGACACAATAACAACCCCATTTTATCTCTAATTTATCATCGAAGAATTAAACACCGATCGCTGCAACCTCGCACGTCGTTCTGGATAGCCGGAATCAAAAGACATCAACGGCCGGGCAAGCGCGAAACCTACTCCACCGGCCGCTTTGACTATTAGTGCCGTCTTGACTAATTGTATTGAATTATGTGTATCCCCGATTCCACTTTTCGGAATCGGTGTGAAGGTGAGAATTGAAATTAAACTGTCTCATTACTGGTGCTAATTGCTGGTGTGTGACGTGTCTTGGCCGGGCCATATCGCACCAAGTGTAGTGTGCAAGAACGAGAATCTGCAGGATGATTGGCCAATGGAGGCTGGGAGGTATGTAATTTAGTGCTGACACTCGAGAACTTCGACTTCGATGTGCGCAAAAAAAAAGTTAAGCCAGTAAGGGATAAACGCTAGAGACGCTACCGTCGGGTGGTGTGTGACCCGGGGACATTTTTGCGGCTCATCCGGAGACCGGTTTTCCTTGAGCTCGACTGTTGCAGCACGAACGACGGTGTAGCTTTGCCGGTGCTTTGTGTGTGGATGTGCAGCCGAACGAATGAGTGTTGCAGAAATTCCAAGAAGGCAGCCGCTTAAAATCAGCTCTTTTTTAATCTTTTTTAACTCTTTTTCTTAAATGTAGTTGAGAAAATTTGCCTGCTTGCCACGCGAGCAGGTGTTAAATATCGCCATCAGTCACGGGTGGATTCAAGTTCAAAGGTCTGAAACATATCGCATCGGTGACCGCATCCAACGTTAAGGTCGTCCAGCATTCCCAACGCCGGCGCAATCAATCATTCGTCACGTCACTCACGCTGAGTAGACGCGCGGTGACGCGCGAAGATCATCCCTCGGTTAAAACGTTCCACCTTTCCGCTTTCCTTGCTTTGTATGCTAATGGAATGATGGAGTCGGTGGAAACCGGGAGGGAAATGAGGAAATGCACCGCCAACACCGCGCGAAGACCAGGCTCGAGGCCCACGCAGCTCCTAAAGGGCGAACGCTCGATTTGGCAGCAAAACCGGAGATCTTCTGCCTTTGACAGCTCATTGGCGAGGCATCTGTCATTCCGTCGCATCGAAAACCGACCTCCGGCGTGATGGCTGGGAAGCTTGTAGGGGGAGGAAGGAAGGGAGGGAGTGTGAGGCCGCGCGAGTAGAAAGTGAAATATGGCGACAAATCGATACGGAACAAAAGGTGAGGAAGTGGCATTCAGCCTTCGCCTTCAAAGGGGGAGGGTGGGGTTTCGTTGCGGAACCGACGCTGAATTCGATGATGTCAGCAAAGGCACATCCGAGGCAGAAGAAACACATCTTCAAACGATCAAACCACGGGGAGGTGACAAAATGGAGCCGGTTTGAGTAGGGGTTTGTGTGTGCGTGTGTATTGCCAAACCGCAACCCGTTCGATGCCGGTTCGAGCGAGGGACTTCGGGTTGGGGATCGCTTTCGACAAGCCTCCGATCGTCGGGGGTTGTGTTGGAAAGTACAAGATGCGAACCCGGTATGTTGGAACGTTTTCCCATTCCGTAGGGTGCCTCGAAGGGTCGTAAGCGAAAATCGCCCAGCGTTCACCGCAATCGCCGAAGTTGGGATAAAAGATATTTTTAAACCGGAGTTTATGGCTCGGTAACCAAAAAATTCGCCCCCATTATCGCACCGAGCGTTTTGACGTTAGCGGCGGGAGGTGATTTATGCGCTTCCCCGCACGAAGCGACGAACCCGGCAAGAGTGATCCCGGATCTTCGCCAGCGCCCGGAGCGTGTCACAGCTGTTTTCGCTACTTCATACCCCTTGCCCAGTACAAGTTGCTTTGCGGTTTGTGGTAGTATCGCGTTACAACACACGACAGGGAAAAATATGAGAGGGAGAGAGAGAGAGAGTGAAAAATTATAAAAGATCATCCTCATCTCAAATGTTGTTTATGCGAACGTTCAACCGCGATCGTTTGCGACACCATTGCGCACGCCCGCACATACACGCACAAACCGCGAGCGCCATGTGTTGTGTGATTCGCGGAAAATCTCCACCGGGATCGGAGAATCCGGGAATGGCAAAGGCTACCATGCACCCGGAATGGAAGCGCAGTCGGCGCACGATCGACTTAGCGTTCCGAAGGTTGATCCCGGAACGGCCGGAACACAAGCGGAAAACAACAGCTGGAAAAAGTAGCAACACGCGGGGAAAAAGGTTAATGATGTTAATTGGAGATTCTAATGTGCCGCTCGCTTGGATCGACTGCTAAGCGTTTCCGTGGGAGAGTCGAACAGCTGCGTTGCATCGGGTGACGTGTACCGAGGTTCTCAGGGTGGGTTTATCCGAATCACGTTTACTAGGCCGCTTGCTTTGCCCTTGTCTGTGAGTGTGTTGTTAATGTTTTTGTTTGTGTCACCAATGCTAACTGCTTTTCTGTTCAATGTTTAATCATCTCAAAGGATTTCGAATAGGCTGCAACATTCTAAGCCGTTCGGTTTTGCCATTCCCTGGCATGCTTCTCCAATCGGAGTTGAGGAGTTTCCATGTCAAACCGGTCACGATTGGGGCAAAGCTCTTTCGGGTAAGAAGAATAAACGTACACAGCCAAATATTGCCAGCACTGGGAGGCTTGTTTGGCGTGCATAATCATCCTTTACGATCGGTCGGAGCTGCTGGATTGTGCAGAATTCCTTCACCTTCACGGGTAGGATTATGCTAATTTTATTTCTTCGTTGCCCGCGGTTCGGGAGATAACACGTTAGAAAAAAAAAACACTGAAGAGCGAGACGTTCTTCGTGCCCACGAAACTTGCATCGGAAAAGCAAGCAGCTAAATATCTCTCATTTGAATAAGCATGAACCTTGTCCCATATAAAACAAATGCATTCGTCTGCGTCTTCGGGGATAGCATCATTTTGAAAAGGAAAGTCCAATTGTTCGACAAGTGCCGCTCGGGATGCATCCGGAGCGGCGACGAACTTTCCCTCGTGCTCTCAAAAACCATGAAATGCAATCGAAGGGCCAGGGTATGTAACACTTTAAATAATTGTTTCTGTCTGCTGTGCCATTGTGTCGGCCGAAGGAACGTCAATCGCCCTCGTTGGCGGCAACGGATCGACCAAATTCGCACAAAGTGGAACGAAAGACATCAACGGGAAATCAAGCGACGAACCGTGGCGGTGAGTGTTAAAAAAATGTTGTTCTTCCGCGTTTGAGTACGGCAAGAAAATTCGAAATTCATGAACATTTCATTGCGGAAACTATGTGTTGTGTCGTGGCTGCAGGGAGATTTATTCCGCAAAGATTTTTGTTTTATGTTTGCCAGTATTTTTTTGAATAATACATGAATGGGACGAAATAAAATGTTCATTACGAATTCTAAACGCAAACGGTTGAAGCGGATTAAAATGAAAAATATCATAATATTCTACTCATACTTAAAGAGCGTAAGAAAATGTTAACAATTTAATTATTCACATGAAATTACCAAGTGGTGAGTCACTTAAGACACATGCATTTATCGTCATGGTGACTTCTGAGCATTACTTGGCATTACTTGGTCACCGCTGGAGCTTCGAACCATCTATGGAGGGTCAGTGAGTCGCCACGGACTGCCCTTCAAAAGCTCGGCAAACGGTGCTTCAATGTCACCCGGGGGAGGGAAGTCCAGACTGCAGCAGGACGAACGAGCTCGGCTCGTTGGCCTAAATTTTCAAGTTTGTCCTCTACCTCCAGGTCAATCCTACGAGGATGGAGAGGGCAGAAACCCCCACCTGTGTTGTTCTTTCGCTAAAACTGCAGTCGATCGCGATCTCTATCTGGCAACTTCCAAGGTAACCGGTGTCTAATGCGATATTATGCCCGTTTTAATTTCACATTCGGGTTCACCGTGGTGTGAAAAAGTGCCTCGACAAACGCGGCGCAAGTGCTGCGGGAACGTTATGCTCACGCCGCCCGGTTATGTTCGCAGTCCACCGAAATGGCCCAGTAACGTCCGAGAGGTGCATAATAAATTGGCAGCAGTGTGCTTTTTTCTGGCTTCTTCGTGGCGTAATCAGCCGACGTCCAGCTACCTGCCCTATCTACCGCTTGGACGTGCCACCCCGTACCTTCCCCTTTGGGAAAGCTTATGTTTTATTAATGAGAACCACCGTCCACCGATCGTGCCGCGGATACAACGTTGGCGTTGCTGGCGGTGTCCGATCGGAGCGCGGAGTTACGTCGACGGTATCGTGCGCTACGTCACCGTTGTGGGTACCGTGAGCGTGAAGTATTTTTTTGTTTTTCATTTTATTGTTGTTGCTTTTTTGTTTAACGAATTCTGATTCGCGTTTCGCATCGCAACGGACGAAATTGCGATCCACCGCGTGGGGCGGGATTTATTACAGGTGCAAAAATTGTCGAACCGGCAGCACAACAACATTATATCGTCCCGAATCGAGCCGAATCGATCGAGCGAGCAGCAGGTTTTGGTTTGCTTATGGGCAGAGTCCGAGCCGAGACCGGTCCCGGGATGGAGGGACATTCGATTTCGGGTGTCGTCTTTTTCCCGGTCCCGTCAGGTTTGGGGTGTTATTACGATAACAGGCTAGCTCTTCGTCGACAAGCTTTGGCCTGGGGGAACATGTTGTTGGGGGCAGGAAAAGAAATATCGAGTTTGGACCAGGAAGTATTTTTGCTGGGTTCGCTCAGTGGACACGTTGTGGAGACAAAAAGCTGACAAAATTAAGCGAGACGAGAAGGGACGAGCAGTGGGACTGGTTTTTTGGTGGGAAATAAATGGCCAAACTGTCAACATAAAAGGCCCATGTTGCCAAGGGACCACGCGATTCGGAAATATTTTGTTCTGTTCGCTTGCATACATGTTTCATAGATTTTAATATGGAGTTCCTTAATAATTACATTTTGAAGACAATGGAAGTCGATTAATTGAATCGATCAATACGTTAAACAAATATGCAACTGTGATCTTATTGGGAAAAAATTATTTAATTGTTGGAAAAACTGTTTTTTTTCTCAAGATCTTGTTTTCGAGTAAAAATAAATTATTTTTCCAGCAAAAGCTGACATTTTACAACTGCATGAAGTGATTGGATTCGAAAAAGAAAAGAAAACCCGAACAATAATGACGGAGGTAACAAAGTGCGAAACAAACAGCGTTCGAAAGCCTAATAAATGTTTATATTTTAGCACCGACATTAGCGATGCTGTCGGGACGTTTGGGAAAAAGGAAAAATGAACGTTGTAGCTGAACGCATCCGTAACCTTTTTTTTAAGCAAAATTAAACGACCGTTGAATGGCTTGAGTTTGATTGCGGGGGAGGTTTGGAGGATTTGGTTTGGCCTTTGGTAACAAATCCGAACTTAGCTGGACCAAACCGCATCATTGAGCGCATCATAATCTTCACCGAAAGGGGCGAAAGAAACGGCGCTCACGGTGGAAAACATGAAGCTTCAATGAAATTGCTTTTTATCTTACGCAACCGGTGTGGCAACGAACAAGCGAACACATCAAACAAGAAATTAAACCAAAGAAGAAAAACGTCCACCAGGGGAGACCGCATCGCGGTGGGTGTGTGTATATCGCACGTTAAGCCTTATGAAAAAGGGTGAACCTCGCAATGGGAAGCTCGTGCAAAGCTTTGGAATAAAAAAGGTTCGTGAAACCTATGCTGCTGGGCGCCGTTTGCGCCAACGCCATGGAGTCGCCGGTTTTGGGCCCGTTCGGAATGGCACCCGACCGATGCGACGAGGGCCAGAGAACAATGATTTAAGATTTCGATCCAAAGTGAGAGGAAGTAGTTATAAAGCGCGGCTTGTCTGGTTTATGATGTATTTTTCTTTTCGGTTTTTTTGCTTTGCTCCTCACCCTTCCGAAATCCGGTTACACTTTGTGCGTAGGTTGCGTAGGAAATAAATTATGACGCGCGGTGCAGAAACGGAAATTTGGCTTCTCCGACCGAGCGAGGGTCGAAACAATGATTATTCAATTTTGAAAATCGGCAACTGCAATCTATTTCTCTTTCCACGGCATTAGCGAGGTGCACATTGTGAAGAACAGTGCGGGTCAAAAGGTTGAAGCAGATGCATTTTGTTCGTTGAAGAATTTTTCTCGAGCGGATAAAGTAATAAACCGAAATCATATACCGAAACGGATTAATAACGCTAGATAGTGCATTCCCTTTGAGCAATAGATTGTGTCGGTGGAATTTAAATATTTGAAATATAACTAATCTACTTTTTCATTTATTTTCATTTGCGTCTTTAAGAAACAATTCACTGTGGAGACACTGGTATTTTGGAACGTTGTAATTACCTTGTCAAATTGATCCTTGTGTTTAGCTTCATTTTCGTTTGCTCGTTGGTTTTCGGTGTGCTTTCAGGACACACTGCTTACACCGAACTAAACATAACAATCGACGATCCGAACTTAAGAAGAATCCGGCGCCTTTTTTTGTATTGAACTGTTTTGTTCTCTTGTCACTGTTTCACTAAGTATCACAATTTAAGCGTATTTCGAAAAATGTATCACCCTGAGAATAGAAAATAGAAGAAAAAGCACGTAAGAAAAGGAATCTTAGCACAATTTACACTTTCACTTTTTAAACACAAAGTTATACTAGACACCTCGTTGATATTGAGCTGTTGTTGATTTTGTCACAATTTTTCATCTAAGTATCCGATCATATTTGTCGATCACTTGCTTTTCACAGCTATTTGAAAACTTCACTCAATAATCACTCGATGGTGTTCCTGATCAGCTGAAATATTATTTTCCACAGATTACTACATTTCATAGATGTCACAAATAACATACACAATCTTTACCGATGATCACTTCTCCTCTGCTCCTGCTTCTCCTGGTGCCAAACAGCCTTTTCTCTGGAGAAAAAGGCCTTCTGCCAATGCTCGCCAACGAGACAAATTCGCACGTGCTCACTTCGCAACGACTCCTCAGCGACTGGTCTGCGTTGGGGCGGCCGGTTCGAGCTTTTTATGAAATCAAAAGTGAGCGCCAGTCCGGCACCACTCACCCGAGGTGGTGGCGAACTGGTTTTTGGCGGATCGCGACTGTATTTTGCGCGATGATCATGATCTGTAGCCGTCATGCGTCGTGCAACTCGCGAGCTCGCGGGATGCTGTGAGTTCCGCGATCGTGCTCGTGTCCCGAGTGGAGAAAGTTTTCCCGAGTCACGATCGCTCGTGCTCGTGCGGTGGGGTAACTTGGGTGCCCGCAGATGATCGCAGGTGCTGGAAGCATATGCCCATGCTGCAGTCGCCGTCGGAGTGTATCGATCAAGGTTGTGCTGTTTTGGATGAGAATGACCATTTGTCGGACCAACGGATGAAATACCAAGATGGTAAAGACGTGTTGAAGGACGAAGAACAAACTGGCTGACATCATTTGGGAAAATCTTCCACGGAATTCACAGACTTGAAGTGTTCTTGAGCAGAAGGATAATGGTCTCTTGTGGGAAAACTTGACGATCGGGAATTACGGATTTGCTTGACGTAAGATTTCATTTTAAACTGCTAAAAAACATTTCCTCAAATCTGCACCAAGTTACTAAAAGCGAATAGCAAACATTGTTGTATCCTAACGTTGCGATAAGGAAACGTGACTTTGAATTATTTGCTCTTTGTTTTTACCTGGAATAATTTATTGAAATTCTTATGCTAATCCATTCTGCTGTGAATCGTAAACTATCACGATGCTATGAGAAGTCACGTACATTTCTTATCAATTCATAACAGACTTTTCCAGGAAATTTCGTCATGGGAATGTGGTAGCCACTCTGTTTATTTATTATTCCAATTAGCAATTCTGACAATCATACAGAGTATCATATCGCAAAGATCATTACACATTCATTGTCAGCTTGTTTGCGAAGGCATGGGCTAGGGTTTCATTAAAATTTATTTAGCAAACAATTGGTAAGTTCACAGATGAGACGTTCTCGCCAAAACGATTGGGCCACATTGTGAAATTGTGTCGTGCAACCCTGGCGTACCAATAGTCTTACCATCCTCCCCTGGCTTCGCGCCTTCGTCCACGTTAATCCATTAAGAGGTGCAGAAGCTAGTGGGCTTGAAAGGAATTTATATTTTAATTTGCTCATCAAATTTAAATAGCAGGTTTCGGCGGGTTCCACGTGTGCCTTCGGGCGTAAGAATGTCGCGATTTATCGATCGATCGATCGATCGGTCGTCATCATCTTCGGAGCGATTCGATGTTTGTAATTTAATAAAGCACGAAGAAGGCGTCTTTTTTAAAAAAGGTAAAAGTAAAAACAATTCCTACGGGTCCTTAGCATTCAAGGCTCGGCATATACGGTACTGTCAACAGCAATATAGCCGGAACCAAAACCTGTCCTAAACACTTGACCACGAAGACGTTCCTCTAGAGAGAAGTTTGTGTACTTTTGCTGCTTGTAGGACATGCCTCGTCTGTGTGTGTGTGTGCGCGCGGGTGTGCACAAAATTAATAATTAAGCTGGAGTTGCGCAACGCGACACATTAACAATGTACGTTGTCGCAGATGGGCCGTACGCTGGTGTTGACCGCGACTTTAGGCAAAAGGTTTCGGACGTTGCAGGCGCTCCTTGGGGGCAAAAGTGTGCGGCGAAGGTGCTGCTAACGGGCTGTGATATCCGTTGTAGCGTCGCACGCCGTCTTGTTTTCCTCTTCTTAGCTGGCTGGCTTGAATTTTTAATTTCATTCCGTGGAATGGTGGCAGGCCTGGCCACGGGATGGGACAAAATGGTCGCGCCGGCGGCAAACTTGACCTCGATGAGGATTGCGCCTGGCCGTTGTTGTTGTGTTGTGTTTCCCTCTCGGTTTCGCTTGTGTTCCCGCAGCACATTTGTTTTGGCGCGTAATGGCCGACAAGGTCTTCTAGTAGCTTCTTCCAGCTCCGGCTGCCTACCTTTTCTCCCTTTCTCCGGGCCTTTTCGACCCCGTGTGCTGTGCTCATCCGTTAATGGTCGGGTCATGTGACAGTGAGGGGGACGTTTTTTGTTTTGCAACACCAGCAGCAACTTGAACGGTCCACGAGCGACCAGGAGTTGCTGCAGGACAACGACACGAGGAGACGCTCGCTGAGAGGTTGCATTCGCGATGCTGGCCGGTTCCGGTTAAAACTCTACCAGACGAACATTTGATTTCACCATATTGGCATGAAAGCATCGCGATATGAAGAAAACACAGCAACGCGATGAAACGTGAGCCGATATTATGCTAACGGTTAAGCGTGCGCATGAAACGTGAGATGCGTAACGGGTTTTCGATTCGCTGATTTCACGATCGATCGATGGCGGATAAGACAGATTTTGTTTACCATTTTACTGCCTTAAAACGTTATCGATTAATTGTCACTTTAGGATTGATAAGATATAAGTCATTGCAGAGTGAACCAGAAAATATGCAACATCATCAACCAACGGAAACACGTGCTATTTTTTCGCAAAACTCTGTGAAGTGAATATTTGTTCATTATAGATTTGTTTAATTTTCGAAAGCTTGTTGTTTTCACTGGAAATTTGGGTATAATACGAGGGTAACGTTTTTCGCATTAGTATCGATTACGCTTCAATGCAGGAACCAGAGCATCAATGAACGTATACCGGATGTCAATCAGTATTCGTAAGTCACTTGAATGCAATGTTGTAAACTATGGATTTTTATGTAGGGCGGGGAAGGAAGATTTCTCCCAAGCATGGAAGATTTTGGCCCACCTGGAAAGGACAACAATTATCACACTAATTTCAAATAGAACCACTCTTTTGCCTTTTTTATTGTATTCATATCGATTTACTCTAGTTAAATGCCAACTTTAGAAGCGACTGGATCAGTATTTGTCGAGAAAATCGTTAAAATCTACGACGCTCTCAGATTGTGGGCCAATCATACTGAAAGCAGATAGTTCGCCCACCTTGAGATACAAGCAACCACTGCGTTAGAAAATTGGAAGTAATGTTTTTTTAAGCTTCGAGTGATTTTAAGAATTATCAAAACGTTACTTGAATTTTTTGGGCTCGAGAAATAATTTATTTTTCGATGTAAAAGTGGGCCAAAATAGATGCATGGAAATCTGGTTAGGACATAAAATTTCTATGCATTCTGACAGTGACAGCTGACTGTTAAAGATTTCCTTGATGAAAATTCAATCACCGTGCTAAAAAGCGAATATTCAAATAGCAAATTAGGCAATTAATCTTCCTTTTTGGACAATTATAGAGGTACATAGGGGGTGCCCATGGCGCAGCGGTAGCGCAAGAAAACACCACGCCATAGGTGTGGGATCGAATCCCGAGTCTGGCACCCTCCGGTATTACGAACGGCTGACCACCGATCTAATAATATACCGTCTATCGGTCACAGTAACTCTCTTCGGAGAGAGGCCTTGTCCCACTAGGAATGTTGAGCCACGTAAGAAGAAGAGATACATAGCAGTTTCTAAATTATTTTAAAGATTATTTAAATCATAAAATACATAAGAAAAAGCATTTTTCAAGTGGGCCAAAACTGGTATACAGGTGGGCGAAAATACCAACAAAGTGGGCCAAAATAGCGACAAAAAGCGTGTTCGAAAATTGATCATTTTTCAATGAAAACAAGTAGTAAACTCAACAATATGATTTTTATTGCATGCTTAGATAGTTACTCTACCAAGTTATCATACCAAGTTTATCATTATACGGTCGATACAATGAGTGCAACGATTTTTTTCGTGGTGACCCTGCACGAAGTGGGCCAAAACTACCTCATGTACCCTAGTTTGGAGGGGTTTTTCAGTTAACTGGAAATTTTTTTGTATTGGAAACTTAAAACTAAATTTTGAATGCTTCGATCGGTTAACAAAGCTTCAAATATCTTCTTCATTTATTTGTATGAATGAAAGAATAAGAAAACACTCTATTGAAATAGAAATTTGAAGTCGAAAACTAAAAGGTAAGTATCTGGACATAATATTGATTTACTGAAATAGCTTTCGTTTAGTTATTAGAAACTATTGAGTACTAACCAGCTACACAAAAAGTAAAAGTGCTTCGTAGTAAACACAACAGAGCAGACAAGCAACAACAAAACCGGCAAACCGTTCATGCTAGAGACTCGTAAAAACTAGGCAGGAAAAAGAGAGAACGAAACGTAAACACACAGCATAAAAAGATGCGCCGAAGTGTTGAAGGCTGTGGCGAACCAAGGCGGGACTCTTTCGTCACATCGTCGCCGTTCGTCCCTCCATCCCTTCTGTGCAAACACCGGCACAGAGCAGTGTACTTATGTGCTCGATCGGGCGCATAACCAGCAGCGTTAAACCGCGCGCATCGTAGTCTTTGCCAACAAACGTCGTGCGTCCCAGCTGCCTCCGAGCTGGAAGACACGATTTTCTGTGTCACTGGTGTGTGTTAGCGTTTGTGGTCATAAAAAGCGGAGCGGAGCGGTCCCCTTCTCACAACCGGGAGACCAACAGCAGCCCGGTTGACGGGATGCTGCTGGAGGTCGCTGGATGCAAAGAAGAGGCATATTAACAACCACTGCAAGTAATTGCTTTGGATGGTAGTTACTCTGCTTCGGTGCTTTGTTTTTTCGTTTCGCTTGTGTTTTAGTTGCCGTTTTGTTTCTTCAACAATTTCCAGCCTCCAGCCTGGGCCGAGCCAGTGTTGTCAGCAGCATCGATCCTCCTTTGGCCTTTGGCTGCCGTTGGAGACTCCCGAGTTTTATCTGGCCCGGCTTAACGATCAGCTCTTAAGCGGCGCCCGAACGATGGCATAGGCGATCAAGTGGACCCCGGGAGAGAGCAAGAAAGAGCCCTCTACTCCAACGCACTCCATTGTCCTTCCCTCCATTGGCGAACCCTTCCCAACCGCTCGCCGGAGCTGCAGCCGAGCGGAAGGTGATGAGGTTATGTGATTTAGAAATGTCATAATCAGTCAGTGGCGAGTGGGACATTGCGTAATCGGGGTCGGGGAGCATTTTTGGGGATGGATGGAAGTGTACCTGTTTCTGTTTCTTCTGTTTTTTTTTTTGTATCCATCCACTCGCACGAGATTTCTGGACCCAAAGGTAAACAAACCGCGATAGTGCCAGGAATTCCAGCCCAAAACCACAACCAAATCGTTGCTGGCCGTTTGAGTCTCTTTCTTTTTGGTTTTCTTCGCAACCGATTTGCATAAGTAAAGGAGAAAGAAATGTTTCTATGTTCGAGATTCCTTTTTCCTCTCCGGTCCAACTTTGCTGGCAGTGAATGTTGATCCTGATTTTGGGGTTTCTTTGACATAATTTATGATTGTGTGATTTTTTCGCTGCAATGCGATCGTTTTGAATGCAACGATCATGCTTCGCGCCGGCGTAGAAAATATTTGTTCACCAAACGATTACAATTTTCCGTCGGCCGTACGGATGACGTTTTCCGTGTTGATTTTTCTCGTGCTAATGGAAGTTTAAACTCCACCGCGTAATCGATATTTGCACTGGTTTGCCGATCGTGTGTCACGCACGATCATGGCTTTCTTTCGGTGAGCAACTTTTCGCTCCTCTACTAACCCGCAATCGATGTTGCAATCGTCTGGCCTACCGGACGTCTCGCCGTGGACCTAAATGGACGCGGACCGGATCGATCGTAGTTCCTCTTCGATCTGCACGAGTGAAACCCAAAGATGGGCAACAAACCGGCCGCTTCCTCTTACGATGTGAGAAGAGTTTTATCAATTAGCACATTCGTCAGCAACCGCGTGTCGTCTTCTTTGCCACCTGTTTGTGACCACTTTCTCGATAACTGGAACTGATGGAGCACATGGAGGGACGGAACTGGAAGGAAAATATTGGAATCTTTCATGAACACACCGGCGAAGGAGGGTTGTATGAGCTCACGACTGCTTCTGTGCGTAACGTAATAATTTAGACATCGAAAAATGTTTGTGCTCATGTTAAATTGATAGAGACGATGGATTGCTTTATCAATTTATCGTTCTTTGTGGCGCCGGTTGGCTTAAGTGGTTGCAAATTTATTCCGTGTTAATGGTGTGTTCCACTAGAAAACTTTTTCAAGGGTAGAAATATTTAATAAAAAAACATGGAAAACTTCTATCCAGAGTTTGATCAATGTAATAGGCAAAAAATCATATCCTACTGTTGGATAGCCTTTCGCAATTATCACTGTTTAGCATAGCGTCAAGTGATTTTTCACCCACGAGTCAGCACTGTTTGACGGAGGATGTGTATTGCACAGCTTGTTTTTACCAACGCGTATATTTATTACATAAAAATGATATGAAGCTCTCAGATGAAAAGGAAATGTGTTACCATAGTAGTAAACAAATTGTACCGTGCAAGCACCATGTTCCTAACTTGACGCATAAATTTTGCAGTGTGCCTAATTTGGCGCAAAGTGTTCCTTATCTGACGCACTTAAAACAAAAAGGATGTAGCTCATCAAACTCAATAACTTTATTCAAAACTATTCAATGATCAACTTGAAACAATAGAAATACATTTAAACAGCAATCTAATGATCAATTTAGCGTTTTATGCAGCGGGTTTAGCTTTCAAACTCTTAGCTTTAGACTTCATTTGCTTCACGAGCTGCTCTCTTTTCGGCGGGAATTTGTTATACGTTTCGCTTGTCCGATTTTATCTGATCATAACACGCACGATATCCGTCGCTAGTGGTGACTGCAGGGGGACGATTTTTTTTGCAAGTGCCTTTCAGTAGTTAAGTCTTCGACAGAACTTTTGGCAACAAAAATGCTATAATGATCAAATTTTCCTTTTGCTTTGATAGAGTTGTGCAAAATGGATTGTCTAGCACTGTTTCTAGTTTACGTTCGATCATTTATCTGACCTGAGTTTCGGAATATGCCATTTAATTTCGTTTTGGCGACATAATCCATACTGTGAATCATTAGGATCATTGTGAGCCAAACTTGCCGCAATATATTTTCGCTTAAAAATATACATAAAAGTCGCAAAAAGTACCAAATCAAACTACAATCCGCATGAAATACTTATATTTTCACAGTTCAACAGTTCCTGATGAAAAAATCATTAATAAAGTTAATTTTTCGAAAAAATTTGTAAAAACAGTTTCACTCCCTTCTTAGCAATGTTGATAACGTAAGTAAAAATTGACGCACTTGTGCGATGATATTTTTCATTTGTTTTTGGTTTTATGAGGTAACAATAAAACAAACAACATGTTTTGGTGCGGGTGTATTGTATGAACATAAACAAATATTTAACTATATATTTTAGGGAAATTTTGAAATTTTCAAAAATAATAAAATTATAACGTCATTTATTGAAAAGTGCGTCAAGTTTGGACCCGCGTTAAGTATGGTGCTTTCATGGTATTATTTAACAAGAACAAATATTAATAAAATTGTCACTTTAACAAACGAAACATGTTTTCATGAGATAATAGTTGATTAAACGTTATGTTTTCATTAGATAATCTAACCTTCGCTCCAGATTGAAGCTAACCGGTTCAACCTGCATCGTGCGAAATTAATTGAAACAAACCATGGCGTATAATGGAGTGCCGTTTAGGCCGAATAATAATTCGCTCAATTAATCATGATCCATCAGCAGTGTTCATTCATATTTCATTCCGGCAACAATTTTGCGGTTTTTTTGCTTCCTCCGAGACGTGCCACAATTTCCCCCCCGATCCGGATGAGCGGACATTCCCGAATCCACCACATACGATCCACTCTAACATACGTCTTCGGTTCGAAACGCCAGACAAACCTACTGACTGAGTAACATAACAGCCACAACAGGGACGCAACTGCCAGCTCCAACCGCAAGGCACCACGTGAAGGCATCCAGAGCAGGTTCGAGGCCCGGGACACGACAAAAAATGCAAAATGAAAGTGATCAACTTTTATGTAACAGGTGGGCACCTCGCTGTTCCGCTGATGAGCGACAGAGGCTGGGAAGGTTGCCTGGGGAAGACCGTTCATTATCACTCTCACGACGATGACGTTGTGTCGTCGCCAATGGGTATGGTATGGCGGGATTATCGCCGCAAAAGCGGCCGTAACGCAACCCGCTGCTGGTGGCAGTCCATTCCGTTTTGTTCACCCTTCCCCTGCCTTTCGGTCGACTTTCGAAGGTTGAACTTTCGCCGATTTTTTGGCGCCTCTGACGACGAGGAGCACTACGATCGACTCGCATCCGATTACGGAACCGTGGCTTCGTAACGGTGTGTCTCCCTAGGGATTTGGTAAATTAGTGAGTGCATTGATTGCTATCCCGCCTGCCCGTTCCGTAAATGCTTCGGTCTGTTTTTGAGCATTATTTAAGAAATCAGTAGGTGAAGGCTTCTTCTCCCTTCTAGGCCGTGGAGGACGCAGGACAAACCGGGGTAGCTTCATAAGGATAGTTTGCTGTTGAATCGTCAACGTCGCCGCCGTCATCGCAATGTGCTATAAGGGTTTGATCCAAAGGGTCGGTATTAAATTATTGTGCAACCTTCTTATTTTTCAACGCGTCCAACGGCGCAACGCAAGCCGGGGGTACCACGTTTATTGCATCGCTGTTGGCCGCCGAGAGGTTCTCGGTGGCTCGAGCCTTTCTGTGCCCCAAGCCGTATCCTATAATCGTGCGCGTGAGCACGTGAGCACCGCACTCGGACTTATGCTCGCCAAAGACGTCCAAGCACGGGCGTCTATATGGAAAGTGTGCAATGCGTGTACAACAGGAAATTGTTTCGCGACGCTCGATGCGATGCTCGATTGCGCGATGAAGCCCTACCGCACGCCAGCTCAAGCGGTGCTCGAGTGTTGCGGAGCTTTGGGGTGTAGGGTTTCCTTGGCATGCTCCGGGTATGTGTGGGGTACTTCGTGCCATCGATCGATTGCGAAAGGGACGCCATGCGCATCCCCATGCACCGCTACGCTAATTCTATGCGCATTACACAGCTGTTTTTCGATGGCACAGAAGGTGCACCGGGAGCAGCGGAGGAGGGTGGCACTTGACACATCGGTGAACCCGGGCCAAGCCATAAACGCGCCGGCTCATCTCCGTATAATGCGAGTGCAGAAAACATGGAAACATGCAGGCACAATCATAAGTCGTGCTATCGGGCTCCGTGTGGCCATGATCCCAAAACCAAAAAAATATCCCCATGTGCACCTGTGATGTGCACGAACAGTAGTCGTCAACGGTGACGGCATATCCGAGTGCCAGCTCCGTCGGTGCTGTGGGTCCATTGACCGATTTGAGAAGACATTTTCCACGGAGGTGCAACGGAGCGAAATAATAATTAAAAATTATTCCACCCTTTCGGTGCCGAAGCACTCGTGGTCGACGAATTGAAATCGTAGGCTCCGAGGCGTAGGTTTGTTTTTCTTTCCTAAGGGTCCATCCCAAGATCGTGAGCCTCCCTCCCCCTGCCCGGGCTGTTTATCGATGAGGGTCAGCGAGTAATTGACTGTTGACACAAGCAACGTACGAGCCCGTTGAAATTCAATCAACGCATCGGTGGGACAAGGGCACGATGTAAAAACGCACCTTGAGCGATGTTGTAACCCAAAAAATAAGCTCGTTGAACTTCAAACGGTGACAACGTGGTTGAAAGGCCAGTATGTCGCGTTGCTGCGCGGGTTGGTGGTGAAAAATAAACTGATTGACTCGATCCGAAAACCTTTAATCAGATTTTGAATGAGTCGCTTGCAGTCTTCATTTACTTTGGTATGCTACATGATTAAAAATGACCTTTTCTCTTGTGAGATAAAACTAACAATTCAATTTTTTTACATCAAATTTCTATGATTGAATTAGTTTCTACAGGCTTATTTTTCCCATGTTGGCCGAAATTCAACCCTGGGTGTCAATGTTTTTGGTGGCCGTCTTTTTTCATAGCCAAGCTAAGTTTTTAAATTATTTTGTCGTTCTAATTTATTTCGCAAATGGACTAACAGTAGAGACAACTGGAAAATTAAACATTTATTTACCCATCCTGAAATATCTATGGGAATCCGTCAACGTTATTTTAACAGCCATAACATAACAGATGCGAACATTCTACTTTAAATTTTTAACTGATTCAAATAAATGCTTTTTGGGTCTTTTTAATTGCGTCAACTAGTAGCAAAAAGAATAAAAAGATTTACCAAAAACTAAAATTTAGGTTCATTGGAAGAATTCCGATTGTGAATCGGAAATTTTTGAAAATTCGCGTAATTGTCGCCATTTGCGTACAAGCATTGGCCGAAAGTTGTATGCAAGCAAAGTAGTGGTGGGTTGATCGAATATTTTTGTTTCGAATCGAATCCGGATCACCGAATCCGAGTCCCATTCCGTCGTATCATGCGTGCACATCCAAATGACCGATTATTTCAATAATTTATTGAATTCATAGATTAATGATGAATGCATGAATCAAATCTGATCCGAAACTGTTAAATTGGATCCAATCCGATCGAATCCACCAAAGGAGCGAGTCTTCGAACAATCCGAATCGCTGTTCTACCAACACAACATGAAAACATGTTTTCGTTTTAGTTGTCAAAGGTTGACCGGCTCTGCCGTTGTTGTTGGTGTATCTCCAGGTGATTTTCCGCGGGGGAAAGGAAGTCCAGGTTTCGGTGGGAGGGTGGCGGAAAATCCGTTGTTTGCCGAAACGTATGAAGATGCCGCACTGAAATCGAAACCAACTGGCACACCGACGAGCCTCTGCGCAACTGTCGACCGTTCGTGCCGCGTTCGTGCGGGTGTTGTGTGGGGCGAACGAGATAAACAGCGTGCCCAAGCTCGCCCGCATAATACCATTTCCTTCCTGCAGCTACGAGGGCCTCGGGACGGTCGGCGGTCGAGCAGAGTTTGCCTTCCAGTCAAGGTTGATCACTCGACAGGAGCGAACGGAGCCGACTTCCGGCGGCGGCCGGACGACGACGGCCAATCCGTAGTACGCGTAGCTTGCACCCTTCACCGTTGGACGCGGGTAAGGTGCGGTGCGTTTGCGGGGTTGCCTCGCGGAACGAGGTCCTGCAAGAAAACGGTGCATCTCCACCACCAAGCGTGTGTGTGTCGTGTGTGTGCGTGCATGACCGGCCACATTGGCGGAAGGTTTCCCGGCCCACCCGCCTCTCAACAGCCAGCCCTCGGCCAACGCTCGTGTGGACCACCGTGGACGGGGTTGATGTCGTGCGATTCTCACGTGGTTTCCCTTCGCTCGAGGCGCTGGAAAAGTGTGATTTTGCGTATTTGCGAAAATTAACAAAACGGCCCCCACCACTTCGCTCCAACGATTCGCGGAGCAGAAACCAGCGCGATTTTCCGGCCTCATCTGCCTGTCCGTGCGTGTGAATGTGTGTCGTGTGGCCGCGTGCTCGTGCGTGTGTGTCTCGGTGCGACGTGGCGAGCAAAAGGGGCCAACAGTGGCCGAACCGAACGAAAAAACGGCAAACAGCTGGAACGGCATGCCAGCACTTTTCGTCCCCGCCACGTGCCACGAACCCGCCCTCTCCTTCCATCTTGGGAAAGTGTAGTAGAAAGTAGAAACGGCAAACCTCGGTAGGTGAGCGGCGACCGCAAACCCCGCGAGGTCAAGCTACGCGTACTGCGTCAAATCCGTGTCGTCGATCCGCTTCCGGTCGTTGCGTTCCCGTGCTCCTGTCGGTGTTCTTCCTGAAAGACGTTTTTGGGCGCCCCCCTTTCCTGTGGGGTTGCCTCGGATTTCGCGCTTTGGAGAAGGTGTCGATAGGGTCGATTTCGATTGTGGTATTCGCAAAATTCCGTCCCGAGCAAACCTCGGGATATTCGGGTGGCAGAGAGGAAAAGGATACCCTTTTTTGAATACTTTGATTTGCGTTGCGGTTTTCTCGGTTCGTGTTGTGTTAAAGCGTTCGGTTGAAAGTTGTTCACTTGCATCGTTGATGCATTATCACCATTTGCCCCGAACTCGGACGAATAATCAATCTTGACGGTTAACCCTCGCGTGGACGATTTAGGAATAATGGCCGATAAACCGGTGAACGAAATCATCGTCCTGTGCGAGGGCTACTCGAGGGATGCGGACGACGGAGGTGAGGTGATGCTAGCTAACTGCACCTGCACCCTCATCAAAGGCCCCGATTGCAACGTCATCGTCGACACGATGACACCTTGGGATGGCGATCTGCTTTTGCGACGTAAGTGATACTTTCCGTTTTTCCATGTTTTTTAGGATATTTTCCTCCGTCCCTTCAATTTTCCCGAACGGTTGGAGTGCAGGAGCACGTATTCGGGAGGTGGAAAAGATTTATTTTTATGTCCTTCCACAAGGCTTAAGGGATTCGCCGAGTGAAAGGGTGCATGAAGAGGAAAAAAAGCTCATTATCTAAGGGTGCCATGGTTCAATCGACAATCCCTTCGACCTCCCATACTCCCAATCGTTTACCCTCCCTTTTTCCACCACCAGAGAAAAGCCTTTCCTATTCCCTTGCCATTGGTTGGCGATACGACGACCCCGGTCAAGTACGTGGGGGCATTTTCACTTTCCTCTGGATCCGTTCCAATCGTGCAAGCACATGTTCGATGGAAAAGTGGTGGTGTGGTGGAAAAAGAATAAACCACTTTCCTTAATCTGCCGCTGGTAGGTTTCTGTATCTTTTTCGGGTTCGAAGAAGACGTTTTCCTCGATCATTTCCCAACCCAAACCCGGCCAAATGATATCGTTCGGATAACGGGGGGGGGCAAAAAAAACCAACGAACTTGGGAAAGCCTCAGAACGGAAACACGTTTACTACGTCCATTGACTCGTTCGGCTCGTATTGGGCACGCTTTCGTTCGCTTTCTGTGCCTTTATTTTCGGCGGACCCTTTTCCCGGTAATGATGGGTTGATCCGTTTGATGATGTGTGTCTATCTTAGGTAAGGGGAAAATATAAAAGAAAAAGGAGGAAAAAAAAGTCCAAATCTCATATGGTTCCGATGTGTGTTCGTGTCCGTGCGTTTCACGGCTTGAGAGGATACGCATTGGAGCACGCGTTACACGCGCCATGCAAGAACATGAGCGTGCCACGAGAACGGTGTGCGTGGTTTTTGCACACGCGGACCAAGTTTTCCATGTACCGACGTGATGTTTGGGACTGATAGCGACGCGGCAGTACAATTCGTATCGCCCGACCTGTCGTTTTTGTTGAAAAGGGTTTCGTAGATGGTGGAACCAAACGGCAAGTAAAAACAAAAAAAGACACCTTCCCTTTTGTGTGAAAACTAAGTTCGAAATAGTTTTCCCCACTGCGAGTAGCTCGAGTTAGATGGCGAAAATCCTGTTTGCTGGTGCTACTGACAAATCCCAAAGTCACCCCGGACCGTCGGGAGGGCAGGAGTTGGAGTAGCGTTTTGAAGCGGGCTAGGGTTCATCCGCAAACTAATCAATTCTTTCCCGAGTCCGTTTGCGGTGGAGGCGCCTGGTTGCCGACGACTGATTTTTGTGGCGAGGGCGAAGGAACAGTGGAAACTTTAGAGGAAGTTTGGGACAGGCACACCGTTAAGACACAAGAACCGTACCAGGATAGATCGGGGGTAAATAAAACCCTCCCTCCACGATGGGTCCGGGGGAAAAATGGCAGCGTTCGCGAGAGCTTGCGAACATTTCCGGAACGAGGTGAAACATCGGCAAAGCACGCAATGACGGCGCAAGTTTTGCGAGCGGCAAAAGCACTCGCGCAAACAAACAGGAAATATCAGCAACGTCGAGTGCCGATTCGTTGGTGGTTGGAAGGGTGGTGAGAGTGTTTTAGAACCCGCGCGCGGCGAGGGGCGAACTGAAGCTAAAGTCGAAGAATCGGATCCCGCGGAAGGCGAAACGGCATCGAAACGATTCACCTCCGGACCGTGCCTGAAGCCGAGTTGCTGGTTGAACTTTTGATTAAGCTTTTGTCGTTTTGCACCGTTTTTCTTCCACTTTTCCTTCGCGCGCAGTCAGCCGACATGCCGCAATAGAGGAGGGTTTCTCCCGTTCGGTTCGGTGGTCATTTGAATTGCTTCCTTCCATCCCCATCAGCAGGGAGGGTTGAATGCCGTGCGAGGAGGGGGGCCAGCGGGAAAATGGATACTTTCAAGAGCAGGCAGCAGCGAGTATGACCTTTCCCAGTTTTTCACCCACGGTTTTGAGCCACGCTTTATCTCAACGCCGTTTACCGAAGTCCAAAGCGATGAAAGCAAAACAAATGGACAACTTAAAATCCGACAGGCGGACTTTGGAGTGGACAACGGTTTGTGGTAACCAACAGAAGAAAAAAAAATCCTCCCTTTCTCCAACACAAAGTAACGGCAGAATCGTATCGATTGGAAATCGCTGAAGTTGAACGATGGCTCGAAAACAATTTCATCCAGTTCATTTGTTTCCCTCTTTGGATGGTCGATCGGTGTTCGGAGTTGCCGTTTGTGGCATTTTTTTCCTCCTTTTCTACCCATTTACCGATGTGCTGCATCATAGTTGGTTCACCGAGGGGAACATAATTTTGCAAATAATAGAAAAAAACCGAGGACGGCCGGAACTAATTTAGAAAGTTTGTCTTTTTCGTTCGTTTCCTTTCAGTCCGTTCGATTGGGTGGGCATTTGTTTGGGTCGGAATGAATGTGTCTAAACCATTCCCGACCCATCGAGCGTTCGAATTGCAAAAGCAAAGTTGTTCGATAGTTTGCTGATCGATTAACCAACGCGCGTTTTTGCTGCGAAAGGCTATAATGTTTACTGTTTTCAATTAACTGTTTAAGGTTTGTTCAATAAATTAGAGGCTCCAGTAAAAATCCGGTTCGCGAAAATAGGATGAAAAAAAGACGGCATAATGGTTTAATGACTATTTGAATGCTTTAGGGAAAAAGCCAGCGAAACATCAAATTGAACGTGAAGCAAACATCGCTCCGCATCGGGGAAGCAAACGAAAGCCAGTAAAACTCAATCAAAGCTCAATCAAGGCCAAAGGGCGCATAAAAAAAAAGTGTCTGTATCCGCGAAAGATGAAAAGTCAAACAGTTTAATGACCATCCGAGTGGCGGCATGTGCCGCTGCCGATAAGCGGACGGAAATTCCAAATCGAAATGGAAAATGCAAACGATACAGTCAGTCAGTAAAAGCGCACTCAAACGGGACAACGGGCCGCGTTTTCGCAATCGTTCGATTGTCAATTCCACTGCGCGAATCTAATAACCTTCCCCCACCTCCCCCGGAATGGCCGAACTTCATAATGATGCCAATCAAGCCAAACGAGCATAAACTTTCGGCTGCCGACGGAATGGAAAGTCGGCCCAACTTTTCCCGCAGCCGGCAGCCCTCGCGGCATTCCGACAGCCGAAATGAAACGTTACCACAATTAACCGACGGCCTTCTCTCGGCCAAGAGTCCGTGCAAATGTGTGCCGTTTCGAGGTCCGGTCCGTTGCCGAGCGTCAGTCCGATCCTTCCCTTCTTCCTCCCAGTTTATCGCCTTTCTCCTCATTTCCTCACCAACACCAGTGCCGAAAACTTCCGGTCGAAAACCGTAGCATGCCCGAGCTCCGCTGTGGTGGTAGTTTTCATAAAGTGGTTTCGGCAAACGGCTTCCTCCGGCGTGTGGTGCTGCAGAGTTGAAGTTTCGCCGAACTCGGCTTTCCGCTTAGGATTGGGCACGGACTACTCGAACACACACACACGTCCACGGTCCATAGGGCACACAGGACTTTTCGTTCGAAAGTTCATCCGGCCGTCTAATCTGTTTCACTAACCATCTCCGCCGGCCACCAGGGCCATTTCCACCGACCTCGTTTATACTGCATCATTCGTGGAAAACGGGAAGAATTTGCTTCAAGTTGAGGTTTTTGAGAGCGAGAGGGAGAAAGCTCATATCTAAAGTTTCCCTAGCGTTTCCCTTTTTCCCCCCGTTGTTTTGCAACCTGAAATGAAGTAAATAGCTTATGCAGGGGGACGTGAACGGTCGATTTGAATAATCCATTTGGGCAGCGGCGTTTCGCACGGTGGCGTAATGTGTGCGCCTGGGAGATAGTTTTAACTTTTCGCCACTTGCGTCCATCAATGGGTGATGATCTTCATTCCGATGGTTAGGTTATAAACATTTTGATGAATATTCATTGCCTTTTGTGCACTCCGGAGCACGCGTGGGCTGCGGTTACTTTAAAGCGGGGGAAAAATGTTGCAATATTCTTTTACGACGACGAGTTTCCGTGCGAGAAGGCCTAAGCTTCTTAGCCATTCAGTGATTCACCCTCAGCGGAAAGGTTCGTCCATTGAACCGTATCACAATCTGAAATCTCGCCCGAGCCAACTTTCGCCCAGTTTCTCCATCATAACCGGCACAAAGGTATGCTAATTCCCGTGTACCTTCCTCAGCGGGACGGCCGGAGCACGTTAAGTCACTTACGGGCAACCGGGCGCCTCCATGCACCGTCGAGCTTTTGATCGATAATTTTAATTTGACGGTTTATATCTCCTGCAATCTGGCTCTTGTTCGCCATTGTAAAGCGGACGGGCTCGGTTCATAAATCCCGGCCGGATGCTGGCTGGACGGATCCGGCGGAATAGGGTTGCGGTGCTTTGTGTGTGTATGTATGTATTTGCCAGAACTGAGCCCGACATTGATTCCTGCCCCGAGGGAAGCAACCTTACCTTCCGTGCAGAAATCAAATCCCGATTCCCATAATGGCTCCCTGGGTCGGGCTCGGAGCCCGAAAACATTGACTTACCAGCCCTAGACATCGTCTAATCCCTTTTGATGTCCGATTATCAGGATTTGTGGAGCTTACTTTTTCATTTCATATCTTCATTCAATTTTCCGACGGCCGGCGCAAGGGAGCAGAGGATAGAACGGGGATGAAAAGCGATAGTCCAGAAAAGGTGCTTTTTCTTTTTTAAAAAACTAGACCCGATATGAAAGCCCTCCTATCATTCTGTGTCATCGATCCATGCATTTCTGGCGCAGCTTATGCTTACCTGAAGCTGTTGGATTGGGATTTTTTGGGACTAAGGTGATGGTAGTTTATTGCTCCGTCGGCCTGGTGCTGGTGTGCGCCCTGCGGTTTACCGGAAAACTCTCGTGACCGACCGACCGATGCTTTGGCCAGAAGAGCACTACGTCTTTTTTTGGGTGATTTGGTCGAAAATCTGTTACTCGTGCACCCCTCCCTTTCCGAAAGTCTGTTCCGTTGAGGGTAATTTCACACCCGAAGCGGGACACAAGGAAGACTTTTTCCCTTTGAACGACATCATCCGGAACAGCATCGGTGTCCTGTGAGGTAGCGTCTTATGTAGGATTTGCTGTTTTCCCTTCCTTTGCATTCTTAAACGAGGAAAGGTAAGTTCGCGTTGTAGCTACAGCCTGAATAAGTCAAAGGAATTGCGCCTCCGTCTACCGGTGTGTGTGAGTGTATGAGGAGAGAGATGGGAGGAAAGAGGAGGTAGGAGTACTATTGATACAGGACCATTTTTTTCCTTCAATCCTTGTGTGGGTGAGTGAAAAGGAGTAGCGAAAACACGAACGAGTATGCCGTCGTGCGCCGATGTCGTCATCGTTGTTTAGCTCGAAAGCCCAAGCCACGCCACGTTAATGCACTTCGCCCTGTGGGCTGCCGCAGGATCCTGCTGAGCATCTCATGCAGGTTTCTCGCAACGCGGGCCAAGCCGAGGGGCTGTTTCGAGAGCAGGCGAGAGCGTGAGCCGGGTTCTACGAGTGAGAAAAGTTTGCCTCGGCAAGAAGAAGGTTTGAAAGAACTCTGCTGCACCGCATGAACTGACACTGATTCCTGCGAGCGGTTACCGGTTTTACGGACTCTGCTTCACCGTGACCCGACACGAACAACGGTGAACCAAACGGTCGGCGGTCGTGGATTTCCTCCGGTGGGGGGTGAAAGATGGGGTGCGGCGAGGGTTATTGATTATCATACACAGCAGCAGCAGCAGCAGAAGGCTGGAAAAGAGCAGCAGCAGCAGAAGCTTCAGCATCCGGCCGGTTGTTTTGAGTCGGAAAACGTGGTTGCAAACAGTTGTGTCATGGGACGGATGGGGCCGAAGGATGGAGAGGAAGGATGGATGCTCGAGTGGCGAGAGGGGGCGTAATTTGCGAGTGGTCGAGTTGGGGCAAAGTTTTCAGTTAGCACAAGCGAACAAGCGAGATGCAAAAAGGGTAGCATTAAAACGTGACACATACAACCGCACACACACACACACACACACAAACACAACGAGGCAATGGGGGTCCAAGATGCTCCGGATCTGGGGGGAATCCTTATTTTTGTTCTCCTCTTTCCCCACCGGTTTGATCCGTTCCATTTTTCCGGAGGCTGTTTGGGTGAGTCAGCCGGACGAGGAGCATGGGGGGTGGGTTGTGGGGGGAGGCGATAAAAAAGGAGATAGAGCGGCACACAAACACAACCCGAGTGAACGAGTGAATGAACGAACGATATGGCAATTGTGCGATTTATGTGTTTTTGTTGTTTGTTCTCCAACACTTACCGAACGAAACCGTGCGCCGTGCGGCAAGTCGTGAGTGTAGGTGACGCTTTCCGTTAAAGGGGGTACCCAGAGTTAGGCGGTTGCAAAAGAAAATTCTACATTTTTGCCTAGACGATAAGCATATGGAATAATTAAATGAAATAAATTCCTTAATGACGAATTTTTAATAAATTAAATAAGCATAATTAATATCGTCATTTTATCTTAAGAGTGTCGAAGAGCAAATTCATTTGCTAAACAATTATTTAATTTATTTTGTGTACCATGTGCAACTAGTTTTTTATAATGAGGATTGTAGTCTAAAACTAAAAAGCCACTTCACCTTAAGAATTTTCCAAGGCGATACCACAATCCCGCAGAAGCACTCTATGGAAGGTATATTTGTTGAGGAAAAAATATTAACACTTTTCCGTCCCGGAGATCACATACTGGGTCCAAAAACCATATCGGTTTTCATCCGATCACATCATTTTGGAGAGCTGTCAACGCTATCAGCTGGTTCCAATCCCCTCATACTGGATGTAAACAAACGTCAAATGGAATGAAAACAAACTTCAGAAAGAAAGAGAATGCACCAAAAGGAAGAGTGCGAGCGTGCTGGCCAAGCGCGCTTGCGTCAAGCGTTGTGACACCGCGAATTCTGCGGACGTACAAGTGTTAAGGTGGACAAGAAAGTGCTTGAAGGGTCTCAATCGAACATACAGGGTTTCGATCCATATAATGGAATGTTTAAATAGGTAGAGGGAACATTTCAAAAGCATAGGGGATATTTTCAATCGGTAGATAGAACGTTGCAACCATATAGGGGAATTTTTCAGACAGCCAAGGGAAATGTGCATACCAGACGGCGAGCTTTGCAACCGTTTAGGGGAGCAATTTTTCAACCTGACTTTTGTAGAATGTGTTTTTTTACTTTGATTCTCGTCAGTACGTTCATGCAAGAAAATTGGATTACGCGAGTTTTCTAAAATTTCTGTATAAATATACTTCGATAATATTTTTTAAGGTGATGATTTAGTTTTGATCAGGCATATAAATAAATTCTTAATCATTAAAAAAACTAGCAAAACTTTTTTTTTGGTTCCCCTTAGCTCTGTACCGCCCCTTAACGACGTCGAAGCACGTTCGCTTCATAATCGAACAATTCTCCGCTGGCCACCGTAAAGCGATAATAAAACTGTGCAACGTAAAACGCCTTCACGTGGAGCAGTAAAGGCAAACCCAGGTTTCGGGCCTTCGAAAAATCGATAGTTTAATGCCGTGTACGTTTATGTGTGTGTTTATGTGAAGTTTCTGCTTTTTTTTGCGGAACACCAGCGCAAGATTTCACCACAGAGTTTAAAGGATCGGATTTGCTTTTACTTTGCCCGTACGCTTCCCTCATCTCCCCTTTCTCCGCGTCCTACACGGGGATGATGTTTGAGCCAATGTTTGCGCGTCACCAGTCCGTCACACCCGGGAAGGTTGCGGGCTGGGTTTTATGTTCTCCGACACGATGAAAAAGCGCTTTTCTGCCGAGCTGACGAGGAAAAATCCTTTGCCGCATAATGCATCATCAGGAAGGTCTTGGGAGAACAATTATGCCGTCGAATGTTGGGGTTGTTGGTAGTGTCGGGGAAGTGCTGGTTATACCGAACGCAGACAATAAAGGGAAGGATTCAAAGAGGTCTCGCTTTCGGATCCCTTGTGCATCGGGTCCAATAAAGTGTATCACATTCCACTCTCTCTCTGTCTGTTTTCCGTTCTATGTTTCCATCTGTCGGGTCGGGATGTGATGTCCTAGTTTTTCCTCCGTTGTCACATCTCTTTCTTTCTTATCTATCTTTTTTCGTTTGTTTTGAGTTGAATCCACTACTAACGGTTGATATGGCTTTTTTTTCTTCTCCTTTCTCTTCCACAACATTGCTCACACACGGAAAACATTTCTGGTGAACGACGGCAACGACGACGCCGGGGAAAAAAAATTACAAACGATGACAAATGCGTCCGTGGGACCGATTTCCCCACCGTCCACCCCATCTTTGCCGCCTTCTCGAAGCAGGACTGCAGGAGCATCAGCTGCATCCGGACGACATCGACTACGTCGTGAGCACACATGGACATTCCGACCATCTGGGGAATAATAACCTCTTCCTGCGGGCGAAGCGGCACATCGTAGGCACTAATATTTCCCTCCGGAATCGTTACTACGTCCATGACTTTGAGGCCGGTAAGTGTGGGGGACGAAAGTACGACGGCGGGTGGGTGGTGGTCATTCGGTTTTCCCTGGTATTAGACGACACCCGAAATGTGCTCCGACAGCTTGACGAAATAGCTACCGGGGGCAATTCTTCCATCACCCAGCGTTCGTCAAAGTGGCATTATCCTCGGTGAAGGGCGGGGTGGAATGGATCGAGTGGTGGAAGGAACCTCTGACACCCGAAGATCGTTTTTTTTTTATTCGGGGAAGGGCGACGCTGAGATTTGCGAGATTTGTATGGTGACGATGAGTCCCGGATGGACTTGATTGTTTGACATTAAGCGGACGAAGGAAAGGCAATCTGAGGAGCGGTCGGGGGAGGAAGAGAGGGAAATGGATCAACGAAATCGTGTTGATTCCTACGTCCTTTTTCTTGTGTGCAGCGCCCAAAGTCGAGTGACTAAATTGGCGCCTCTAGAACACTCCACCGCTCGAGTGGAGTTCTTGTCTTAGCGGCATGGTCCGAAATTGATACCGCTTTAACGAAATTTTCCTTTCTCCTGCCACGGGTTTTCCTATTTCTCTCTCTCTTCCTTCCACCCATTAGGAGTCTTGGTCAAAGTGATGATGACTTTTGTGTCTATCTTTTTGTAACTTGGATCCCGCCGGCGCACGGCTACCGAAACATGGACAGATGGGAGCGTGGGCTCTGGGTATAAACTTATTTACCGAAATAAATAAACAGAAAATTGACACGATACCCACCTCGTCCCTTCCTGCGTTCCAGAAGCGAACTACGGTACGGTGTGAAGTGTCGTTTAGGGACTAACGAACGGCGAAAAATCAAGACGAAATTAGATCGTCCCCAGAACCATCGGAAATTCGTGACTACTGAGGTTGGAATCGTGCCGTTCCGGTCGCGATTTAGCTTCTCCCTTTTCTCGTTTGGGCGTCCAGGGGGAGGTAGATTTTCCGCCGATTGCTTTCGGTCGTGACGATCGCGAGGGTCGCTGGCCAGAACTCTGCGTGGTATTATTTTTTTTCGGGAAGATTTCCCGTTTATTTTTCTCATCAAATTCGTGATGATCGAAACGGGAAACCGCACACAACCGTTTTCGTGGGGAAGAATTTTATTTTCCCTGCCCCATTTCCCGGCTGACATTCTTGAGCGTTTGCCAGGGTGGGTTTTTGCTTCGCTCGACGCATCTCAAAGGATCCCTTCGGGGTCGATTCGCTCGGAGGAATTTCTTCCCGATCGCAACGCGGGCCAATCTGCTTGACTTTGCTCCTACCTCCGGGATACTTCAGTTTCCTTCACTTTTGTCCTTCGTTACGGATGGAATGTCTTACCGTTTTATCATCCTCTCGAGCGGCAAAACTGACCTGAACTTGCTGGGGTTTTTTTTTATCGGTCGGTTCCAACGATTTTCCCACCAAGATGCTGCACATACAAGTTATCCGCAAACCGAAATTCTCACCGTCGCGCTGTTTTTGATTGCTCGCATGGACGAATTCCGTTTGCGTATGCCGAATTGTTCCCGTATCCTACAGGGAGGTACTTCTTGCGGGAAAACCGTGTCGAAGGAAGCCATCTTGGTTTGTTGGAAGGAAAGGAAGAGAAAACGAAAGGTAATAGATAACATCGTTTACCGTTTTTCTCTCCGAATGAGCGAGGGAAAGGTGATAATGTAATTTTATTTTTTCATCGGTGGAAAAATTTAACAAATTACTTGAGAGGATAGTGGAAAAAAAATTCTGGTGCGCTGCTGAGACGAGAAAATCGGTGCCGAAAAATCGATAATTTTAATTTCGCTCATAATTTTCACTATACCTCAATTTCCTTCATTCACCATCCCGCATTGCCTTCCCCGGTGGTGCTCGTTGTCTTGGACCCCTGCCGTCCACGGGCTCACGAGCCTTTTACTCTACGCCCCGAGCGAGCCTTTCACTGCGTCAGATAGTGCGGTTATTTTCTGCGGAAAATTGCGGGCAGGTAAAGCTTGGTAAACACCTCACCACGGTGGAAACGGGAGGCTGGTTTGCTTTCCACTGGACCTCCCATTTTTTCTTCTTCTTCAAAATTAATGGTGCGATTTTCCTTCTGGCTCTGCGGGTTCCATTTTGTTTGTTTTATGAGTGTCGAGAATTTCGGTCTGGGATGCGCGCAAGACTTTTCAATTACTGCCGGAAAGTGATCTGTGCGGGACCTCTGTTTTCCTTCAGACGTCCCTTCGGAAAACGGGCCCTGGGGAAGCAGCTTTTCCCCGTGTCCAGCGTAGTTTCTTTTTCCTGCCGCAACGCAATTTCTAGTGCGTCCATTTTGATTAGGGACGCGTAATGGTGTTGCGCTGGTGTGATTTTGTTCCCTCGCACCAACGCCGCACTGCGGAAGGAGCGTGAACTGACTGCATGTTTATTAACTTTTCCAATGAATATCGTCGACAGTCAGTGAATGTCCTCGTTTTTCGGGCTCTTTCGGTTGTGTGCCGACGCCACGGGGAAGTTAGCAGAAACCCGTGCGCTCCGAACCCGATTGAATCGATGCTAAAAGTTTACAACATCCAACGATAAACATCTTGCCAGTATGGTTGGGCATGCTGGCATGCCTGGTGCTACGGCCATTGTTCAACTCCCTCCAGCTGTCAAGTGGGGGACAAGTGTAATAGCCAGCTTTTACTACGCTGGGTACTGGGCGGAGGCCCGTTCCTGGCGTACGGATGGTTTTAGATAAAATTTTATGAAAACAGTCAACAGAACGCGCAGTTTCGGTGCAGGTTGACGTTTTGGCGAGCCGTTTCAACGGTGTCAGATTTCCTTCTTGCAGGGTTGGTTGGTTTGTCACCCGGAGCATGACGTTGGAATTGCGCTGTCGTGATCGGGAGTTTGGCAGTTTACGGTTCGGTTTTTATTTGTGGCAACTTATTGGGAGAAGCAACAGTGAGAACGTGTTTGCTAGATTGGAAGTGGAAAACAACAACGTTAGCACTCTGTCGGGATGGAAAACCCCTGGGATGCTTTTGGAAATACAGGAATATTAAAAAAAATCCCGAAAGGTTAATCGGTTACCGTTTGCAGCTGTGTTTGATGATAACAAACAGTTGAGTATAATCGTGCTGGATGTTAAACCCTTATCTGCAGAACGTCATGAGTTCACCAAAGCTCCAAACCTGGTGCATCAGAAACGAACCGTGATGTGATATTGGATTTTCGAACATTTTTTCTCGTGGTAGGTTTTTTCTTCATTGTGTGGGGTGGGCTGTAAAACCCGTCGGGTAAGCGTTGTTTGATTAATTTTCGTAAAAGATTAATCCTGCTCGCGATGGAAGTAACTCAGGTTCGGGTTTTCGCACAAAGGCTACGCAAGTGGCTTTTTGTGCTTTCACGAATGATTGAAAGGAATCCTTTACCATGTCGTCGCTAAACTCGCATTCACGTGACGTTTTCCATCCAACCTCCCCCGAAACCAAAGGGGGGGGGCATTGCTTTTCATGCGATTTGCCGGAGATGAAGCATTCATCATGTGCCTGTTTCTTTTTACTCTTCGCCGTCGCGTTAAGCTTCACTGCTGCCGTAGTGACGTCTCTTCACTGTCAAGTCAAAAATCACGCGGTTGCCAGGATTCGTTGTAATTTCATTTTCCAAGCGTACGTGTGTGTGTGTGTATGTGTGTGGATGTACGAGTTTGTACGTGGTAAGATTTGCTGCGCTGTGTGGGAGCTTTTTCCACCGATGATGATGATGATCGGAGGCAGCACAGCGGGAGGCATTTTGATTTCCGCTTCCACCCATGGGGTCCTTGGGGTGGGTGATGGTGATGGTTGAATACAAAAATAAACTAAAAAAAAATACGTTTAAGGCGAACACCCATGATAGAAGGCACTTTTGTTGTGAATGTATGGAATATGTATGGGGGCCAAGTCTGCACGGGATGGGCTTCTGGTGGGAAAACAAAATACCATGAAGAAAGCTATCAGAAACAGTGTGAAATTGTACACTTCCCATCCGGTTGTTCCGGAGTTAGGTGTTGGGTGGTTTTTTTTGCCTCTCGCTGACGAATCCCAACCGGCTCGAATCCCCATATCATGCTGTGTTCCGCACGACGTGACATTTCCATAATCGAGTTGCTTCGTCGTCCAACGTCGTTCCAGTACTTCGAAACGAGATGATGACGGATGTGTTCCACGTTCCGTTTCCCTCTCCCCCTCTCCCTCCATTTACCGTGGGGACCATCCCGACCCGACAAGTGTCTTACGTGTTTCCCGACGGGAGCTTCGGAGTCTTTTTCTTCACACGCCTTTTTTTTGTCCCTTTTCCCGTCGTCACGTCATTTTATTTTCCCTTTATTATTGACTGCGATTCCATTGCGTCTCGCGTTACAATGCGAGACCGTAGATTATGACACGGTTATATCCGACCGAGCGAAGGACGGCGGTAAAATTCAATTCCGTGGCGAATGCTCCGATTGCTGCGCGAGCTCTTGACATCGAATGTGAATGCGAACAAATGAACCGATTTGCTCGCTCGCTGAGTCGATCATAGTAGCTGCTTTAGTCTCCCCTAACCTCAATATCCTCCACAGAGAACTGTAGTACTAACAACTTTCATCAAGACGGTTATGAGTTCATCTATTTTTCTTCCGTCCTCTGCTTCCTACATCATCATCTGACCATTACTAACTGGATGAGAAAGAGGGAGCTCAAGACGTCAGTGGGGACATTGGTTATGAGCCCAAAACGGTGACTTCCTCTCCCTGGGGGGCAGAGGGGGAGGGACGGCAAAGCCAAAGCTTCCGGCGAACAAAAAAGAAACCCCTACCGGGCCCCGACTAACTTTTGCCGGATGTAGGTTTGTTATCGTTCCGGCGACCGGAACCTCATTTGAAGAGTGTACTTCTAGAGAGTTTTACCTTTCTTTTTTCGCCATCCTCTACATTACTTCTTCTTGATCGTCGCACCCCGTGTGTGTGTGTGTGCTACTTGTGGTGGTCGATCTTTATGTCTTTCGGATCTCCTACCGACTGAGTGGCGTACGGCATCACATAACCTCACTAAGGGGAGCGGGAAATATCGCTTCCCGGGCGGAAATTCGATTTCAACAGCGCACATATCACAGCCTCCGGTGTCGTTAAGACGAGACATGTGTCTCCGGGTACTTTGCTGCGCGCCACTACAAGACGAAAGTCTTCAGGCCATGTGCCTGTGTGTGTGAGTGTGTTGGAGGTGGGGAAGGATGTGCAGAGGGGTTGTATCCGCCCACTTTCGCACCCTTCACACCGTGAAATATGTGCAGCAATTTTCGGGCAGCAATAACTGGTACCGAGAGTGCACGATAATTGTTGGGAAAAGTAGGTTCCTTCCTTCCTGCGTTTGCGAACCGTAATGGCGGCTTTTGTGGCAAGTTTTCCCGACCAGCGAAAGCTTTTTCACGTCACCAGCCCATGATGTCGTCAGCCTCGGAAGAAAGGTGACCGCTTTTCGCCGAATGTTTCACTCTCCACTCTGTGTGTGTGTGAGTGTGTGCGCATGGGAAGCCACCCACCCTTTTATGAATATATTTATGGACTTTCCGGGAAATTAACTTTTATCAGTCGATTAACGAATTGGCACCGGAGCCGGGCGCTCTTTCGGTGAACGATTCAGGATTAATGTGGCTTCCGATTTTTTTTCGGGCCTTTCTTTGGGTCGTTAAATTTCACTGCCCGCTTTCCTTCAGGTTCGTTCGTTTTGCTCCCCATCGGCCAAGCGAACGCCGATTCAATCGTTATCAACTTTGAATTACCTGACATTTCGGATCACTTCCGCTCCATCCATCCAGGGACGCCGTTCGGTGTGGGATGCTCCTGAGGAATTCGGCCGGTGAAATAAACGTGCTTTACGGTTTCTTTTTCTCGCTACGCTTTCCTTTTTACCCGGTGGTTTAGAAGCTTGACTTTGCCTTATTGGAAAATCCCCGTTTACGCCTCGGAAATGAACGAAACATTAAAATCATCGGTTATTCCATCCCATCGGCCGTTTATAATGCGTTTCTTTTACCTTTTCGCTTCTTATTTCTTCTCCACCTTGGCTTCCGGAGCAACACTTGCGGCCAATCGAATTTCTTTTCCACCGTCACCATGATGTGTGCGGTTTTTTTCCCCGAATGCTTCCGAACGCCACCATTACCGGCACCGTAGGATTGGGGGCCGTAATTTATTTCATTTGGACGCAATCCCAACTTGGTTCGGTTGCCGGTGGAGACCCGTTTTCACCCTTGATTTTCGGGCGTAAGAAATGGGGTTTCTTCACCGGTTTGCGAGGAGATTCTTAGTCGGCCTGAAATGTGACTTTATGAATTTTCCGAGCTATATTTCAAACTGCCTAAACGAAGCGAACTTCTTGTGGTTCGGTTGGTTTGGCTTCATTTTTTTCTCCACTCGGCTGGGGAACCTGCGAGATACCTCATCTTGGCACAATTGTCCCCGCTACCTAATGGCAGTTTATTTTCTTCGTTTTGTTTTATTTTTGCATTATTATCATGTTTGCCCTAAGCCTGACTGGATTTCGTTTTCTCTCGTTAGGGTTTTTTGTTTTCGCTGATGAAGAGGGACGGAAAACAACGAGAAAGAAAAAAAGACGAGCACCCCAAACCGGCAAGTATTTCTTTCCGATGACAGCTACCTTAATTAAGCGGACGCAGTGGCCGCAAAGTGTCGCCCGGTTGGACGAGAAAAACAGAAATCTCAAGACTCTTTCGCACCCTCCTCGTGAATCTCGGAAACATTTTCCACCCTTGTGGAGCTGGAGATTTTCCACCGCCCGGAGGCGGAGAGTGCCTTGGGCGGTGTGAAATTTTCTTTGATTGGGGTTCTTTGGATTGCGATTGTTTTCAATTCTGCTTTGTCGTAGAGTACCCTTAATATTTAAAACAAAATGTTTTACTCTTATTGTTGCTGTGCAAAATATGGCCCTTTTGTGGGTGTACATTGTACGTGCTGGAAAAAGGTCCGCGCCGCTTCATGCGTCTCTGTCTCGCCAGAAACCCAAGCCAAGCGAAACGAGATAAAGTGCACCGAACGGGGTTATATTGTTTGATTGCGAGCTTTCCGCTAGCTCTGGCAGCCTCATGGATTCGCATCCTTGCTCAAGAGTTATCCTTATCCTTATGGCCGCTTAGAGCGCGAGCGCTTCTTGTGGGAGGGCAAAAATAGAAAATGTGGAAA
This sequence comes from Anopheles sinensis, assembly GCA_000441895.2. Classification (NCBI taxonomy): domain Eukaryota; kingdom Metazoa; phylum Arthropoda; class Insecta; order Diptera; family Culicidae; genus Anopheles; species Anopheles sinensis. The sequence continues at coordinate 369,960 of KE525305.1, read as the reverse complement.
GCGACCGCCGCCACCCAAAAACCAACAAGCAGCCACTCAACTGTTGCGAGACAACGATGAATAATGGATTCCGGGAAAATGTTCCCGTGCGCGCTTCCGAAACAAACGTGCGTTTTGTGCGGATTAGACGCCACCGTGTTGGACAGGGTAGCGCTTTAGCCTCGTTGGCTGCCGCATGATGCCCCTTCCCCCTTGATCACAACGACCAAATGTTCCGACCCGATGGTCATGATTAATTATTCATCCAAAGGCCTATCCAAAATGGTTCCAACGTGTGGTGGGGAGAGGAGCGGGCCGCACTTGGGTGTTGAAATCTGCGGCATTTGCTCCCAGGAATGAACAATCGAATTGGACGCGTAGGTACACTGCGTCCCAAAATGAAAGTCTTACCTAGTTTTTTTTTAATCATGTACTAATGTAATTGTTCGCAAGGAAAAATAATTAACAGAAACATATTTCTCAATAAAATAGAGTTGTTATATCATGTAGGCAAAAAATATGAAAAATGGAGAGTCCAATAATTATACCTTCTCTTCAAAATTCATTCAAATTCATAAAAATTAACCAGTTCCCAGTTACGTCATCAGTTGGCAAAAGTACTTTCTTGTTTTTCTTCCTCAAATTAGTCATTTAATGTGTATATGAGACGTGAACAACAACTACCGAAAAACGTAGAAAAAGGTCAAAATTAATAATGGGAATCTACAAATTAAAGAGCTTTCAAAAAGATCTGCGAAGGCCATTACGAATAATGTGTAAGATCCCAGCTGGGCTTCAGCAAACTTCCGGTGATCCTCAAAAAAATTACCCGCATGATTCACGGAGAATTTTTGAGTCACTTCCGTTTGAACCAAAAGCTGCCGATAAATAACTATTTTGGGTTTATCGATCTCTTAATCCAATAAACAATGAGTTTAATGAGAAATGTTAATTTGAGAGATTTATCAAGAAACCAGACAGAATGAGACTATACATGAGGTTCAAGTTGTTATTCGAAATGCTTGGCGTTCATTATCAGTAAATAGGTTGTAGAAATTATCGCACAACAGGCTAGAAGAATTTTTCAAGAAATTATCCAAATGAAGGACTGTTTACTCAATTATCTAATTTTCACTGTTTACTCAATTATCTAATTTTCTTTCGTTTATTTCTAGATTTATTTTATTTGCAAATCAATTAATATTCTAAGCGAGGCTATCATTTTGAGATGTCACTGTTTTTAGTTTCTTCGTTCCAAAGAGAATTTTCTTTCCTTTTCCCCAAAAATACTTATAATAAATATTTATTGGATACTCACAAACAGTTGTGTATCTTTTGAAAACAATCAAATGCTCGAGCCCTGCATAGAAACATCTAGGTGAGGCTATCATTTTGGTACGCAGTGTAGAAGAAAAACGTAGTGCCTTCTCTTCTCTCCATCACTCTTTCCTACGCGCCTGATTCTTCTACTCGTGCTCGTGTCGAACTGAAGTTTGTCAAGTATTTAGGGTACTTACTTCATCCTTCCTGTACACTACACTGTGTACTTTCCCCGCGGTGGTCAGATGCGAAAAAAGAAAAGTTCTGTTTCATCAAACGGTCTGACGAGTTCACGGACCCGACATGGGGGCCATTATTGCCAGATGGAACCGAACCGTAGCCGAACCGAAACTGTTACGAGGTAAACATTCCACCTCGAAGTACCAACAAAAACAGCCTTGCAGCCGGCCACGCTTGATTGCTGCCTAATTTCTATGTTTGACTTATGGTGGAAGCAACGGTGCTTTCTTCGTTCCGCCAGCGATTACAACACCCAGTCCCATTCTACAAGCTATTCATGCTTTCGAAGGTTTAGGTGAACGGATTTACCCGTCAGGTACTTGCTTACCGCTTACCAAACCGACCGGGCGGCATTTGGAAAGGAAAAGCTTTTCCTAATGTGAGAGAAGTTAGAAAAAAGCATGTGAAAATTTGCCCAAGTGTTTGCATCGTTTAGGCTGAGGTTGAATGGAGGGGAATGGAATCGAGAAGGGAAAAGGAGCTGGAACTGAAACAAACAGACGCGTCACGCCACTGAATCGTGTCACGGTTGCCACATGAGCTAAAAATTGATTATCATCGAAATGCGTGCCTTGTATGTTTGGGTTCTGGTTTTTTGGATCTGTATGTTTGTGTTTGTGTCGGTGTATTTTCTTATTATATACATTTTTATTTGCCCAGGCTTCCCCGGGTCCTTTTCAGCAAATTTATTGCCCCTCAGCGTGCTCCAATAAAGCTCAAATTGCCGTCTTCAACGGCAACAAACACTTACGCACTTGAGTGCAAAATAAAAAACAAGCATCCTCCCCGTCGGCGGACGCGGCTGTGTTGTGCCGTGGCGACCCATTCGAAGTTTGCCCTGGGCGTGTTTTTTTTTGTCTCGTTTGCGCCAAGAAATGTACAAAAAGAGCCCGCTAACTATGCACTTCCCATCAAGCGTGCTCTTGGCGAGGGCCCTGGAGAGGCCACTCGAACTGTACTTTTCGTCCCGATTTCGAACTTTTCCGGACGGAGTGAAAGGTACCCCGGGCCGGGCCCGTGCTCTCAGGTCCTTCCGGGAACCGGAAACACAATGTTACAAACGCAATAAAGCAAAAAAACCGGGGAGGGCCACTTAAAAACCAAACCTCAAACTCTCGGGGTGAGCGTTTAAGAAAAAAGATGGCTTGCTGGAAGGGATGAGGATGGGGAGGTTTTTATTTTTCATCTTTAAAACGGTGCGCGAAGCTGAGGAGAAATTATTATTCCTCGCAGCAAAATGGAGTCCCACAGGGTGGTTTTTTATTGTTTTTGGTGGCCGAGCTTTCCTTAAGTTTAGTAGCGATGAGTGGTTAAAATAGCATTTATTGGTAAAAGATGAGTACCCTCGGGTGGGGTTGAAGAACTAGCGGAACTAGAAAAAAGATAGCTTCGGTTCGGTTTTTCCGCATCTAGCGACGGGAAAAACTGTACCAAATACTTACCGGAATTTTGTTGTTTTTCCCATGTTATCTCCTTTTATCTCTTTTCCTCCTACACACATACACCTGAAAAACCCAGTGGTTGATTTCGCATCTTCCCTTCCTTTTCCGACCAACAGCTCCGACCGAGTTTCGTTCCATCTGAACGTCCTCGTGGTGGTGCTCAATCCACTCCGTAAGCACAGGTAAGCATACGGGAGCTTATGTTTTGTTTTTCATGTCCTTTGTCGAAACCCCTATTCAACCCTCCGCTGCTGAGAGCGTGTGTGTAAGTGTCGGTACCTGCCCGGAAGGGTCATGCAAGGTATCGGATACAAGTAACTGGGGGAGAAAAAGGAAAACCCCTTAGCAGCAAGCAAAAGCAGATTGCCTCTGATGCTGACACCGTTCCACCGGCGGCATGTTCACCTGGTTGGAAAACGGATGGTCTCAATCAGGGCCATGCTGCGGGCTTGCGTTTTCCAAAGCATCCCAAAGAGAAAAAAACCTAAGATAAGGAAAAAAAAGTCCGTTGCATGGAAAATTAATTTGTATCCATTTCTCAGGGCTTTCCGGCGTGGTTTATCTTCTCGCCGCGTGTTGCGGGCCTGGGGTGGTAGTGAGGAGGCCAACGGTTGGAATGTGTGCGGGAATGGAATGTTTTGGCACCGACTTTTCTTCTTCCCAGCCAAGAATTTCTTCGCTCGCGTGTGTAGGATGCTGCGATTCGGGAAGGTTGTGGCAAAAGAAAATGATTCTGATGGAAATTCGCAGTGCTCCGCAGGTGGAGTCGGTGGAAGGGAAAACGTTAGAAATGGCAAAGCAAAATGAACTTGCTCAAGCGAACACCCGAAATAAGAGGATTGGAGCGACGGAGAAAACAAACCAAAATAAAAACACAACCGAACGGAAAAACTGTGTCCAGCGCGAAAAGGGCGACCGAACTGATGGGAGATATTTTAGCGACCATCAGGTGTAATTGTTTGCGTGTTCGCCTTTTTTTACCTCCTTTTTGGCTACACGTGTGCGAGCTGTGTGTTTGTGTGTGTGTGTGCGTGTGTTCTTTGCGATCAACAAAGTGAGAAAATGGAACACCACACGGACGGCGTGGAGTCGACGTGGCGAGAAAATGCCGCTCGGTCGTTGGTCAGAGATGGAAGATGGTCGTAAAATAAAAATGAACGTAAAATCGAGGAAAAGTGTGAAGAGCAAGCGTCCGCGTTGGTGAACAACCACCCTCCAAACACCACCACCACCACCACCCAAAGGCTCGTTAAAGGTTCAGGAGGAAGGCATTTGAATCAATGATGCGCCAGCGTTCATCGGTCCACCGGTCGACTGGACGGTTTTCACGGGTGGGAAAGTATTTCTTTCCTCCAGTCGGAAAACTGTTTTCTTAACTCTGCAGTCCGCCGAGCGGTGAAATGAAGCAAAACGCTGCGTGTTTTCTTGACCGGAGGAAACGTCTCTTTTATTTCATTTAGTATGATGTTGTTTTTCTTTTCACTCCCTCTCTCTCGCTTTGGACGTTCCGTGTGGTGTTCTTGTGTTTTTCTTTTCTTTTTGTTCTTTCGCTGCCGGCAAATTCACATTATTATGCGAAAGAGCATTTTCATTATCATCATTCATTCTTTGATTTTTTTTCCCCTCCACCACACCCGACGAGACACGCACACCAGGTCGGTGCGGCGGGCGGTCTTCTTCAAAGGGATCTCGGTGCCGGGAAAAGAAGGAATTCTTGGATTTTCGGAGCGATGAAAGCGGGACGCTCGCTCGCTTCTCAACACCAAATCCTAAGGCGTGTTCCTTGCGCAGCGCGTTCGGAGGGATTGGTGGTAAAAATTAATTTAAATTCCCTCCTTTTCGCAGCTGACGCGTGTGACTCCGTCACATTGTGATGCGTTCGTGTGCGTTTGTTTGTGTACGTGTGTCGGAGGTGAATCCAATACGCGATGAGGGGCGTTTATTTATTTTGCCGTGCCGTGTCCGTTGCTGGAGGACACGGGAGCCCGAAATGCCTAAATTTGGCACTTGGGATGCAAACACAATCTCGTTTTTCGTCGAAGTGTCGTCGTCGTCGTCGTTTCGGAGGTGGTCGCGTGTTTTTTCTTCTTGATTTTTATTTTAGCCGCAGGCTCATAAAGATCGGACGGGCTGTGCCGTTTTTTAAAGGTCATGTTGGACCTGCGGGACCCGCGGGAAGCGATGCGGGCGGCCTGAGGTGCTTGTGGTTAACCTTTCCGTTTTTCACGCGCGCAAAGGAGGCGCCTGGTGTTTGATGGAGGCAAAAGCGGCAGTTTGAAATCGCGTCAGAGCTGCTGCTCCTGCCAGGGAGCTTAAATTGCCGCTGATCAAATAAATTTTAGCACGCCCCCCCCCCCCCCCCCGTAACCGGCCCATCTACTACCCCTCTCACCATTTACCACGACCCTACGTGGGTTTCGATGCTGTGCTTTTCGATGTGTCCCGTATTTTTCCTCCCTTTGCCGGAGCGTGGCTCCTCCCGCTCTGGGTTTTATTTTTTCGCGCATCCTAACGGGCTCTTTCTGCAACATAAAGCCATCGGCACGATTCATTTCGGTCACTGAGTCAAGCCCGGTGGCCGGGGATTGCCTCCCACGAGACATTAGTTGTAACGGCCGCCTGCCCGGAAAGAAGAATGTTTCCCCGGAGGTGGGCTCGAGGTATGGTAAAATGTAATAGTAAAACGAAGTAAAACACACTGACACACACACTCACACAAACGCCCACATTGAGCCGGGTTGATCGTTGTCGTATCACCCTCATTCGAGTGTCATCAGCGCTTGGTGGCTGGTGGACCGCAACGCCGTCGACGCCACTTCGACGATGGTTACGGGCAACTAGGCGTTTGCGTTTTTCGCCCTCTGTAGGAAAAAAAACCCCACGTGAAAGGAGCTCGGAAAACCTTGACGGTGGTGGTGGCCCAATGGGGGAATGGAATGAAGAGGTCCATGAAAAAAAATGCTCCGGCAATGCCTTTTGCACGTATTTTATGCCCACATTCTCCAAGACACGATCCTACAATCACTTTTCCCACCCGGAGCGAGGCGACGAGAAGAAAAAGGCATGTTTTCTTCCTTTTTTATTACTGGATGTCCAACACTTTCCTTAGGAGGTGTTTGTGGTTTGGATGTGTTTTTTTTTCATTTTCCGGCCATTTGTTTTTTTTTCGTTTAACACAAAGCTAGCATAATTGCGTACTCTAGGACCAAGGGAAGCACACTAAAGGCATGTAGTAGACAGGGTGGAAATAGCTCCTGGCGAGGGCGAAAATGTGTTAAATTGTTTGTTTCCAAGAAGCATCGGTGGAGCATTTTTCTCTTATTTCCATTTATTTTTCGCCAGTGAAAAAGAGTTAATTTGACACTCGGAGCTAGACACCCGAGACGTGTGTGTGCGTTTGATTTACGTAAGCGAACGCCTCGACTCGTGATTCGATTTTATCAACGCAAATTTGGCGCATGACGTGAAGAGTGTGGCTCGGCTGCACTGATTGACATGTGACGTGCCTGGTTCGCTAGTGTTGAGACGATAAATGATGGTGTCGTAATGTGTGATGGATGCTTCCACCGAGCAAAAGCACTCTGCTCTGCCAAATGTTGTTGTGAGATAAAAGTGTCCTCGATTTGCGCGTGGCGCCCGTTTTGCTATCGGATGCAACATAAAAACCATGCTTTGAAATTGTTTCGGCACTTTGACGTTTCGTTGGAAAATAGGATGCTTTGTGTAGCTGAAAAAGTTAATTTCAATTTTAAGCTCGGCAAATAATTGTTATATACCCCCGGTATACAACGCAAACGCTGTATAGCAGGCTGTTTTGTGATCGCACATTTGATTGGAGTCATCAAACGAGGCGACCATAAAAAGCACCCGCTTTGTCCTACCGGCCAGCAATCGATGGGCCTCATAAAAATTATGATCATTTTGTAACCTCATATTTCACATCCCATGGAAACGATGAGCTACGCACACACGCCCACCTTCACAGCGGTTCGGTGCGACCGTCCATGAATGGATAAAATGTTTCGCCCCGTCGGGAATATAGAAACTCCGAACTTCTCCGGGAAGGAGGAGGGGCAAAATTCCGATGGAAGATCAGGGTTCGTGTTTTTTGTTTATCGCCCCTTCGAGCTGCGTGTAACCCAAATCAAACGAAGCACGTTTCCACATGACAAGTGTGATACGTGTGCGAGGGCAGTTGATTAATACGGAAACGGTTCGGGTGTCCGATAAAAACCGGACCGATCTCGGTGGATCGCCGTCTCGGGATTTCAATAACGCTGCCGGCACCGGCATCCCCCCAGTGGTTGACGGAGTGGGGGGTAGGTTGGAAGGAAAATTCATAACCCACAACACCTCGCTTTTATAGCCCGAGCGATGCTTATCGATGCTGCTGCTGCAGGGTGGGTGAGTGTTATCTGGGAAAAATCAGTGACCGACCACAACGTAGTGGCCGAATTGGATGTTTTTCGTGGTCACCCGAAGACGGTTACGGTATGGTTGGGGTTTGATTTAATCATCTACAACATATGGCTGCTTATTTATATCTTTACCGAGCGCGATCGATAACTTGACTTTCGCAAGGAAGATCTATAAGTTTGCACTTATCCGACAATTCGTCCGGTGCAGCACAAAGTTGGTTTCTTGCTACGAACTGTCTGAGTCGTCGATAGGTAGGATTTCCTCGAAATTGTGATACTGCTTCATACTTTCGCAAAAGAAAGCTTCGTATCGTATCACTGACACTTGTGTGCCGTCGGGGAAAAGTTCTGCGGTTAAGTAATCTGGGATTTCTGGGGAAATCTTTTGCAACTTTCCGACGCCGGGCGTTCGCAAGAGGGGCGATTACCTGATCAAAGTAAAGTCTCATCGAAAGAAATCCATCCTTCAAGCTGCGTCCCTAATCCGGGCAGTAAAACTCCGAACTCGGGATGGAAATTGTGCCGGAAAGATTTCACCCTGCGGTTGGTGTTTTTTTCTCTAGTACTTTATGCAATACCATGTCTGTGCGTGTGTGTTTTTGTGGGTTTGTATCTCTGCTATCAGTTGCGAGACAGCAGCTGTCCGTTAGGGCTAGCGAGGCCGACGTGATCTAGTGCAGGATGTAACGTTTTACTTTGCTTCTTTTAATTTCCTTCAGGCTCGACTCACGCCGAAAGAGAAAAGTTTTTGACGTGTGTCAAGAAGCAACACTCATACTGATTCGTCGGTGGAGTCCCTTCGCTTTAGTTCCATTCTCTTCCACCGCGCCGTGCTGCGGATGCGTCGCTGGACTTCATGAACAACTTTCACGGTCGGTTTCGTTCGGCGCCCATGCGAAACAAATGACTTTCCCGGACGATTTTCGGTGGCAAACTTTTTGCCTCACGACGGGAGGAGTGCCCAGGAGGACTGGGGGGGTTACCAGGAACCGTTTTAGGCGAATGTAATAATGTGCTTTTCATGTTTTTTAACGGTTTGATTGACTTGATGTATTTTTTGTTTTCACTTGTTTGTCCGCGTGTCGCTTTCGCTGTGATCATCATTCCGTGTGATCTGCGCTGCTTTCCGCTTGATGATGTCAGCTGATGGAAATGCTATTAATTATGAGCATTTCATTTTGCCGCCAAAAAGCTACTGTGTAAAGCTATTCCCCGATCGGTGACATCCGGAGCCGGTGACGGTTCGGGGGCAAAAGTTAGACCCATTAGACGGGCGCTTGCTATGACGGTTGGGATGATATTTACATTCGATTATGCGTCACGGTGTGTTCCATTTTAATGACATCTACTTAATTGTCCTTCCATCGTGCTGCAGCATTACTGCACCGTAATGCTTTCCTTTCCACTTCCCCCACTTTTAATGGGCTGTTGTTTGTTTCAATCTCCAACACATCCCCGTCCCGTTTCGTGTTTAATCTAAAATATATGTTCAAACCGTAATAGCGACGGTGAAGAGCATAAACTTTTATAGTTACTGCCTTTACCAGTGCATCGTTGACTCCGAGGGGTTCACTTGCTTCACTGTTTAATTGATACCATTGCCAAAACACGTCCGCTCCGCTCGCAAAACGGTCCGTAATTTAGCTTCATCCGTTCCTGGTCGGCTCCCTCAAGCTTTGTGTATGTGTGCCCTTTTTTTGGCTGTTGTCGTCCTAATACTCATGTAACAAGTTTCGTCTCCGACGGCAGTTACAAATGGTTAGTTTGACAGAATACTTTTTCGAAACGTCCGAATACCTGCTACCCTCCTCTGAAACGAATGGCCTTTGGTTGTGCTTTTGGGGTTGAATGTCGACTCGTACCGATGTGAAAAACACAATGCTTTCCCCAGTGGAGTCAGTGGAGAACGAGAGGAAACGTGGAGCAGGAGAAGGTGAAAACACGACACAAGGAACAAAAAGACAGAACGCATGAGAAATTAGAGTTTATCAAATTTCCCACCGAACAAACAAGCTTAACAACCAAGCGCGCACACCAGAGGAAAACCCGGGTTGGCCGTTCCGAGCGTTTGGGAAATATGTTTCCGTGCTTTTTCCAGGTTGTTCGGGACAAGGCTAGAAAGAGAGAAGCCTCATGGATAGACGGAGACGGATAAACTGCAAGGGAAATGGATGCCTTGAGAGTTTTTGGGTGGAGGAGAATGGGACTAGCGCGTCCGGGGAGGAAATGTTTAGCAAGGCAGGTGTGGAAAACTATGTCGGTGTGCTGGTGGTGGTAGAATACTAGGGAAAGCTGGGAATTCGGGGCGATATATTGTATCCAATCGCACCCAACAGTATAATGAAAATGGTACAGTTGTGCTCAAAGTTACTGATTTTTCCTTGAGTGAAATTTTTAACGATTAAAAATGAATTTGCAAACTGTAAAAAAATATATTGATGCCGAAATTAATCAAAATGACAATTGATGAAAAGATACAATAACATTAGTCCTTAATTCCAAATTGAATTAATTTCAAGGTAGAGCCTCTTAAATGTAGAATTAAAAAAACCACGAATATTAATCAAATTCTCATCTAACCATTTCCTACTTGGAGGATTTGTTTTAGTTTTTGTAAATAGTTTTGGCCAGGCCAAATGTACGGTATAGTAAATTAATGTACCAAAACATACTATTTTTTTCACCTCACGCTCAAAACTAAAACGACATTTCCTCCTTACTTGCTATTTCTCTAACCTTATCCCGGGTTGACTTGGCTGGAATCTTTGTTTTCATGAGTTAAGAATTTTCACATTACCATCCCAGTGCTAGAAAAATGACGTCATATAATTTAAAAAATTCAGTGCATAAAATATAAGTGATTAATTTTTTGATTATTATTGGTTTTAAGGTATTACATTCAAGCTCCAAGAGTATTTTTAATATACTGCTAAAAGGTGCATCTGCGTTTAAAGGTACTTTTGCAACACTTACTACCTAGGAATAAGAAGGTACTTTTATGACACTTACTACCAAGATAGAAGTTGCATTGATTTCCGATTTTGTACAAACAAATTTTGCAATACCAGTACTTCTTTCAACTATTCATATTGTCGAATGATGATTCATGACGGTGTGTATAAAAGTTGTCCCCTTTTTATGTGTTAAATTGACTACTTTATTAAATAAATTGTTGTTGACTATGACTATTACAAATTTCGTATTTCCCTTAACACCATCAAACAGCGAATATGCGGATGCTGGGAACAACAGCGTAATTTATCCCCAGTTGGTTCTGAAGCACTCCCGTACGGGCACTGCAGAACGTTGTTTTTGACGATGATGGTACGCTACCTAGGTTTTCTGTGATCACATTTCCTGCCATCCACATGCCCACCTGGTCAGCTCTCACCGACACACACACACACACACACACACACTCTTTCATCCTTGCCTCAGCAAGCTCACATCCAAGCCAGAAAAAGCACCACCCGGATGCTGACGGTTGTGGAACGGTTGTCCCAATTTTTGCATCGCTGCAAAGGAGCAGCTAGAGACCGCGTTGGGGCGGGGAAGTCATCATCAAGAGCATTTCGCTGTATCCGATGGGTTTCGTGCAGCGTTTAGCGCGCAGAGCGAAAGCGCACACCCGTCCGGGAAACGCTCCGAGCTCAGATTGCTTTTAATGAATGACGAGTGGTCGCTTGATAAAAAGGAGAAGGGATGGTCAGTGTGGGAAAAAGCGAAAAACAAACGTCGCTCCACGGGACACTCGGGCCACCGGACACGACAACCCCCCGGCTCTGTGGGGCGTCCTGTGGGAGTGACCGTTCGCCGAGAGTTCGCTCGGAATGTCCTTTCCGTGTTCACGGTATCCTCGTCCTCTGGTCCACCAGCACCCGCTCGCCCGTGGTTTCGTGCAAATCAAGGCTTCAGAGTATGGATTCATGTTTGGAAAAACGACGCAAAGGAAACGAATGAAAAGAGAGGAAGAACCCTCACTGGCAAACAACAGGCGAGCGCATCAGTGGCAGCTGAAATGGGAACACATTTATCCAGTTTACCAACGGCACGCTGGGTTGCGAGCGTGTGTGTGTGTGTGTGTGTGTGTGTGTGATGTTGCAAAGTGACCGGAATTGGATGGATGTTAGGTGTATTATTATTTTTTGGTTTTGTTTGTCGCTCCATGCGAAAAAAACCCAACCAGAGTGTGGAAATCGAAGGTGAAAGAAAGGGGAGGATCTCGGTGTGCGATACAGCAGAATCCACCGGGATCAGCTTCCTCGTGTGGACTCAGCCAGTCCCCCTCAGGGGGCCAAGATGGCTTTTCCTCATTTTGGCATCATAACCAACTCGCGCTCGCACGCGCTCAGCGCTTCTCCCGCCGGGTGGTCATGTGCGATTGGGTTTATTTTAGTATATTTTCCTTTCTTTGCCTTTCGAGCCCGTGGGACCAAACTAGGGATGAGCAGCATTCGCGCCCAAGGACACACAGAGGGTCGGGTGGTGTTGCAAGCTGGACGGGACGGATCCGATCCCGGCGGGCATGCGAAAACCGTCCGGTCTCCTTCGCCGACCGTCGTCATTGTCACCGTTGTCTGGTCGTTGATGTTGACCAAATGGAAACAATAAAGTTGATGTGCCCTCGGGTTTCAACAGGGTGGGACCACCGGACGGAAGGAAGGGTAAGGCGTCCATTTGGTGTCCTTTTATAGTCCACGTCGTCGTCGTCGTCGTCGTCGTTGGACGAACGAGGAACAGAAAAAATCAATTAAAACCAAGTCACCTAATGAAGCGGCTTATCTATTACACCGAGGCCACACCGAGCTGGCCATTCGGGGGACTCCCACGTGCAAACGTGGCGGTGGAAGAGGGAAGTGGATAAGTGATGGCGAAATGTTGTCCATTTGTTCGCTGGAAGCTCTATCCAGCCGAGCGTAAGTGCAACATCCAACAACGATCCGGTTTCAAATGGTGAAGACCAACGGATGAACAGTTTGATTTGGTGGCACACGATCGGTGGTTGAGAGGATTCAGGGGGAGGAGGGAAAGGTGGTAGATAGGTCGCCTCGTCGCCCCGGAGCGACACGTGTTTATAGGCCTTCACGCTCGAGTGGCCGCGATAAGGCACTATCCGATGTGAGGCCACGAAAAGGTGAGGATGAGTTTCCATTTCGGCGTTTGAGGGTTGGAAAATCAATCCGCCTTCGTCGGGGAAGCGGGATCCAATGGGCCACAAACGCAGTGCCGGAGGGTGTGAGACTAGAGCCTCGCAGGGAAACTCAATTGGATTTGAAGCTTGGCCGGTTTGCGCTCATTGGTAAGGATCAACCGCTCGAGTTTGATGTTTCCGCCAACGGAAAGATAGATGAGCTAGGTGGAAATGGGAGAAACGAACGGTGGACCCATTTTGAGCCGATCAAAGAGCCCGAGGAGAGTGGGCGTTTGTGCCCAATAAGATAGCTGGCCGCCTGAGCCGTTGCCGACCGCAGTTTGCATGATGAGGCTCTTGATGTTTATCGCGTGGAGTCCGGGGCGGCGGACTTTTCGGTGCCTGGTGTTGCAAATGCGATGTTTTTCCGGCCACCCGGACCGGGTGGTGTTGGTGGTGGAGCTCAACGAAAAATGATTTATTTTTAGTTTCGGCCAAACTTAATCCCTTTTGCTGCTTGCGGTGGAAGATTTCACCCGGACACGCTTATGTAACCGGTTCGGAATAATGGAAGGAAAGCTGGGTTTCGACCGGCTGCTACGAAGACGAAGAGGAAGCTTTTAATTGATTGCGGCATGGGGGAGGTTGCCTCGGCTCGGTCCTTTGCCGCCTCCCTTTTTCTTTGCCAAGGTACGTATTTATATTTATTTCTGCCTATTTTTCCCCCTTTTCACTCCTCTGGTGTGGCAAAACTTTGCCCCATTTCGTATCGCGGCATTGAGGAGGCGCGTCGTTGCTGTATTCGTGGCAAGCTCGAGCTCGCGCTTCGAAGGAGTGGTTCGGTCAGGGTTAGATAAAAGAAATCGACTGTTTGCGTGACCTAGCGAGCAGCGAGACCGCATCCGTTTCGCTACGAACCGTCGTGCAAGGGAACGATCCAGGAGGAGAGAAGGTACGGGATAGGTAAGGAACACGACACCGCACGGAAAACAGGCCACAAAAGACGATACGGTACGGGACTGGAAGACGCACATGTGTGTGTGTGTGTGCGTATGTGTGCCCGCAACCGGATGGATGTTTCCGAGTGTTGTTCCGCACCAAGTCCGGACCCCCCCCCCCAGCGTCGTGTACCTTCTGGAGCCCTCCGGACGGAAGTCAAATGGAAAAGCGAAGCGAACACATTTGATCCCCGTTTCGTAAAAAAATAGTCCTGAAAAAGAAAATCAATCGTACCGAAAACGCAATCCTCTACGAATCATTTCTGAAGCTTCCCTCCGGGTGTTGCCTAGTGTGTGCGTTTGTATGCATGTGTGCTGTTTATGCGGTTGATAGGTGGCTGCCAACGGAGGTCGAGCCGGCGTGCAAATATTGATATTCTCAACGAGCCCAACACACCTTCGCAAATGCCGTTTGATTGGCTTTGATATTTCGCACGGGCGTTTGAAAATTGGCCGGCGACGAACTTGACATGCCAATATCGGAATGTGTCATGCGTATGTGGATGATGTTGGGTGGATGGGTAGGGGCTTCCATACTCCCGAAAGGAGGATGGAGAAGAAATGCCTGTCATGACAGCTCGTCGTATCTTTCATGTACCATTAGGATATCATTTTGTTTATGAGTGTTTTCGGCGAAACTTGACGGCAATATTTTGACGAATATATTACTTGTTATCAGAAATTGGCTGTTATTTTTCCTACCAAATGATGTACAGTATTGCATTTATTGTTCTATTTTTCGTATTTGATTAAGGTTGTTGAAAAAGGTTACCTCCTTAGAAATACTGGCCGGTGATAGATTATACTTTTGTCTGGCAGCATATTTATTCAACGACGGCGACTTTTATCTTTCAAATACCCATTTTGTCAGACGAATACAAAGGTTCATTACAAGATCGACGTTCATAGTGGCGGGATTGAAGATCACTCTAAATGGAAAGTGACATGAAATGGAAATTTTTGATTGTGGCAGACGGTCCTATACTTATTTTCTGTTTATTGTGTTTTATATGAATTATTCAGGAATGGTAGAATACTAAAATCCAATCTGGGATATTAAAATTCGGGTTTGTGCCTCATGATTCTAATGTTTTCTTCTCCATCTTTGGTTTTAATGACCAGCTTCAATCATGCCCGCCTATCAGAGGTTTACTGAACATTTTGCTTTGCATGGATAGTCAGTCCTCTTGTGAAGCCGAGGTAGTGCGCTCGTGGGCCGAATATCAAACCTGCAGTACTGAATGGTAGTCTCCTTTCTTTCGTTTCGTTTCGGCTTTTACTACTAGAAAAGATCTGAGTTAGGTAGATTTTTAACCTTGAAAAACGTTGCATAAAAGATAAGAGATGGTTTAAAACTTATGCCTTATACTATTTATTTCTTCCTCAATATAAAACCCTAAGCCCAAGCAATATAAAACCCTCCATATAAGGTGTCTTATTTCATCCCTAAAGAAAGTCAATATCTTAATAATATGTACTTAAAGGAGGTTTTTTCAGATTCATTCGAAATTTGTTAACGTTTGTCCTTAAAATTAATTTTCTTTTGAATATTGAAAGAGGTCTAATTGAAATTTCATAAAAATATGTATGTGATTCGATTTGAAAAGGGAAGAATTGTTTTCCAAGAGCAATGTTAATTAGAGCAATAAATCAATGATTCTTGGTTATCTTTATAACAGTGAGCCGTCAATGTATCGTAAGTTACCCTGATCCTTGGACTAATATGTAAGAACAGATTAAAGCAAATAATTATTTTGCACCTGACCTTTCGCTCTCATTATTATTTCTCTTTCATAACGTTCAGTATCCACGGAAGATATTTTTCTACACCAACGTTGACCGTAGGGTTGATGTCGTTTGGTGATAGGCTATTCCAAACGAACCCACGCAAAAAATATCGTTCATCATCATCGTACATATGAAGCGATTGAACTGAAGCGCCCGATACACATTCGTCTCCCGAGCGATCATGCAATTGTGTACAAAACATAGAATCTTCAATCAACAATGAAGGTCTTGTGGTTGAGTACTGGGCTTGACAATCCGTATCATGAACAAAACTAGTTTTCTTTACTACTACCGATTTCTTCATTCGCTCGAATGAGACCACATCTAAACTTATATTCCGTGCGTTCCTTAACTCTGCTGTAGTGGGCAAACAGATTGGTGCTATATCAGGCCGCGCGAAGTCTGCTGGTTCCCGAAGCTCAATCATTGCTATATTGCTCGTTAAGGATGTGTTGTTGAACTCTGGATGTACGATAAGTTCCTCAATTGGCAGGCTCTGCCTCGAAGCATAGTCTCCAAGTAACATCCGTATCCTGAAATATACATGACATAGTATATTTAATATCAAATACAAGCAATCACTAGTGTCAAAAAACGACGATACTTACTCTGTACGATTAAAAATGCAATGTGCTGGTCCAACGGCATACCATTCATTTATTAGTGTCACTTGGCATCCAATAAAGTAGTTTTTGTGTGTAAGTTCTGTTTCTATCAAACCAATCCATGGGTAAGCGACGTCATTCATGTTACTTCCATCAGATTGATGTGGAATACCGCATTCATCCTGGTTTATATGTCTTAGATTTGGATGAATTTCTATAAACCGAGCATTCACGTTCGAAGGGTTGGTGGGTTCGACGTATTGTGTTATCCAATTTCGATACTTCGCAACATCAGTGAACACGGTGTAGGCCGAAATATCACATGCCATCGAAGAATCCAGAGGTATAAATGAAACCAAACCTCGCACAAACCAACTTCCTGCAAGCTCGAAAACGAGACCACCACCACTGTCCCCGTTGCATGCACTTGTATTACCATTGGCTTTACCGCAGAACATATTCGAAGTAAGCGTGTTCCCATATGCTTCCCGATTACTAACAATACACGTTGTCCAATCGACTGCATTTATGGTTGCCTCTCGAAGATGGTTTGATACAGAATGATTTTCCGTTTCACCAAACCCCGTAAAAGTTCCATTGTGTTTAGTGATCCACTCTATTCCGCTTCCCTTATCCCAAAGACATACCGGTTGAACCAAATGTGTCAAAGTTATATTGGTAGCCAATTTGATCAATGCGATGTCATCTGTTACAAAGCGTGGATCAAATTGTGGATGGGGGATCAGCTCAGATACATAGTGAACTTGTATATGACCGTTGGTGGCATTTAACTCCATACGGCCCAGGTGTACTTGTATCCGATTCGTCGATAGAATGCCATTTTCAACGTGGACGCAATGTGCCGCTAGAAGTAAAACAAGATTTAAATCATTTAGAGGGCTCAATAAATTTTTACCATCAAAACCTTACTCACTTGTTAGAATTGTGTTTCTGTCGATAACGGAACCTCCACAAGCATATTGAATTACACCGCCTTGCATATGGTAGATGGTTGCGTGCCAAGGCCAGTAATCCTCTTTTACGTGTGGGGCATTGTAAATAAGAAATTTGAATGGTATTTTACTTTGACCACATTCTCTTCGATTTGGATCATACATTTTTGGTATTTCAATGTGATCAAATTTGTCTTTTCTGTTAGATGGAATGGTATGGACAACGTGTTCTGCAATCCAGTCGCTATATTTTGCAACATCTAGGAAAATTAAATATTTAGAATTATCACAAACATCTTGCTCATTTCTAATAGCATAGGAAAGCATTCCTCGCAAAAACCAATTTCCTTCATTGAAAAACGCCATTCCTGTGCCTGAAAATCTTTGACAAAGTCCGAGGTTTGCTCTACCACATAACATATTGGCTGGCAAATTTCTGAAGTTATCAGGATCACTGTTAATGCATGTCATCCAGCGAACGATTTGAACACGCGTTTCCAGCAGTTCTGTTGCCATATGGTGCTGATCTGTTCGTCCAAAACCTGCCAAAAATCCTCGATTTTTAATGATCCATTCTAGATCATTTTCCATATCCCACAGACAAATCGGTTGGACGAATTGCGTCAAAGTTATATTGCTTACAAGCTTGATCAGAGCAATGTTATTCGCATACTTGTTGAACGTAAAGTTTGGGTGTAGAATGATCATAGATACATTATGTACTTGACTATAATCGTTGGTAATGTGTAAATCAGAAATCCCCAGGCGTATTTGCATCTGATCCTTCGATAGGTGTTTCCCTCTATAAGTTATAACACAATATGCCACTAAAAACATAAATATACAACAAATTGAGATAAAAATGATTAAATTTAATTGATAAGTTAATTTATAACAAGGGGCTTACCAGTAAGAACCGTATTACTATCGATGATAGAAGCTCCACAAGAGAATTCAAAACCGTTTCCGTAGTTGGTGAAGATATTTGCTCGCCATGGCCACTGTTGCGCCGTTTGTGATTTTTCATGAATGACGTATTGTTGAATCCAGTCAATGTATTTATACACATCAGTGAAAATCTCATACTTAGAAGAGTCGCACGATCCATCTCGATTAAATGGTATTATAGAAACTATTCCTCTCACATAAATTATGCCTTCGAATTCTAGTACCAGTCCATGGCCGTAAGTATAAACACACGTTTTAGTTTTTAGTTTACCACAGAACATATTCGGTTTTAGGAGGTAGCCATAAACCTCTTGGTCACTATGCCAACATGTCTCGGAATCTGTAATATCAACACGGAATTTCTGAAGCTGATGGGGTAGCGTATCACGCTCCGATTCCAACAAACCAAGGACAAAGCATTTTTTTCGATACATTATTTCTAAACTGGCATCCATGTCCCATGTACGTACAGCTTGAATTCCATTGCTCATTGTTATGTTGGTGGCCAATCGAATCAGTGCGATGTCATTTTCTGAAGTTTTATGATTATATTTTGGATGCGTAATCACTTGTAATACTTTCAGTTCTTGGATATTATTTCTGGAATTATTAAATGCTACGGTTCCCAACTGCACAATCATATTCTTTACGGAAATCAGACCAGTTGTTCTATACACGCATTTGGCCGCTTGAAGAAAATTAAAAAGTTATAAAAAAACAGCATATCACACATCAAATAAGCATACCTGTAAGAACTGTATTATAAGAGATAATAGTGCCACCGCAAGTATATTTAAATTCATCTCCACGCCAATGATAAATCATTGCTTGCCAGGATGGATAACGATCCCACTTTCTTTCGAATGTTATCTTTCGTTCTCCACATTTCACATCCGCGTAAGTTTGCGTAAACAACGAAGAACACAAAATCATCAAAACAATTTGAACTTCTTTTATAGTCAACATTATCTCAAAGAATAAACTTGTCTGAGAAAAACGCTTTGAACTACTTTGATGAATACGAGAATACACGTCAACCAAACACCCAACCAGCTCGAGCACTCAAACGCTACTACATGAAGCAAAATCGTGCAAAATGTCGCTTCTGATCTTGCTGCCAAATTCTTGCTGCAATCACAAATCTACAACCAAACGTATGTTTAATCTCTAGTAGAAAAGAAAACACTGGGTTTTTATTTCGACAAACAGCAGTCACACTCATACGATGATAAGTCGGGAGTTTGATAAGCTGACTGCTTTCAGACTCATAGACTTATTTGAAACAAAGCCGATTTGGTTCGTCAGTTCTGACCACATTCGTTTAAAGAATCTGAAGAGGCCACACTGAAAACTTACTAAAAAGTTGTTTTTTTTAGTGTACAGAATTATGTTACATTGCTCAAAATGTGTGGCAACAGATCGTGCATAGCGTGATTAGATTAATTATTCACATACGTAAAGAAATTAATTCCATTGAGACAGTTTTGTTCACAAATTAGCTCTACATAAAAACAAAGGTTATTTGGTAATAAAACATATGAAAATAATAAGTTTTTGGTAAATCCTGATTATGGGAGCCCCGATCAGATAATGAAGATTCAAATCTGTATAAATTGATGTGCAATCGCTTATTTCGCTTCATTTTCCACTTAACTGTTCACGAACATTAAGACAAAGTATATTCTATTTTTTTTATAAAACATTGAGCAGCCACTGTTTCATTTTTCCTCCGTTTTGTTTCGGATTCTACTCACTTCGTCGCGTAACAAATGTCCGATCGGATTTGAACCGGTGCGTACAATCATTAGACCGTGCGGTAAGATTAATATGCATCCATCAAAAGGGACCAGCTGGACGAGAAAAAAAACCGGCCAACCAAAATCAGGTAATGAAGGACAGCTGTGTCCAGTCCATTACGCTTCCGATAGGCCGTAACGCATGCTAATCGATCGCAACAAAACCCACACGAATCGGGAAAGGAAACAAAATGAATGACAAAGGGTCGAAAATATGAGAGATCAGGACAAGAAAGACTCAAGACAAGAAGAATACTTCACGAAACAGAACGAAACTGTCGAAGAGTGTTCCGACGAGTGTTTCTCCTTATCATTGGCAAAAGTTTTACTCTCGCTCAAAAAAAACCCGGGTGTCCGTTTTGCACCGTTGGACCGGGGTTTTTTTCTTGTTTTGACTGTTTCGCTTCCACCGGACGAACCTCCCCGGAGTTATTTATCAGCGGACATAAATTATCATGGAAGAAAGAGTCGAATGATTGCGGTAGGGCTGGCAATAAAGTTAGGAAACAAATTAAGGAACGTGGTCCACCCAACGGTCCGCTCTTGGAGCTGGTTGTGACAAATATATTTTTCGGTGCTCGAAAGAGTGAAGTGAAGTGTAGACGAAAACAAGAAAGATAAGAAAAACTGCCAAGCAAAACCAAACCGGCAAGTCACAAGCTGCCAGTGCCGCGAGGGCCGAAAAGCTGATGATGCATTGCGGTCGACGGTATTTAGGGTTTAAAAGGTCCCCAGCGCAAATGACGTCAGCTGTGGGCGGGCTGGGTGGGAAGAAGTCGGCCAGTCGGAAGACACTTCAGTTGAAGATAGTTAAGTTTTGCTGCGTTTCCGGTTGGAACCACTTCCCGACGCTACCTTTTTACTCTCGTCTCGTGTCCTGTCATAGGGAGAAAAGTTTTTGAAGAAGAAATTTGTATTTGAATTGCAGATAAAATGTGCACCCGACGTGGCATGACTAGCTGACGGATTGTGTAGATCGTGCAGATCGTGCATCTTTGAGACATTTTCTTGCTGAGGAATGTGTACCTTAACCGATGTTCATTTATGCAGTTTGTAGCATTCCCGTTTGCAAATTTTTGTGACAATATTTTTAACAATCCCGACGGATGCTGGATTCATTCTGGAATTAAATTAGTCATTAGCTTTCGTAAACAATGTGGAACGGGAAAAGTATATTAAACATGTTCTCTTTGTTCTTTTATGGTAAGTTGCCAACTACGTAGATTATTTTGCATAAATAATCCACATCACGCTTCTATAATCGTCCATTTTGGAGGAATAACTGCAGTATGAACATTGTAGAAATGTTCCTAATAAAATCCACTTCGCGATGGTTGATAAGAATCATAACAAAGCAATTTTCCTTTAGCTTACAGCACCACTTCATGCCCATTAGGGTTAACCATTTGCTTTTAAAACCATCACCATCGCAAATCCCGACGTTCACACGTGTCCCATTGTCGATGGTAGTTCATTTGTCTCCCGAGTACGTGTTTTACCTATCCTTTAACGGCGCGAGTGTTACTCGTATTTGTCTTAAAATACTTCTACTATGACCGGGAGGAACCAACTGGGGAAGTAAAACATAAAAAAACAACCCGCCCGTCATGCACGTACCGACGATGACCGTCCCGGGTTCAAGCAAAATGTCTCACTTTGTTCACGTCATCCGCCACCAAACCGAACCCCGGATTCGCGCGTCTCTGTTTGCATTCTATGATGGTGGGTTTCGGAACCATTTTGTTTTTTCTTGCCTACAAGACCCCCTTTCGGTTGCCTGCCGTAGCGCGCTAGAGGATTAGATTTTGTGGTAAAGTATCGACAATCATCATCGTCAGGTCGAATTCCCACCCGGCGACAGAAAAGATCGAAAGCCGTCGAAAAGAACGAACGCCCGCCGTTTGTTATCCTTCTGTTGCGATCGCGGCTCGTTAGCGTTGCTTTCGGGTTGCTCGGTTATGCGATACACTATTGTTATCGAGGCGTGGATATAAAAAGGGGCCGGGGACGACGACGGAAAAAAGGTGGGAGTCATAATACGATGGCGGGCATCGCGATAAAGATACCATTATCGTCCCTATCGGATATCATAAATAATTCAGCGGATCCAGCGCGCGTCCGTGGAGGTGGGACTTTCGATTGTAATATCAATTTGTTTCGTTCTGTTGCCGATTTTTGCCTCATCGTGTCGGGGTTTCGATTGCAGCTCGCATGGGATTTTTCATTGGGGCAGGGAGGGAAGTTTGTTTAGCCCCAAAGAACAGCAATATCCACTGGCCACCGGATTGTCGTCGGTGAATTGGTGAGCCGTATGCCATTTTCCCATGGCAATTCGATTGAATGTGATCGATGGACGCACACACCAAGGCAGCTTCGCGAATTAATCTCTCGCCGCCCTTTCTCTGTGGCTCACATTGGATCGGGGGGTTTTTTCTCGGATCGCTCGAACGGAACGATTGGGTGGAAAGGTTTTCCGATTGCTTTCCGATCTGGTGCTGTTTGAATTTCATAATCGAAAACCGGCCACAGGACGGCGGTGGACCGCAGGCCTGCAGCTATCTGGTCGATCAAATAAATATAATTGATTGAATGTTGATCGGAATGCCACCTCGCCAACACTGTCAGCCTCCAGCCCGGCGACAATCACTGGCAATCATTTTTGTGATGTGAAAAATCGTAAACAACCAACAGAGACGCACTGGGAAAGCTCTCGTGGTTTATTTGCTCGGTGGTATTTGCTCCGGTACGGTTATTGATTTCTACTCAAATTCATCTTCCAGCCTGGATGTTTGCCGTCGGAAAATCAAAAGCTATCAAACCCGGCGAACCATCATCGCCGAACGGAGGTGGAGGGGGTAAAATAATATAAACATTTACGCCACTAAGCGACCCTCCACAATTGAGAGTCGGATCAGATAGGTTTCGTTCGTTTTCGGGATGGGAAGAAAGACACCTTCATCTCAGCAGTAACGTGCCGAAACGCATCTTTCTTGAATTGGTTTCGGGGACAAGCTTTCGGCGTATTTTCCATTCAGTGATTACGCAATTCGTTTCATAATAATTCACTGGAAGCTCGCCTACCAACGCACATTCCAACGGGGTGTAAAAGTGTCCTTTCAAAGCAACGAATTGTCATCGAAAAGGAGCGCAAGGGATTGTGAGGGAGGAAGAAATGGAGAGAAGATTTCAGTGTAGGCGTCATTCGACCGCAGGATCTTTCCCATTGTGTTCCCTGAGCCGAGTGCCAAAGTAAACTAGCCGACAGAGGAAAGGGGCCGATTTTGCAAATGTCAATTTTCTCATGCGAACAAAATGCCTGTGTGCCCGATAGCCCACTCTTCGGGTTTGCGCCGGTCGATGGTGTTAGTATTTGCCAACAGTTCTATAGCTGTCCGATCCACTTCCGCCTCCACGCAAGCACTTTCGTATTTCTACCCTTTCCTCCGTTTTGTGTTCCACTTTTCCATAAAATTGATCGAAGCTCCTAAACCAACTCCATCTCCAAGGTGGGTGGGAGTATGAGGCTGGGAAAATGCGCGCTGGGTGGGGAAAAACGGCTACCACCAATCCGCCCCACCAACAGAAAGGGTTAGCGGACGGACGGACACGAGCTGCTGCTGATGGTGATGGTGAGATTTTGCCATTTCACTAGGCTCGAGCGGGAAAATGGGCGATAAAAACATAAATATGCTGACCCATTCGACAGGCCCGACCGAACGCGCTAACTACCTACCTCCCCGAAACTAAAGCGGACCCACCCGGAAAATGTTCAAGGCTCCGTGAAAAGGCTTCGGCGAAGGGTTTCCGGTTCGATTTTCCCGTACCCGTTTGTGGCGTACGCAAGCCGATGGTGGGTGGTGGGAGACCGCTCTGGTCACGCTTAGGTTTTCCACAAATCGAGCACGCACACGTCTCCCCAGTCCGCATCCCGACGACAGGTCGCCCTCGTCGATAGGGAAAATTATTTCGCCTCAGCGAGTGTGCGGAGGTCAACGGGAAAAATAATAATAATATGTGGGATGGAAAAAGACTGCCTGAACTTGGCGTTGGTGTTTTTCCTGCTTGTGCTACATTAACTTATCGGTAAGGAAAATTGTTAAAAAAAAAGTTAAACCCACACCCCTATCTCCGAAAAACCTGTGAAATGGAAATTTCAACATCAATTATCACATTTGTTTGACACTGGACACAGTGTTGCCCTTCGGAAGCGTTCAGACACATCGCCCTGTCGGTGATGCTGTGGAACCTGATGGCAAAAAACACGTCTCCCCCCACGCACACTCTCCTTCCACGGTAGGCCAGACGCAAATGTGCCCTGAAAACACTATCGATTAGTGTTCGAACACCGGGAAGTTATGCGAAAGGGAACGTTTTTGGTAGGTTGATCGTTTATTGGATTTCGCCCGGAACCTCCGATGGCCGAGGATTAAACGGGAAAATGATTACACATGCACGCAAAAAGCACACCAAGTTGCACACCGGAACATGACATGAGTCACACGGTTCGCCGCTGGAATGGCTGGAGGTCGGAAGGATGATAAGCCCGACGGCTTCCGATGAAGTTCACCTTCCGGTGGACAGAAAGTGTAATCGTGTTATTTCATTTTGAAGCGGAAAGAAGCCCCAAGAACCGCATGCTGGAACCGGGAGATGGGGAAGTGACCCTTTCCCAGGCCATGTTCGTCCGTTGATCGGGCCGTCAAACGGGATCGGGTGGGGCGAACCGAACAACAAATGGATGCCACTCACTAACAAGCTGTAACGAGCTGGTCAGGAAAATCGGTGGGAAAGGGGAGGGAAAGGGGGGGCTCGCGCGCGTGAAGCTGGTGATGGACCCTTTGCAAATCACATTGGTCAAATAGAGCGTAGGTGAGCGATGGGAGTGCGAGAGTGGGACAGAATGATAGTTATTTCAGGCAACTTCAGGATGGTCGGTCGAAGGATTGAGTCATTTAATTAAAATTATGTAGCCTGTCAGAGGGTGGCATGGAGGTATGTGTGT
The DNA here is from genome assembly GCA_000441895.2 of Anopheles sinensis. Taxonomy (NCBI): domain Eukaryota; kingdom Metazoa; phylum Arthropoda; class Insecta; order Diptera; family Culicidae; genus Anopheles; species Anopheles sinensis. The sequence goes on along the minus strand of KE525305.1, from coordinate 345,340 downwards.
GTTTGTGTGTGAAAACATCCCTTCCACCCAAGTCCATCGTTGTGTCGAAGTTACGGAATCACTGCAGGGACCCCCTCTCCCGCAGAACCACCCACCCATCCACGCCTCCTCCTTCTGTTGCAATTAATTTCTGGTCTAGTTCTTGGTCCACTTATTTCCATCAAGTCTTCGTGTTGCTTCGCCATGCATTGAGGTTGCTGTTTGATGCAATCCTTACGAGGGACATACAATCATGCCACTCCGTACACGTGCAATTAAACCGTCACACACACACATATTCATTCATACCAGTCTGGACGAGGCGTCGACATCTTCTTGCTGCATTGCAACACTTGGAACACTTATATGCCTTTCTCTTGCCATCTCCAGTTTTCCAATTGACCAAGTGACTTCACAAATGACTGGTGAGGTGGCGTGTAAGGCAAAGCCACTGAAAGCGATTCTAGAACGCAACGTTCGTTCGCCAGAAGAATTTTTCCCCACCGTCGGAGAGCGCGTCCCATTTACTTTGCAGTTTGTTGGAATAAATATGGCAAATCGTTAAGTCACTTGACATCGGCAAAAAAAAACACGAACGCCCCTTCGGACGACGGCTAGAGCAGTCCCCGAGGACGAGACGCATTTAATTTCTGCACCTCCTTCAGACAATTTTACTACTTGAAAGAAAGTTTGCCTTGTTCGGGGAGGAGAGAAAAGCCGGTCGCCGGTATTCTCTGGAAAGCTTCTATTTTTCTGCATTTGTTACGTTCATTTGCCGCACGCTGCTTTCTTTCTTTTGCCCCGTTGTTTTCTGTGCTGCCGAGGGCTTGAGAGTTGCCTAAGCGTGAGTGGTAAACAGAATCGGTCGGTCGGAATGAAAGAAAGATCCCTGTGGCCGTGGTTTTCCCCTTGCGATTACATTGAAGCAATTTCGGATCGTTACGGGCTCCGCCAGGGTAACAAATAAGCCAGTAAATTTGCCTCGGGTGAGTTTCGAAACCGATTACGTGCCGCCTTGAGCGTGTGTGTATGTGTGTGTGTGTGTGTGTGTGTGTGTGCGTGTGTAAGGATGCTGCGGGGAAAGATGCAATAAGTTTTTTCCCATTCCTTTCCCCCACCGAGGTTTTGAACATTGTCCCTCTTCAGCCCTCTTGGAAGCTCGGAAAAACGTGTGCTTACGCAATTTAACATTCAAGTTTTTCCTGAACTGGAGTCGGATGGTGGGTTTGTGTGGAAAGGGGAAATGTAAAACATGTCTACCTCGGATCGGATGCACAAAACCTGCCCATTTTCCCCCACCTTCCCGCGTCGGTTTCGGCGAGAGTTTTATGGCGGAATTCTGGGTCGCTGGGATTCGGGAAGTTGTTTGCCTTCCAACCGGCACCAACTGTGAAGTGCCACGGGCTATTGGCAATTTCACATTCGCGTGGCTGGCTCTGTTCCACCGCCTTTCACAGCGCCTGTGGTATTTCCGGTGAATTTGCATCAATGTTGCTGCGCTGGGAAAAGATGCATTTTGTTGCATCGACAAAGCTCCTCCCACAAGCGAACCCATTCCTCCTCCTTCTCCTCCTCCCCCAAAGGCAAAGAGATAGTTGCACCGTTGTGGGAAAGGTATCGAACATGAAGTGGGTTTTATTATTATTATTACTTGATGCTACGGTGGGTGTTACACGGGAAACGGGCGGGGTAGAGTTTTCCGCCCGGGGAGCAGTTGAGGATTATGTTTACAAATGCATAAACATGTGTATGGGAATTGGCAGATCAAAGTAAATTGAATGCATTCGTTGGCATAATGTGCATACTTTGTGTACGTAAATTAAACTTTTCCGAGCAGATACGAACTGGTCCTGTTTTCCTAGGAATGCAAATTGTTGCGGTTATATGCAAAATGTCTTTTTAAAAGTAAATAACTTTTCTGTTTATCTGTTTTATATATCTTAAACAACTCAGGGCTAAGTGAATTTCAAGTCAGAAACCCATCGAAGTTCGTTCGACAGAAACATTGAAACATGAAACATTTTTCATCGAACATTTATGTCAGCAGTACAGTGTATGATCATATCTTTCGATTCTGTTACATTACTATATTTAGCTATTTTCATTTCAGTTTTGACATCAAAATGAGCAAATTTGACCATGGCAATGGTTAGTTTATAGATTAATAATATGTTTCGTAACGTGACACATTAATCCAATTATTTTGTATGCCAGATCAATTCTGCTGACTCGATTGTAATAACAGAAAATATACGTAGAGCTTATATTCTGCTCCATACATTCATACAAAAACATTGTTCAATTTATAATAATTGTGTGTTTTTGAATGTCCAACCAATGTAAAACGTTCTACTGCATCGAATGAATGTGGAGCAAGAATTTGCAAACGAAAGTTATTCGAAGTAAATATGCAAATATAAAACAAATGTTTACGCCACTTAAAATATGGCAAGTCGAGCGAAACTCAACTGGAACTGCCGGGTAACTTTTCAAGCATACTCAGGAAATGACATACCACCCATCATGGTCATGGTAAGATGATGCGGTTTTCCTGCACCTTCAGTCTGTCCGTCAGTTGCTGAATTGAGAAAAGAAGAGTACGAAAGCAGCTTGGTGCAGTTATTCTGTATAGTATCCACCGAACATTCCCAGGCTCCCAATGGCCGTTCTGATTTTGCCCACATGGGATCACTTCCGCCGCTCGTTCCCTGTGCGGTGCTCATTCCATCAAGTGGCGAACAACAAAGAGGAGTCGCCTGCGAGAAGCAACGACGAGAATATCCCGTGGCGTGCGAGTGCACACAAACGCCAGTTCATTACAGTTCTGTAAATGATTTATACTGGATGTATTCTCGTTCGGTGGGAGATGTGGCGTCACCTCCCCACACTCCCACCGTCGCCGTCAACGGGAGCAAAGGAAAAGATGGAGTCCTTGAGTGGCGGGCGGAGTATTTTCCTTTTTATTTTGTGTCAGACATTATTTTCCATTTGCTCCGGCTGGCGTCGGGAGGGGGAACGTCTTGCGAAAAGAGGGGTTTTGTTTGGGGTTTGGATTTTCGTTTGTACTTACTCTCGCATCCTTTTGCTATTTTAATTCCGTCGTGTCATCGTTCCATCCCGCGGCGCGACGGCGTTTGCCATTTTGTTTGGGAAGCTTTATTCATTTTTCATTCTTTTCGGTCGCTTTCTTTCGGCCATGGTTTCCATCGTGCACAAATGCAAACGAATTTTCGTTCACCGAAAAGCACACCCAAGAAAAGCGGTGCTGGGAAAAGGGATCATGGTCTCGGAGATGCTCACACATACACATGCACACACCAATGCTACCATAAGCATACGGTACTGGTTTCAACACAAAAGAGGCACCCACAATAGTGAGGGTGGTGGATTGAGTGAAATTGCTTTGAAGCTAGTGCTTTCAAAATTTTGCTTTCTGGTTGGCCTAGTTACCATATCATCATCAGTATCTTAGTCGTGCGATCCCTTCTCCCCTTCGCTTTCCCTTGTCTCCCTGTCTGTGTTATCGTACCCTTATCATGATGGAAATTTTTGAGAACCGACGCATTTTATCCGCCGCTCTGATTGTTCTGGAAAATGATGATTCTTCGCAAAGCTGTTCTGATTCCATCCGGGAAGCGATTTCAGCGCGTCCCAGTGTGAAACAGTTTAACCCAGAAAAAAACACTGACTTAAGAAGCGGCTCAAGTTTGGCCAAATCAGCCTTCTCAAGCGCTTCTCGTCCCACTGTCCTGCAGACAGGATATTTTTCCTCCACTAAACGGTCCGGAGGATGCTCCAACGGATCGCTTATCCGGCATCTGGAAGACCTTCTCCTCCCAGGTCGCGCAACTCTCCAAAAAGGGGTTGGAGTTTTTCTTTTGTTGGTCGTCCTGAGACGGCGCTAAGGGTCGTTCAATGCGCGAATACAAGTGAAGAGAAATAAAGAGAGAGAGTGAGAGAGGGTAGATTTTCTTCGTCTACCGGGCGATAAGCTTTCCCATCGACAGTCAAAAGCTACGCCGTCCGGCAGAAAGTAAACTAGGCTTGAGCAAAATGCAGACCAAAGTAAGAAAGAAAAACGAACGGGACAAATCCCAACGTAAAGGAGTAAGGAGGGGACAAAAACAAGGTGAGCGAAAAGCGCACGAACAAAGGAAAACTGTTGGAAGAAAGTGACGAAGAAAATAAACGCAATAAAAAGAAACCTTGCCGAAAACTTGCCATCGCGCATCTGATCCGTGTCGACGAACGGAAAATCGACGAGGAGAAGTTTTTTTGCTTCTGCTTCACAAGCGAAAATTTTTGAGCAACAAAGGGAAAACCGTAGGCCATGTCTGGGCGGTGGGACAGCTGACGCCCGACCCCAGCAGCCACCACAAACAAGCTGCAAAGTAGAAACACTTCTCGGCTTTAACAGTTTAACCGATTTTTCTTTGCACGCGCGTGTCTTACAGATTTTCTCAATGCCCCATTTTCCACCTTTTCCCAGCTTGTTATTGGTATATGATTTCTTGCCTCTTTTTCGGGTTTTGTTTGGATCGAAGTTTGAGGCAATTTTTTCGTGCCTCTACATTTTTCTGCGCTTTTCTTCCTGGTTGTAACACTTCCACAACTGGTGCACAAAACGAAGGAAAACTTACCAAAAAAGAAAGAAAATAAAAAACGGTGAACTTCCGTAAGGGATGGCTGAAGCCGAACTACGTGAGCTTCATTTCTCACATTGTAACGAATACACGCAGACATCCTCCAACTATAAAAGAAAAAACATATCCCAGCACGAACCACACGTGGGTGGAAAGTTTCCACGTTTTCGTGCATTACGCTTTTGGGGTTTTTTCCTACTACTCTTCTTGGTGTTAGCGGTGTTTCCTTTTTTTTAACTCCCACTCTTTCCCGGTACGGGATTTTGGAGTTTTATTTTTCCGGTTTTTCCGCCTGTTGGTAATGGGAGAAGGAATGCCGGTGGCGTTGGGAAAGCCCGTTCGGAAACCGGTCGGCAACTTTGTGATTCCACTTTGTGCTTAGTGAACGGTTTGTGCTTTGCTTCTTTTTTTTACGTTTGCTCGTGTTTGTCTCGCGTGCCCACGTGGTTTTACGAGCGCTTAACTCAAGGATCAATTTTGCGCTCATAATTTCTTCAATTACGGCCCACCCTGTGTCTGCCTGTGTTTCCTCGCAAAAACTGGCTTTATTGGCGCTTTCTGCTTCACTCCCCTGGCCTAAGATGCTTGAACCACACTTAAGTTTCCCCCGAGTAAACCATTGCGTCGAAGATAATATAAAGCTACGATGCCGTTGTTTTTCCGAGCGGAAGTTTACCCACCCCTGGGAAGGTAAATATTTTTCGCTTGTTTCGCATACGCACTCCAGTGTCCTTGCCTTTGCTTGATACCGTTTGCGTACCGCAACTTTTTCGCTGAGCTTTTCCCTCTGTTCGGGTTTTTCGGGACAAAGTTTGGACGAGCGAAAATTTGGGATGCGTTAATTGCGTCTAATGCTCTAATACTCGCATCTTTCTCAAAACTGCTTCGCCAAAGCATCTTCTCATACGGCACAAAGATGATGCCCAGACGGGGGTGGCGCGCGCTCGTGTGTGTGTGTGTGTGTGTGTGTATGTTTGTAATTAAGTTTGATAAACGACACCAACGGTGCCGGAACTAATGGGCCCGCCTCGCTTCGATGGAGAGAGGTCGGTGGGAGGCGAACGCTGGAGTGCGTTGGGGCTGAGGGTACAAGATAAGAGCACCGAAGAGTTTATGCATAAATCTCGGCCATAAGCAAAACATAAATGGGATCGGGAAATGCGGGCAAACGGCGGAAAGACGGATCGATGCTCACAGGGGGCGGTGTGGGTGGATAATCTTCATCGTAGAAAAATAGTTTCCGTGCCGGCGCTTAAGCCCATCTCGCATAGTGTCGGGTATTTATGTGCATATTGCGATGGTGGAGTTCTCCGCCTTATTTATGTTCCCGCTGAGTATTTGCCTTTGAATTATCGAATATTTATTTCATTACCTTTGTTTATCGTTCAATTAAATAGAGATTATATTGCTGCGCGGTCTTGTGGCACATTATGGCTCCAAGTCCTCCGGTACATAACCGTGGATGGAGGCTTATTCCGAAGATGGAGTTTCTATGAGTTAAATCCACATTAAAGCTCGGTTGAATTGCTTGCTGAAAATGTAATTAAAACTTTTATGAAAATAATTTGCGACTTCGCCTCGCAAGCAGCTTCGAAATGCAATAAAGTGGCCTGTTGTGGATTGTGAATAGAAGCATATTGTGCGTTCGGAAAGTACCGTCTGAATCATTTTATATTATTGCCACGCCTTCCGTTCGCACAAGCATTTGGCTGAGTGCGGATAATAAACTGATGCCTCTATTCATCGCTGTGCTACGGTGCGTCACTTCGGTGCAAACATTTCGGTTCAATTTATCCGTCCACAGCATTCGGACGAAATAATCATTGCCACGGTATGCTTTCCACTGCGCCGGTTTTCCACGTTCGCTACCGTGCGTTCGTTGAATCTAATTTATAATTTCAAAGAACCTATCTAATTTTGCAAACGTTGCCTAAAACCGGCCATCACGGAATCTGCATGGGCTAATAAATTTAGTTGCAAATCGCGAGACTGCCATTTTTGGGGGGACTGAGAACTCGGCGGGGTGGAGATGATTATGATAGAATATCTCATCACCGCCTGGCCACCCCTCCCCCGGACGTTACATAATGCAGAGCTCGCAAATGGCTCGAGTGGTTGCGTAACGGGGGACCGATGCAGCTGCAGCAACGCTTGCAATCAATGCTAAATGGTTTTGCATAATTTATTTTCAATTTCACGTCAGTCAGTGGGGACCGAATTTGGCGTACGGGATTGTTTCGGGACGGATTATAGCTGGAAAGCTGTTTCTATCATTTGAAAATCGGTCCGGAACTGATCGGGGAATGGTGATTAGATTTCTATTAAATTTGCAATCTATTTAAAATCCGATCGAAACCATAGATAAAGTGGAAAAAGTTTCGGTAGCCATTTAAACAGTTTTCTCCCCCTTCTCCAAGGCGTTTCCTAAGCACACACAAACACGTAATAGATAATTTTCTCACCTTATGCCGGGGACGGAAAGATGGATGAAGTTTCGCCCGTGCCAAACTGTTTATTTCCCACCTTCCGGCTCCCATGCCAATCCATTCCGGTGGCACGCGCTCGGTAGGCCGACATTTTCCATTTCGGGGCGATTATTTGCGGTAGATAAATTTATTCAACAGCCAGCAATGCTGAAACGAACAGCAATTCCAATATGTGTCACACTTTGGAGAATGTCGCTGTGCACCACAAAGCAGTGCCATAGTGGTCTTCAGGTTGCATCAGGTACTTCAATCGATCGTAAAGCAAAGGAGAAAACGAAAGAAGCCCGTTTGGAAAGCTGAAAAGAAACATGCACACGACGGCAATTCGCTCTATAAATATTCACAGCGACCCAAGGCGAAGTGCAACTCGTGTTTATAGGTGTTCCTGTGCATGGTTATTTACCCAACGCTTGTTCGCAACAACGACCGGAGTGTTCTTGGCCTTTTCAGACGGTCCGGTCGTGTCCACCGTCTGGATCGGGGATCCGAATCCACTGGAGATGGTTTCAGGAGCGTCTTTTGGTCTTCTCGAGTTGATGGCGGAAGGAGAAGAAAAAAAGGAACGCAACTGACACCGGGACGCAAACGGATATCGTCTTCTCGGGTTAATGTCATTTCGTGCCGAACGTGTAGACGAAAATGTGGAAATTGTGGAGCGAGAAGATAAAGAAACTGGGAACGTTCCAGCGGAGTTTTTTTTTGTTCTTCTATGCACACAGAACACTCTTGCGAACGGAAGCTGCATGGACTGCGGATGAACTCTTCCCTTCGGCTTCACCCGGGTAAACCTCACCGTTATTTCGCAAGCAATTACCTATTTCGAACTTCTTTATTGCCAATGTTTAGACGCGCAGAAACGGAAGTTCCCGAAGTTCGCTTCTTCTCTGCTTGGAACTCTTTTTTGTTTCGTTCACTTCCGTTTGCCAACGTTAAATTTACCGGTTATTTTGCCGAGACCTCAATGAGGGCACTTCAAGTATAAGGGAAGGGAAGGGATCGAGAAAATCACCGCACAAACCAATCTGACCTTACCAAGTGCTTTTCTTGTGTGTGTTTTTTTTTCGTTCAGCCCCACCTAAGCCACCCATTTCCGGGGCTTCGGTTCCACCACTTCTCGATACAGCACTGCGAGAAGATTTAATTTACGTCAGCGAGCTTCCGTTTTAGCGATGCGATGATACTGAACAAAGTTGAGAAGGAAAAGTATATATGTAGAAAAACCGGAAACAGCAGCGGTGGGGTAACGGGAAGTTGGGGGAAAAGGGGACATACCGTCGGCGTGCCCGAGTGCTTCCATAAATCAATATTCAACCCTCACAAATGACATCGGAGTGGTGCTTCGTAGACGAGGCGACACGTGGAAACACACGGGGTGGCATGGGATTTTCACCATTCGAAATTGAAATGAATCGATCCGGCCGGTCTTTCCGGTGGCCATATTTTTTCCATTTCCTCCGAGCGATAACCTCAATCCGCTCGGATCTGCATGAGCTCGTTTCGGTTTTATTATTTTTGTGTTTCGCTTTTTTTTATCATTGTAGCCAAAGTATCCCTCGATCTTTTCCACCCCTTTTGCACACGGGGACCTTTCGCTCGGAAAAGCTCACCAAACTTCTCCCCACTCGCCTCACCGGGGAGGGAAAGGGTCATAAATTGAAACAACGCGCTCGGTGCATTTTATTTATTTGGGTATCACATTTTTGCAGCCACTCGAATTTCTGCAAGTTTCGCTTTTTTTGTTTTGTGGTGACCATCGCTCCCTTTTCAATCACGCCATGATCAACGGTCAACCTATCCGGACACGGGACGGTTTTACTGGTGCTTCGAACGCTCCACAAATGGCCGGACCCGGGGAGTTTCGTCCGGCGAGCCAACGGACGAGTCGGATGCACCGGAAGGATTAATACGTTAACTCGTCTCCGCTCTCCAGCACCCTCCCGCTCAGTTTCCCGATCATAAAGCACGCGGAACGGAGTGAAATGTGCGGAAGTGCTCGAGTCATTTCCCGTTCGGCCGAAGTAAAACGAGTAACCCCGTCGAACGGGGTTTGAAGGGAAATGGAAAAACTAACCAAATTAATGTCGCTGAGTAAAAGTGAGTTTCGCCCCGTGGAAGGCAACCAGTCGGGCACTCGGGCTCACATAAAAATCCTTTTTTACGTAGCGCAACGAAAAAACCCGAACGAAGGATTATTTTAAACGAGTCATAAAAAAAACGGCAGTGAACGAATCAATTCAAACACTCACGACAAAGGGCGAAACTTTCCGGGAAGAATCTATAGAATGTGCTTTTGTGCGATGGGTTCGAACGTTTCGGTGAATCTGTTCGAGTATGTGTCAGTGTTAAGCAGGTTTTTTTCTGTGTGCTCCCGTCGTCTTCTGTCCTGTAGTGGACTTCTAGGAAGAAATTCACGGTTCTCATTGGAATTCGTTCGATTTATTGTAGCGTAAAGTTTCGCTGGCAAAGTATGTTGTATAAGGTAGGAAGAAAAAGCAACTATGTTTAGTACATCCGTTAGCAGAGGAAGTTTTTCTCAGTCAGTTTTATGTTGTTGTTTCTTCCACTTTCCTCCTCAGTAAGGGGAAGAAAAACAAAATCATCGCCCGAAAGAAACAAACTTTTGAAGTAGCACCCGATTTTTTGTTTGTTTGACTTTACGGTGCAACGCTTAGTATTTATGAGTATTTTTAGTTCTTGGTTACGTGGAGCAAAAGAAAACTTTTTTTTTGTAATCTCCAATATTGATCTGAATACACACACCAGAAAAATATTTTCCATGTTTGAAGTGGTGCTCATGGATGAATATTGAAGATATTCAATATGCGATGGAACCATGTTTTCTTCGTAAGGGATTAAACATGATGATAGTTCCTTTTTCCATACACGAATACGCGTCTACAGAAGAATGAAAACTCAATCCACTCATTACGAAGCGGGAAAGCACGAGGTGCCCGGGAAACGGAACAATTTATGGAATATCACGCGGCATAATACTTTGGAGCCGGCTAATAATTAATCATTTTGGCGTTCGCTTCCGTTTCGCTACGTTTGCGGAATCGTGCCCACTCGTCGTGGAGAGTGCCATTTCAATCGGGCACAATCGGGTGAGGACGTACTAAAGCAAAAAAAAAAAGCGGGCGAACAATACAAAAAATAACAAACTTCTGTCAAACCTTTTTTTTCGCGTCCCTTTCGTTGGGAGTGCTTGGCAAAATTGAACCATCGAAAATGCAGCGCTGCCTCTCGATCTCTCGACTGCTTATTCGTTTTTCGATTCTTCCATTCCGAGCGACTCGAATTCGGGGGAAAAATCTAACGACGATTTATGTCATCCATCGATTACATGAAATCGTTTTCAATTCGTTCGCTTATTTTCATTCGTAATGTCGGGGATGGGGTGGAAAGATGATGGCTCTTTTTTCGCGTCCTCTCCTCTGGTTCGTACGAACGGGGAAGAATCAATTTATCCTACCCCATCCAATGGGTGGGTGAAAAATAGTAGATTACAGAGTCAAGAGAAAAACCTCATCTCCCTCTCATTTCCTGTGAGTGTCGTCATATTCAAAATAATCTATGCTACTTTATGCAAGCTCGTTTACGGGTAGAAAAAGAAACAGTTGACAAAAAGGATAACGGGTCCATTATTGTGCACTTGCAAACAAATTTTACGCATTTATTTCCAGATCGCCATCTATTTCTTTTTTCCTGTCATTTCTTTCCATTTGGTGTATGTTTAAATTGAAAGTCAGTAAGTGTAACCATTGGAAGAAGTCCAAACGTAGAAGGTATATTCGTACGACCGTGAGCTGCACGATTCCACACTCGACCGACGTTCTTTTCTTGGAAAAACGATACTTTATAACGGCAAATTTGACGCTTCGGGGGTGTGCGATAAATCATGCTGAGAAAAAGTAGGTGAAAAATTTCCCACCCAATGGAGGCGCCTGGTGTTTCACGGCAAGTGGAAGCGATTTTACATGGCCGATTGATTTTCAGGAAAAATTGAGGTAGACATTTTTGGGCACTTGTATTCGACCGATAGTGGATCAGCTCTGAAGTGGTCGTGTTTGAAATATAACCAACTCGTTGGCTCACATTATATTTTAATTTTTGATAATGACCCTCGAAAATGATTGGAGCCCGCTGGTGAAATTTATGACACTCACAGCGAGCTAAAGTTGTTGGGTTTTTTGCGGCCTCTGCCACATTTCACGCACCGTTACATAAATTATCGTTTTATCGAATTCTCTCCACCGACCGCCGATAATGCATCGGTTTGAACCATTACCTAACCGACCGAGAGATGCTTTTAATGCTTCGATTCCGGGCTGGATAGCATCATTTCCATTCATTTTAACCTCGACCAAACCCTTTTCAATTAGCCGTGCGCTCGTCGGTGGCTGAAAATCGTTCCCGTGTAGTCGGAACCGAATCCATTCACCGAAACTCCCCTTCGGCTTCGTGACCCTCCCCTCCCGGGGTGCGATATTTATTTCAGCGGAAAATATTAACTACGTGAAAGCGAAACTCTCTGGCAGGCCGCAGGTTCGTCCAGCCGGCTGTTCGTTAATTTACGTTTAAGGGCCACCGGTACCTTCCGAGCACCTGCGTCCCAGCCGGTGATGAACTTCAGCTCCGGTTAGGCAAAAGTAATCTTCCCCAAAACGGCCAAAAACGAACACTGACAAGCGGTAGTGCTTTCTCACAGGTACAGGTTTTCCATGATCGTGAACGTGAACACACAAAAAAACCGACCTTCCAGCAGGGTTCTTTCGATAAATAACGCTCGAAGAATATTTAACGATAAAAAGGAAACTTTTCCGAACCGTAGGTCGGAGCGGGGGAAAAACAACCATAACGGGAAGGCAGTAGATTTTTTATCGGAAGCACCCGCTGTCTCGTTTCACTCTCGGAAAAAAAAGAAAGAAGGGACTTCTCAGTTAAATTCCACCCCGACATTTTGTTTTCCATTCTTCTGTTTTTCTTTTTCACTTTTCGAAGGGCGTGCGAAAAACTCGTAAGAATAAAAAAGGTAAAGGTAAACGTCCTACCTCCTCCCTTCTCAAATCGGCAAACAGTAATCAAGATTTCCCGGCAGCGAATCAGTTACCGCAGTTGGATGGAAAATTACCCCAAACACGTATGTTTTTAAGATGGTTTCCGGAGTTAGGTTTCCTGGCGCACAGAGAAAAAGTTGAGGACGGAGAAGAACTCTGTAACGTGTATTTATCGCCAACGCTATCATCGCCAACAACGCGCGTCTGTTTTCCGCTACTGCTTTAGGGAAAGTGCTGGTTCGTTTCTCCTTTTTTTTGTATTCACTTTTCTCGTTTGCAGGTGCGCCGTACGCACACGGCACACGGTACGGGAAAATCGGGGACAAAGTCATCGCTCGGTCCCTTTGCGTACCCTTCCGTTGCCTTTCTCCCGCGCGGGGAGCAGCAAAGGGGGAAATAACTTTTAGCTTCTAGTGAAATATTAATGCAATCGTTGTCGGACGCTTTTAGAGAAACATTAATATTTTACTCTCGGTGTACGCCCACGGGTGGAGTAGGAAACAACACTGGACACAGGAGTGCCCCGTTCGGGGAATTAAAAGGTACCGGTGACACAAATGGAAGCCCGAGGGGAGAAGAGATGTCCAAGGATTGGGGCTTGCGGTGCAGATTGAAGTTTACAATTTACAATTTAATACGCATCAGCGCACTTCAAAGTGAGGTTCGTCTGCAGTTGTGTATTTGCTTTCTGGCATTGCGAACGGTGGAAGTATTGATGGATGGAATCGTTTCCCTGGAAAACCCCATTGGGAATGGAATCCGCTTGCTACCAGCGGGATCATGGGGTCACTCGAATTATGGCACCAACAGAAGGATAGTGGTTGTGAGAAAGAGAAGGTAGACCGAAGTTTCGTAATCGTAAGAAGAGAGAGAGAGATACAAATTAATTTCCCAGAATGTTTAATTCGTACACTCGGTAAGCGAAAGCGAACCGCCGAGGCATACATTGGTTCCCGGATGCAGGTGAAATTGTCATCAACAACCTGTCAACGATGGTCGCTATTTGTGATTGAAGTCAGTCAATTTCCAAAAACCCACCTTCAGCCCACACCCGAACCCCATTTTCCGGTTGGTTGGAATTCGTTCTGATTGGCTAGCGTTTGATTTGAACGAACGAGCATTTAGCTGAGGCTGCCGAAGGACATCATGGTTCGCATTCACTCGCCTTTCCCTGGTCTCCAAAAAGCAAAAGCAGCTCTGGAAATTAATTATCGGAACTACTGGGAGAGGAGCGTTTTGGGAGTGGTTCGTGTTCAAAAGACAGGCACAAAACATGATGGTCTTCTGTCTGCAGCTTTCGGAATGAATGTATTGGCAATTTAGTGTGGATTACAAATACCACCGACGGGCTCGATAGGTGGTTCCTTTGAACCGGTTGTGTACGGTGACGATGGTGCTGATGATAGTGCGGTTGATGATAATGCTTTGAAATTTCATTCGCATCACCGACCAACAACGATCGAATCACGGCATCGAATCGAATCAAATATTCATGCGAACGCATCGATTCATGGTGGGGTTTTGGGAAAGGGAATTATGATTCATCGAACGGGTTGAGTGCCCTTTGTCCTTGCGTCGACAATGATACCCTTCCGCTTCCAATAATGAACACCTTTGGCGTACACTTTGGGCCAACGGGTGGATCGGGTTACGGCGGAAGCGTTCGATGATCTGAATATACTAGATACCCTGCCAGCGATTCTATCTCTCCTCCAGTGTGGAACCCTTAACTCCGAAATTAATTTCCCTCCATTACGGTGCATTACAAACGTCATTTTTAACCCACACTCCTCTTTTGTCGCTGAAGTTGTGAAATTCAATTACACTAAATTGCGCCCGGCCAGAATCGTTGATTTGAGACAGAGATAGTGCCGTCCCCGAGTGCTGTTCAACAACCTATCGACACCAGGGCGTGCAAGAGGTGTTAATTTGATTCGAAACTTCATGCCATTGCTAGTGAAGCTGTTGTTTTTTTTTGCATTTGTTTGTAAAGTTGTTGAGAAAAACTCGATTAAATGCATGCGGTAATTGATGTTTAAATGTTTACCCACCGCGTTTGGTGATGGTTGATTCGATATCGGATCAATAATTGATTGCAAATGGGTCGGATTATTGATCCGATTATGTAACTTTGAGCCATTTTCAGCGCCATCTGTGATAAGCATATTTTCCAACACCGTTTTTGTTCAGCTTGTGTTGTATAAATTTAGTGTAAAATGGTTTTTACCGGCCGGCCTTGGTTTACGTCACCTTATGGGACTTTGGCAGCGACGTGAACCGAGGCCGACACCCAAAAGTTTATGTCAAATTTCAAAGTGGACCAACAGACGAGCTAGATTCATCCCTAACAAATCGCCTTGACTTAATTAGAAAAATAAAGGAAATGTTTCACAATTGTTCTTAGTTTTGTTTATGTTTTCAATGTGTTGGTTTTTATTACTTTCCAAAGTGATTGTTATTTTAAATAGCGAGAAACGTGCTATTTATTTCGTGTTCAGCTACTTTTTTGTGAAAAACGCGTAGCCAATGTTATTTTTCATCAGTTTTCGGAAGGTCAATCGAGACAGTTGGACGACCCATCTCCCATCGATGGGAACAAACCAACAGAAGCACTCAATTTTCTCGCGATGGCCATCAGATTATCGTAGGTGGTACCACATACTCAGTAAAATAAACCTAAAAGTTGATATAACCGATTAAACTAGTTCCGGCAACTTGCTAACGCATCGTTGCTGTGTGCTTTTGTTGGTACATAAAACTAAGAATGGTTGTCAAAAATCAAATTCAATATGGCTGCTCGTCGAGGCTTTTGAGCTCACCTCTCTTAGAAGCCACCTTAATGTTTCCTACGTTTGTAAAACCTACTGAAGACTTCCGTTTATAAACTCATGTTAGAATCTTCTGTCATACAAAATGCATTAAATCGTATAAGTAAAAACGATTTGCCAAACGACGTAAACCGAGGCCAGTCTGTATCTGATTTGTTTGGAAGGAAAAGGTTTTTACCGGGTGTTGGGGACCTACTTTTGAAGAAAAAAAATGAATCAATTACGGTAATCTGCACAGCTAGTAGCTCATCTCTGCCTTGAGTAATGTTGTGAATAGTTATGCTAATGTTTCGAAATCCAATTCATTTGCTACATTTTATTTATATCACCGTTTATGATTATTTAGAACGGTTTGGACAGCTTCACAGCTCCGCAGAAAAATACCTCATTTTCTGAAATTGTGTTCATTACAATATTTAATCAGCGCTAAAGTATTCAATTTTCGCAACCTACCGCAATTCGCCCCTTGGGCGGTAGCTGAGCTTTAGCGGCGCATTTTCCATCATCGCACCCGTCCGGTTTGGTTGTGCAATGAAAGTTTTTCCATTGGCTGGCGAGAGCTCGAGCGAAAACCAATTACGGTGCGGTCCCGTGCGGACGCCGGGAACGAAGAAGAATTCTTCTGCCAGCTCTCCCGTCAATGAACTTTGGCGATGTAATAATTTGTTGCAACAAAGCCGTTCGACGAAAACTGCAGGATCAGTGCCGCACCGTCATCCCGTGGTTGGTTGGCGGCGTTTCGCTTTGGTCCACACCCGGGTTGGAATACACACACACTTTTTGATGAAAAAATCCCCCACCGTGAGTTCCCAGCAGCACCAGCAACAAGACAGGCGTTACTTGTATGCAAATGTGCACTGCAGGTTTCCACCTTTTTGGGTGGTGGGGTTGGAACTAGACGCCGGCGGTGGTGTTGGCTCCGGATGAGCACGGAACCCTGCAGTGCGACCGAAAGTTCACCGAAATGAACTTTCATTTTTTTCCATTCACTGTACTTGCTCTGTTCCGCTTTCAGTTGGTTTTCCCCGACCGAATGCTGCGGTGCGAGCCGCTTTTTCACCGACGGAACGTGGCCGGAAAGCACAGTTTTCTCGTTACCGTTATCAGCGGCGCACGATGATGATAGGCCATCGAAAGGTCGAACGAATACCAAAAAAAAAGGTACAATCGACTCCGGGTTCCGTGTGCCGGGGGGTGTACCGGGATGACGATGGTAATCTGCTTTGACCCTTGCGTCAGTCGTCTGAATCGCATTTGCATCCCACCTAAATGTTCCCAGAGGGAGGTCTTCTAATATCGCTTTCACAACAGATAGTCGGAGCTGCGTAGGAATGGTCCGAAATCGATTCGATGGCATCCAAAGATAGCCGAAGATTATGATCCGCGTGGTGCCCTTTTTTTGTTGGTTGCAAGAATGTAAAAGGGTGACGTCAACTCGGTTCGGTTCACTTCTGCAAATGCGGGCTGTAAAGTGCAACATCATTTACTGTCGACCGAAAAACAAAAGCACGTCGGTCGAATAGGGGATTTAAAAAGTGAACTCTTTGTGCAACGCAAACAGTTGTGTAACGCTAAAAAGTTGAAGCTTGAGGGCAAGTTTTCGATAAGTCACGTTTTAAATTATTCAACCAAAGCGTTCCAGTCAGGATTTTCCACACCAAATCGTGGCAAGTGTCGAAAAAGTGTAATTAATCTCTATCACTTTTACCGAAAGCCCATTTATATAACATCCTGAGAGACACTGTGTCGCGCGCGCAAGGACAAACGGAGAACCATTAATATCCTGACCACTTTTCAGGGGCAGCTCTCCCCTATTCCCACCTCCGCGTGGGAGGGAGGACTGTGAACATCGCTCCAATAATAGTTTTGTTTTTACGCCAAATTCCCCGCCGATCGATCCGAACAACCGGTGTTCAGCAACCCCCAGATACATTCATTACCCATGTTTGGCCGTTGTTCAAAAGTTCCAGTTTTCACCCATATTTCTTCCTTCCGCTTCGTTGCAGGCCCGTTCCGGCTGACGGATGACATCGAGATCCAGGCCACACCGGGCCACACGATGGCCTGCGTGACGGTGCTGGTAGCGCGGAGCAACCTCACGGTCGCCGGCGGCGGCGTCGGCAGCGGTGGACGCCCGACCGCAATCGTTGGCGATCTGTTCGAGCGCCGGCAGGACGTCGAGGACGAGCGGCTGTGGGTCGAGGCAGGCAGCGAGGATCCGCGGGCCCAGCGACACCATCGGGCCCGCATTGCCGCGCTGGCCGACTGGATCATCCCCGGACACGGTGGTCCGTTTCGCGTAGATCCTTCCATGCGCGAAACGTTGCGCCAGCAGGCAACTGCCTCCCGTGGGTCCTCGCAGGACGGCGACGGTGCGACGACGGTGTAGGAGAAGCTGAGAGAAGGTTTCGCATTCCTCGGGTAGGTTGATTGACGACAACATCGGTTCGGCAGTGGGCCACCCACTGCCCAGGAAATTGAGCTGGTGGTGATGCATCCTTTAGAGTGTTCGTTACATCCATTACTTTACGAAAGGAACTATTCTTTAGCCAAGTTATATGCACGCGCATTACGCCGGCAAAGTAAAATATGATCCGTTACTCGGTTCTATGTTGCGTTATTGCCGAAAGCATAAACACCAATCGTTCGGCAATCGGTGGTACCAAGCTCGGAGCAACCGTGCCTTGGCTCAATGCAACACAACATCACGGAAAAGCAAATAAGTTAGTATGTCCCCTTGAACAACGCACGTAACGGTTTCTTGTATCTTAGTAGAATGAGACAAGAAACGTTAAATTCGGTCCGCAGAACATGACCTAGCACGCGGTTGGCACAAGGTTCGGTATCGCCGATCGTCGAACTGGTTGTTGTAGGTTTTCCCGTTTTTGCTCTCAGAATTCTACGTCAGAGTTGCAAGCCCTGCAACAGAATGCGAAACAATAATAATATTAGTAACGTTCAATATAATTACCAACGTGTCAACGTGTGTTTGCCGTTGGCATTTACATTTATCGATTGTTCGTTGATAGTGTTGTTCCATGTAATCGTGATGTAAGCAAAGCAACAAGCAGAAGAGAAACAAAATGATACAGTTCTCAATATGAATTAATATTAACCGTAAACCGATGTGTTGAAAACTTAAATGGCAAACAAAAAGACCTATATGCAAAATGCGCAGTTACTACTGATTGTTAGTGCAGTTGTATTGTTGTTTGTGTCGTCGTGTGAAGCCTTCCTTCCGTTGTATCGTTGTGCCGCTGTTTTTTGCAAAAAAAAAACACTACCTGCATAAGCATGAGCGCTTGCAATTGCAGCGACAATTTGTTATAACCGGTTCTACTGCTGCTAGAAATGACCGAGCGCGGACGCACGCTAGGGTCATCACGCTTGTTTGTGTTACACCTTCTGCCAGATGAATTTTGTTGTAACGTTCGCATCAGCTGCCCGGTCACAAGTCACATGCGTGTTGAGACATTAAAAAAGTTGGAATTTTAAGAAAATACTTTCGGTGTTGGAAGACGTTGAAGAACGTTGGAAATTGTGACTTTGTGTGGTGGCGTGATCGAACGACGCAGAAGCGCCTTTTTATCACTTTCTTTCGTATCCTTACCGGGTCGGCAGACGATCGGCAGCAAACGTTGCCGGTCTCACCGGACCACCGGATGGTGCTGCCCGGCGATCGCTGTGGGATATCGCAGAACAAATGAAAATGGAAGAATGAAAACCATTATAATAAAAGAAAAACAAACCTTAATCGAGCAGCCGTGTTATGGTGCGAAACTGGCCACCCTTGGATGGTGGCGGTGGACATCCGACCGGTGCTCTTGAGAAACGGACGGCACTCAAGTGCTGAATGTTACAGACGCAAGCTTTATGACAACTTAAATAAGTATGCTTTATGGAAACAAAAGAAACCAAACTTAGCATTCAATACGAAAGAAACTGGAAGGAAGTATAGTGAAAAAAAAATGAATACATACACAGAAACTACATAATACACGATATTAATAAGCAGTTTATTGATCATACATGTAAACGTTAGTGGACTTAGAGTTTCAAAAGTTTCTTAAATACAAACGAAAAAAAGAAGAAAAAACCACAAAACATGGCAACATAAAACAACACCCAAGCACACTCACACAAGCAAAACGCATAAACACAAAACACAGAACAGAACAGACAACAGAATTTGCTGAAAGCTCTTGCTTGATACATTAACAAAACCCGCAAACGGTAGTAGTGAAGAATTTTACACTGATAAATCGTTAAACCGTAGATAAAACTGACTCCCGCCACACAAATAGACACAAAGTAAACACAATTTTGCAGAACACAAACAAGCAAACCGTACAAGCTTACACAGGACATGCAATGATAGTCATACAAACTGGAAAATCCACCCGACACCCGGGTGGGTAACCAATGGTACCAATTTTGAAAAGGTTGTGCAAACGTAAACAAAACTAAACCCCAGACCCCGCTGTGCAGCGGGGACAAAAGGGGGGACCGACAACACGAACCAAATGCGAAAACACAAAACAAATAGCAGGATAACAAACAAAGGCAAACACTTTCAGACAGTATTAGAGAAGAAGTGCCACCGAAGGGCGACCGTAGGGGAGTGAGAAGCAGGCAAAACTGAAGAAAAAAAAAACAAACAACATTACAGTGTAGTGGGCTTCAGGAAAAGGAGGAAAAGAAAGTACACACGAAAACACACATATACACGTTTGAAATCTATGGGCTTAAGACAGGGAATGTGGCACTCTTCAGTAGCTTCTTCTGCATAAACAAGGGAACAGAAGGACGCTGAAGGGTTCACACCTGATGCCTTCTTTATGATGCTTCTACCGATTGCCAACTTTTTGAGACAAAATAGAAATCACACGTACACGGAAGATAGGGAAGAAATATAGGCACTGAACGCCCGATCGAACCATGGAGAGGTGCAGAGTTTTTCAACATACAAACACACAAACACAGCTGATGCGAGGCGTGAGCATTCGCTAGCAGCAGAAGCAGCAGCAACAGCAGCAGCAGCAACAGGAGCAACAACAGAACACACCGACACAGTTATACAGCAAGTAAATGCATAAACCAACGTATAATGGATGTTTAGTTCTTTACTGCAGACAAGCTGCACTTAAATTACAAGAAAATAATAATAATCGTATAAGAGTTATATATATATACATATACTAAACGAGAACAAAGAAATTAATCATCTCATGAATCACCAAACTCATCAAAAATAATTAAACTAGACTTAGTGAACCTTAGGCTTAAGAAAAAAAAAACGCACGCGTTCGCCGAGGACAACATCGCTCAGCGAACGGCGCAGAGATACACCACTTGGATCCGAAAACTTCTAGTCGATAAGGAACGCAGAGAGGAAGGCTGCAAACCTGGCAAACCAATTGCAGATAAAAATTAAACGTTAAAGATAAGAGAAAGAGACATAGGGTTTAATTTAGAGTAGCGTTAGTAGGGGATGTTATGAAGATTGGAAAATTTTCTCCACTCTTGACACACTGGGTGGAGAAAAGCCTGGCAAACACGATTTTCTACTAAAAAAAAAACAATATTTATTCATACAAACATATACATATATATACACATATATGAATATATACAAACCGACAAAGCGCATATGTAGCAACATGCAGTAGGTGAATGCATAGAGCAAGCAAAGAAAACAATGAAAAAAAAAAGATAAATGTTTAATTGTTTCTTAAAAACATGGTACGCGTACATAACCTCATGCAAAACTGATTTAATGATGATGATGATGTTCAACAACGTAATGTAAAGTGAATCCTTGAACGCTAGAACGGTCGAGGATTGTGGTATGATTGTGCAAACGCACAAAACACGCGCATACCGAAAAAGGGAAGAATGGAAGAACAAAAAGGAAAAGAAAAGATACGTTGGACAAGGCATACAGGAAACCCTCCTGGAAAACAAGTATTACACGGGACGGAAAGTAGGTCGTCTGGAACAACAATAAGGGATTACGTATGTATGAGCCGAGACGCTTGCCTCAACGGTGCACAGCGGTTTGCAGCACATTGTTGTGCTCCGGTGTGCAGGAAGCGAAACGGAAAACAGGAAACGGAAAAAGCATACTTAAAAACAATAATTTGACCGTTAGAATAGCAAAACAAAGTGTATGTAACGTTGCACGCGTACCATTCGCGTCCGTTTGGGTGGAGCTTTGCAGAAGGAAAGCGATTCGACAAAACAATGTCGCTTGGAATGGAAGATGCAAAATAATCAATAAAATCATATTCACGCCCCAGCTGGCGACAGTAGTAGCGTAGTGGCGGGGAGGCGCCCCGTGGAGAAGAAAGTAGACATGAAAACTATTTGAAAACCTATATGAATAACGTAGCAGTTATCTTATCAGTTGACAAATGAAAATGAATAATTTTAGTACGATTAAATAAACCGATTGGTATTGGATAATAATGTTGACAGCAACAAACATGAACACACAATATACACATAAATGAGTACACACCTACACGTATATACATATATATACACACAAAAAAGCAGCAGAAGAGTTAAACAAAGATGAAAGCATTTGTTTCAAAAACAAACTAAATTAAAGCAAGAACAAAAAAAAAGCATTACACATAATATCTTTAAAGTGGCATTAGAAAAAGGGCTACTTAAATGCAGCAGTCGCAAAGGAGGAGAATCTGTAGTATGTGAACAGTAGCTGAGAATGAAAAGTGAAGGAAAGAAAAAAAAACATCTAAAATGACACATTATTTAAGCTTGTACTTGTTAAACGCGAGAACGCGCAGGCCATCGTCGTCTGGCAGCACTCAAAAAACACACAACACACTCAAATGTAGGTCTTCATTAGCGGAAACAAAAAAATGAATTAATAAAAAGTAAAAAAAAACGCAGTCGCAAAACCAGCAAAATCCATAAGATAATTCTTAGCTATTTCACATTACCATGAATTTTCCCTTCTTTGAACAACACCGCAACGGGAATGTGGCAATAGCAAACGTTGGTAGAAGCAAAATACAGTCAGAGAAACGTTAAGTTTGAAGCGATCCACATTATTAAGCATGTTAAACAGCACTGATATGTTGACGTTGTTGGATTGCAGGAGAGACTTTGATTGGTTCTGGATTGAGAAAATAAAACAACTAAAACAACCAAATTCCGATTGCATAACAGAGAAGACAGTAAGCGCATCACAGTGATAAGTGCCGCAGTATGGTTGCGTCGAAGTGAAAATGAATTCCAGCTACGGAATAAACAAACAAGAGCAGAAAACCTACGGGACACTTCGTTAAATTCGTGGAAACCAACAACAGCTCAGGAGGTAGAGGTAGGAAGGTGCAGGAAGGTAGATTGAAACATAAAACATCATGCACTACTTCCGAAGAGAGCGAACATCACGGTAAGGTTTGTTGCTAGCGGGAAGGGAAAGAAAAATCGGGCGATAAAAATAACATCCATCAACCGGCTGAAGGACAGAACAAACATAATGTTTCCACATTGCGGTAACGAAGGATGTCACACTAGGATGAGAAACGAAAAAAACATAGCCGGACATGAATGGTACAAACAAACAGCAGACCAGCAAAAGCAGTGGGCAGTAGTAGTGATTGGTTGGTAGTTTGGTACGAACAACGTGATACAAACAAAAAAACAAGGCAAAGTGGAACAAAATGTAACAAGAGCTACAGCAGTATTACGGTGAAAAAGTGAGTCACGCGAAAAAATAAAACGAAAACAAATATTCGCAGACCAAACCTGTGGTACAAAAATCAGCTCTGGTTCATAACAACAACAGAAGATGAAGGAGGCCAAAAAAAGTGAGTGAAAAAAAGAAAACAGTAAACCGAATACGGATATGGGTGATGAATGTGGCCAGATTTATCGGTCGAATTTGGATGAGTAGAAAGCAAAGCAAAAACAAAACCAAACTCAAGTGAAGGGAGCAAACTAAAAGTAAAAAAAATAAATACCCAAAACACTACAAAAAGTGAAGAAAAAGTGAAGATTAAATGCACAACACAAAATGGAACCGGCATACAGGAGCATATATTACAGGAATACATAGGAGCTACGAGCAGAAAATAGCAACAACCGACAAAAATACTCATCGACCACACGCATCGTCATCGGCTTGCCTCGCTGGCCACATGACAGCAAAACATAGAAAATGATTAATTGAAAAATACCACTACGGCAACCAATGCGCACACAAACACAATGCTACTACCGTAATGAAAACATTTTGAGAAAAGTAAACGAAAGAGAACGGTTTGAAGGGAACGAGCAAAAATAAAACAAAATCGAAGTAGAAAAAGCAACATCATTTCAATAATTGGAATAGCAAAACATTTGAAAAAGAAGGAAACCATGCAATTAAGGAATGCTAAGAAGAAACACGAAATGGACAACCGGATATGGCTAAATAAAATCACAGCCCGGAAGAAAAGAGTAAGCAAAAAAGAAAACAAACAAACCGAGTGTAAAGAACAACCGGACGAAACAACCCAAAAACCTGGCTTCGTTGTTTGAGTGAGTATTTTTTTTTCTTTCCGTTGGGGGTTCATTTTAACGCGATATCTTTGGGCGGGTTTTTCATTTATCGTTTGTTGTGGGTGGAAAATGAAGGCAGAAGACTTCGTTGGTTCGTCTATTTTATTTTCTCCATCCCAACAGCTATTGTTCTTATCTTCGCCGTCGTTCATCATCGTCGTTTTGGGAGTGTGTTTTGTAAACCTTTTATCTATCCACAGGCACGCACGCACACCAACGCATCTCTTTTAAGGGGTCCCAATGTTTCCGTCATGTCTTTTGTCGAAACTGAGGACTACAGAAAAACCTTCTTTTCATCGACGCACCCACACACAAACGGACGAAGCGCCTGACACACGACGGAGTGGAAAAGCTGCAAAATGGAAAACCGGTGACCCCAACACACCGGATTGACGTTCCGGAGGGCACCGATCGCTGAAAGCGTCGACACGGTTCATCATTTATTAAACCGGGGTTTTTAATCCAATCCAATGTTGGTGGTGGTGTTGGTGGCGCTTTTCACCCTTCGTCCTACAAGGGAAAACAAAATAGACAAAAAGGCACAACTTTGGGGAACGGAATTCGAAACAAATGACAAACCTTTCCCGGCGAGCATTCCCGTCGACGATGATTTCCACGGACAGGCCCCACCGGATTCGGCCGGACAGCCGAGTGGACCGTTTCCGGACGGTCCGGACCTTTTCGTTGTTCAGTTTTTCTTCACCTCCTTGAGGGCCTTCCTTTGTGCGTTAAGGTTGTGGATATGTTTGTGTTCGGTTCGAAAAAGCAAAATAAAAGAATCATTCATCCCACTCGGTTCTCTCTGATGGTCCGATGGTCGGATGTTGATTGGAATGGGAATTCCAATGAAGTGCCCATCCACGAGACCTTTCTTCAGCCGTCCCCGGAAGTGTCTCCCTGTTCTTTTTTTTCTGCCCCACCAACATCATCTGCGTTCAAGGGGCAAAAGGATTGTGTTTAGGGTTTTCATCAAAATTAATGAAGACGCTGCGCGCGGAAGAACTCTGAACGACCGATGTTGGTTCCGTTCCGGAGCCCCGAAACAATTTGCACACTTTTCCCGCTTTTCCTAACCTTTGCCAAGTGGCGCCAATTTTCTAGTTCCACCGCCATAAAAGAGTGTGTCACTTTGTATTTCTGCGTCGTGCTTTTTCCCCCTCCTTCTATTTTCTATTTATATATTTTACGCGCATTTTCCACTCGGAAACGTCGATTCGTTTGCCCTTGTTTCCAAATGTTTGGAAAAAGGTTTTCCACTCGCTGTTGAAGTTCGGTTGTTTAGGTCGGCTGCTGTCCGCTTTTCTTTCCATTAGGTGATCTTCCCGAACGGAAGCGCACCTGTTTCTCATGGTTATTGTTTCGCTTCCCTCTCTCTGCGATGAGTCGACCGTATTATTTGAAACTGAAATGAAAAACTGTCCACTCACACCGATTGTACTTCATCGTTTTTATGGACACGCTTTGCTCCCGACCCGCGGTGGGAGTTTGTTTTAAATTTCAAAGTTTCTGTTTTCTCAACGCCCCGGACGCGTTGTGTTATACTTTGTTCGTTTTATTTCTTTCGCCGGAACAGCCAAACCGGAACCATCTGTCTAGAGAGTGGTTAAAAAGAAAGGGGCTGCGCATTCCAGTTGCCCCCTGGGAAAGAAAAAAAGCGCGTTTTCTGAAGCTGCGTTTATTTTTGAAGAAAAAAAAACAAAATCGGTCCAACATTGAAGCGAACAACGGAAACACATAAAATTTCATACCGTTACAAAGGAGGAACGTGGATGAAAGAAATGGAACGGGCACGTCCTCGGAGGAAATGTAAATGGCGCCGAAGAGCGGACGAGGAAAAGACCCACCCAAAGCCGACCTCGGTCGGTGCGATGTTAAGTGTAAGGATCGCGTGATTGGCTTGTATTACAAATTATCACATTCTCATTAGCTTCGATTCGAGCGCCAAAGGCTCGAATATCGGGGCCCGTTTTCGGTTCCGACGGTCATTTCACGCGATGCGAATGAATGAAAATGGATAAAGATTATATGTACTTTTTCTTTCCTCGGCTTCGTTCGATCCGTGAATCGTGATCGTTGGTGCGTTGCCGATGAAAGTTTATATTCACGCACATACACCTCGATGTGTTGGCGGGTGGTGAGGGCGGCAGGGGTGCGTACATTGACTGGATTGTAGTTATTGAGTAATACCGTCGTTAATTGTAATTTACATCGCGTTGTAATGGAACCGCTTCGATGGGCTCCCATTTCGGGGAATGGGCTGGTATCCGGATGTCGAGCTGCCGGAAAAAGGCATTACTGGGATCGTAAAATTGTGCCGATACTTGTTGCAACGCGTCGGGCTGTGGCTTTCTATATGCCTTTGCCTGGGTGTTGATGGGTGTTGGAGTGAGCGGAGCGTTGAATCTCATTTTCGTCCATAACAATTTAATATTTCCTCACCGTAATGAGAATGAGAAATAAATTGAATTTTCCAAAACGCATTTTTTAGAGAGCACAGGTGATTGAGTTTTATCTTTTAGCACCAGCGGAAAGAATGAGCTTTTAAATACAGTTTAAGATAGGTAAAGTACAACTCAAGAATCGAACATTAATTTTCATGCTTATCCATGTCTTTTTGTTTGCACCACCTTTCTTTAAAGGGAATTTTCTTTATTACTTTAATTTGCATTTCTTAAACGACTTTGCACCTATATATGTTATATATGTATTAGTTTATGAATGCAAAACTTTATGCATATAATTTAGTTAGCTAAACACACAGTGAACTTATTCTTGTTCATCTCTTTGTTTCAATTTCGATTACTATGATTCCACTGTGCAGTAGATGTTGCCTAGCTCAGACAGAATTTTAGCCATTTTCCGTTTTGGGAGTCGAAAAATCTGACATTTTTGAGCGGAAAAATGCAATAGGTTTTCAAGAATTTACTTTTACCAAGAATTCCAAACAGAATAGAGCGTCATAAGAAATTGTTGGTCTTAACAGAGACTTATCAAAATGTACTGAATATTAGATTAGAAAGCAGTTGCTTTTTTAAGTATGGTTTATTTATTTTTTCTTGTGCTGTTGACTTTTATTGTAAACCTGGGCCTTTTCCATTCATTTAAAATTTTTAACTTAGTTCAAGATTCATTTTTGATATCCAGACATAACTCTATCGATTTCTCGATTAAACAGTTTTGCAGAAAGAAAAACATACCTATGTGACTTTTCATAGGTTTTACAATATCAAAGATTCTCCGTCATCCGCATGTCAACCGCATCCCATGGGGACCGTATTATTTTTCAATTAAAGAAACCAGCACCATAGATACATTAATTTTGATTACTTTCCAATCCTTCCTAGCCTTCACATACGGTTTCCGGGAAAGAAACAACTGCAACGCACAGATGAAACCCCAAATGAAAGTCTACCGATTACTGGAGTTGTAACTTTTTGATCCTGCCTTCATTGGGCAGGAAGGAAAAGCACCGGCCTGGGGAAGCTCATAAAATCTTCGTGGACTTCTTGTGTTCGTAAGTCAATCGAAAGACATCCTCACGGCACAAACACTCACACCACACTTGCCATCGCTGCCAAAACCGAAGGTAATCAGTTAATCCTTCCCTTCGGAAAAGTTTCTTTCGCCCCCGACGCAGAGGATCAGTTGGTGGCAGTATTTTTTCGTCATTAATTGAGTGCTGAATCCTTACCAACCGGTGCGGAAGATAAAACTGTTCTCGTGCCCTGCGGTACCGGGTGTCTTCGCACAGGACACACGCACATTTAATTCATCGCCCAGCTTTAGAGCTTTTCAATTAGCGGCATTGTAGCAGCGGGCGCCTTCAGTATATAACTTTGGATGATATCAAGCCGTACCGGATTTGGGGAAAATGAAACGTTGCACCATTGGAGCTGGTTCCATCCTTCGTTTGGTTGGAGGCTTGTGTTCCCAAGATGCAAACACGCACACACACTCACACGTACCCAGAGACACAGTTATATGGTAGGCTTGTTTGCCGTACGGATTCGTTCGCTTTCGCAGTGCTGTGTGTCTTTCGGATGAGTGTTCGGAAATAACGCACACGGATGGAAAATGGCCATACTGGCGGGAGGATGCCATAACCGGCCGCTTCGCTTCCAGGGTTGGCCGTGCACAAACATCACCATCATCATCATCATCATCAGCATTTTCATCATCATCAAGGAATAATTCGACGAATGTTTTATTCAGTCGTGCAAACGCAATCGTTTTGCGCTCATGTTCTTGTTTGCCACATACAACATCGGAGGTCACATTAGACTCGTGGCCTCGAGCCAGGAGCCATTTTCCCCGTGGAAGATGCTCTGTGTCTGCTCTGCACTCAACGGCATGACGCGTTCGTGTACGCGCGTGTACTTAAAGGAATCCAACGCAACGGGAAAGGACGCTACACGTGTCGTCGTTCCGTATCGGTATTTATTAAAAATATCAAGACGAAACCAACACGACGGATCGTTATTTGTTTCTAAATTCCATTACTTACCCCCTTATGGCTTAGGTGAGCAGACTATAAGGGCCTCGTTCCCTTGTTACCTCGTTTGCATACTTCGAGTGCTTCACTTGCGAACGGAGATTTTCAGCAACAGTTTCCAATCAACAGATTTCGAAATGGGACTTCAATAAGGAGAATGGTCAACATTATCCACAACAACCGGCCGTCGTCAAGCGAATCGACAATACATAATTGAATGCAATTTAATGAGTTTGTGTTTATAATCGCATTATCGATTGCATCGCTAAGGGTACATGCATAAGTGTCGCTCGCAAATCAATGAGGGAATTAACTTGCATATGTGAGCGAATGGAACGACTTCATCTCGTTGTGTGACAGACCAGTCTTTTCGTCCGCCCAGGAATGGATGTGTGTTTCTGTGTACGTTTGGTGGGAGAACAAACATGACGGACCATCGATTAAAGCGATCCATATTCGAAGGGCTTGATGAATGCATAATTTTGCATTCGTAATATTATCAATTTAATAGTTCTTGTAGATCTTCTGTCGTTGTACAACCCTATGGCAAGAGCAGTTTAATCAATTTAAAATAATTTGAACCCCGAATTTGATGTTCCTGCTATATTTTTATTGGTTTATTTGTTCATTTGAAACTATGAATACCCCACTGAACATTAAAGGGCCAGAAGCTTTCATTTTGGTGTGTATTGTCCTATCTGTACACGGGCAAACAGCTCACTCTGCTTCTCTTTCATTCCTCTCCTACACCCCTCCCCAACAAAATTGACGAGGCGACATGTTTGATTAAATATGGTTTTGTAATTTGGTAAATCCCTTACTTTCTTGTATTAAACTATAGCAACTATTGATATTACTTTTGATAAATTTATTATCTTCAACACATCATTCTATTGCGGTTCGATTGCTTTTTATTAAACGAAATATTTAATTTCGTCTACTCATTGCCGCTTACTAATAGAGGTGTCGCTTGTTAAGAGTTAGAATGTAATTGTTTGAATAATTATATAAACTTATTCCTTCTTCTGGTTTAATATGTCTCACTGATCCTGATGATGATACTGAATATAAATAAAATCATTTACAAGTATATTCAATTTTGAAAGAAACTGGTTGTTTATATGGGGGTCGAAAGCTGTGAATACTTAATTTTCATATCAAGTAAAGTACTTTAAATGATAATTTTAATTTTTAGTTTAACCATGTTTTTACGATCACATCATTGATTTGAATATTTAAATTGATTGAAATATTCTGGTAATTTGGTAATTTTATGGTAAATACATTTGCGGCTTACAAAGCCGTTTACAATGCACAGGGGTTTTAAATAACGAATGTTCTGGATAGGTTATTGATTTTCCAACCAAACAGTTTCATTTATTACCATTTCAATCCACCTACAACACCCCAAATCGATCGCTCCTTGAGATTACATACCTTTTCGTTAGGATTATCTTTATGATAGAAGATTCCATCAAGCTTGGCCATTTGGTTCCGGGACGAAAGTGATTAGCATGTACACAAATTGGAAAACATCCTTACCCAAAATGGTGTCTTATCGACTTTCCAACTGCTGATTTATGATTTATGGTCCCCAAAAGTAACCCGGGGAACCGATGGCACCTGCTCCCATCGAAACATCATCGTCACCACACATCCATCAACCAATGGGAGAGAGAGAGAGAGAGTGGTGATGATAAAATCACCCACATTTCTCCCCACTCCTTACCCGGCACACCTTCCTGTGGTCTGCTGACGTCAATCGACTTTGGACGAAAAAGGTCCAAATCTGAGCCTCGTGGAAAGGGTGTCCCGATGAAATCTGGAATCCTTGAGTGGACCGGGACAAGCCGGCAGTTCCTTTTCCGACAAAACATCATCGTCCCCAGTTGGAGGTCACACACGAGTTTCTGTAGAAATTATAACCAATTCAATCTTTCCCAGCCATCGACATTGGATGAAGGGCTTTCACCTGCTGGTGGTGGGGCTTTGCCGGAATGGAAGCACATTAATTCTAGACCGACCCGTTTTCAGGCAGATTAATCCTTTTGCTCGTTCAAAAATAGCATCCGCATACATCGTGTCCTTCGTCGATGCTTTCGCCTTTCGGTCCATTTTCTATGCCAATGCCAAGATGGTTCATTCGGTCCACTCATTCATTCATTCATACCCGTCCTAGGGGCGTCTGTCATCATCGTCGTTGCCGTCGTCGCCATCGTCATCGTCATCGTCGGCCGTCCTATGGGCCGATTCGTTCAAAAGTTACCCCTTGGACGAGGGCTCTTGTGCTGTCACAAGCCTCGCACAAGAGGTGGAAAATATTCAACATCATGTACATCACTTTCGTCGGGGATACATCATGCGCCCGCCGTCGTGAACACTTTTGTGGGACACACCAGGCATGCCGTGTGCGTGTGGTCTGTGAATGGGGTGGATTGAGACGATCCTTTACCCCCAGCCCGCAACTCTTTGTCCCTCTTTTTCTTCAACCAGTCAAGTGTGCCGGAAGGACGTACACAGACAACACAGTAACACGTCCACAAACGCATACACACACACACACGCATGCTACCGTTCTGGCAGAGACAGAACCTCCTCCCTTTCCGGCCGATGGATCGTCCGTCTCCGGGATGTCTTTTTTAACCCCGGGATAATTCAAGATCCAGCCGGGAAGATGGAGGCGCCTGGTGCCTTGTTCGGCCCGGCCGATGCACGGCATGTTTCGGGCTGGTTCTGTTGTTTGTGCATGTTGACATGTTCTGTTTCTGTAGGTGAAGTGAACTTGAGAATGTTGCACTGCACGCTATAAGAGACCACTTTCACACACACACACACATGATCCCGGGGGCGGGAGGTTGGTTCCACCGGAGTACGATGGAAAGAAAACACCCCAGAGCCGTTTTAAATTAATCATTGATGTGATGATGTTCCACGTAACGTTGTTGGCTCGCGGTATGTTGTTCCTTTTTTTCTATGCTTGTCTGTGTTTCTGATATCCCGTTCGTTCCGGCTCGTGGCTGGAACGGAGGGAACCGCGCTACAAGGACACCGATCACGACGCCACTTCTCAAGATACGAGGTACGGCTTTGCAGTTGAAATTGTTAATAGAGTGCCGAGCAAAAGGGATGGCATGGCATTAGTTGGTACTTTTGGGGGTGGCAGAGATTTTACCTGGTTTTCGGGAGCCTTTCGGTAGAGGCGACGCACTGAAGGATAAAAAAGGGTGTCGAGGCAAGTCTCGACTCGTAGCCCAATTTGGTGTCTCCTGATGGGATGGCGTAATTTTCACCTAATAAAGCTATCGTGCAGCCCCGTTATGATGTGGCATTGCGGTTTGTGTTGTCAACACATTCAACGTATTATTTATTCCATAGTGAATGATGGTACATGAAGAAGAACAGAACCACACTGATTTTATATCAAAATGGTAGCAAAGTTTCTGAAAAATGTTAAGTTAAGAAAAATTCATTCAAGTATCTTGCTACTCAACACTCTAATAATATAAAATAATTCAACTGCATTACAGTTTGTTTGACAATTGATACGTGACATAGGACCCTTTTGTATTAGTGGTCGAGAATCCACACCGCACTCAATTGTATGAAAATGTATATTTTTGGATTTAGATAAATGCCAGCTTCTAACCAATTTCATTCAATCAATATTCAATGTCACTGTTCTATTGCTACATATTTATATTTGTCATATGAGTGATCCCGGATAAACAATAAACTCCAATGACAGAAATAGTTCGAAATTTAGAAACTCGACAAGATTTATTAAAAAAAACTTGTGGCACCTTAATTCACCTTAACATTTTTTACCTCATATAAGTAAAATCGAGACTTGCAAACCCGTTTTTTTTCTTCATTTATAGCATTCTTCATTCAACAAATAAGAAAAAAATGGTAGAAAATTGTTTTTAGAACTTTGCACTGTTCACAATTGTCAACTCTTTCGGTAGACGAAAAACACCAAATGAAATCATGTATTAAAATTGTAGAATATGCATATGAATGCATTGGCTAATCTAATTTAAGCTACAACCACAAACCTGTCATACTTACCAAGAATATTGGATAATTCAAGGGCTCGAAGCACAAACGTCAAAAGGAAAAATAGTTTGATGACGCAAAATAGAAAAACAAATGTTTTGATGGAAATTATCTCTTATCGCCAATGTTGAGAGTATGCATAGTTTCAAATTTTCAAAAAGGCATTATGTCTTTATTGCTTGAGACTCAAAAAATAGTTCGAAACAGTAGTAAAATAATTAATTATTTTTGAATCATTGCCTGCATATTAATAAATACTGCACGTTAATAAATACGTTATAAGGTATATTTAAAAACATATTATATACGTTTTATGTTGGAATAAAACCAACTTCAAAATAGATAAAAACACATGGCTTAAAAACGTGCGCTAGGGACCGTCAATCATTCGCCTACTTGGATACGTTCCGTTTACTTTGCAATTTCTTAAGAATCATCCTTCCACGAAGTCCACGGGTTGCTTTTGTTGTTATCTTTTCTTAACCTTCGCGTTTATAGTAGAAGAAAAGCTTCCACTCCCATTTAACGCAAATAGGTCTCGCTGCTTGTCGCGTAAAAAGGATAAGGTTAACCGTGACATACTCCACACTGCATACCGAAGGTTCCACCAGTCTAATACGCATCCCTCGGGAGTCCTCCAGCGAACGACCTGAGTTGAACCATTCGACCCGCCCTGGAAGGGCACGCAGTTCACATTTACTTTGCTCAACCAACTTGCCATATGGCGAGTGGATGCAGTGGGGTTTTCGAGGCAGATGAATCCTGTCGCAAAAAGGGAACGGGCTTCTCTACAGCGTCTCCTTAGTCGCCGGGTTACGATGACGACGCATACCTTCCCCGAAAACCGAGTATGAATGTTTCCAAATCAGGACGGATTGCCTTAGGTTAGGATATTTTTTACCTTCGTTTGGAGCTGTAGCTGAAAAGTGTGGAAACATATGTATTTGTGTGTATGTATGTGTGTATGTTGACGGGAGGAAATGGTGAGGTGTCCGTTGTGACATCAAAGTAGTCCCGGTGAGCATCGTAAAAATTGTGGCTTTATAGAGATCGACACCTCATTCCAGTTCCATCCATGTGACACGAAGCCGTGGCTTCTAAGCACCCATACACACAAACACACACCCTCACGCCTTTTATGATTCATCGCCATCAGCCTTGATGACAAGTAATTGCGTGCGAAGTGATAATGAGCTTCGATGGATTGGCGTCATTATCAGAACATTAGGGCCGTGGAGTGGTAAACCAAAGAATTTGGACAATTTTCTTGAGTTTTTTGTTTGTATTGTAGTTGTTGGCGTCCGTTTCAACCACTTCCTAATCACATTCGCGGACACAACACAGCCATCCGGAAGCCGACGCGATGCGACGGAAGTTGCTGCACTTTTTTACGACTTTCGGCTGGACGTTGATAAATTAGCGCGCATTCGGTCGTAAAAGGGGTTTGGCAAGCAAAACCACGCTCCCCCGAAAACAAGGTGTCGGTTATCTATCCGAAAGCCATCTGGATTATGGTAGGCTTAAGTATATTAAGTTTTCGATTACTTTTCATGGTTCTTTTTTGTTCCAACCCGTCGAAAAGTCTTCAATTTTTTATGACCCTTTTCTTCGCTGGCTTCCCCCCCTTTTGATGGATGAAAATTCATTTGCCGGGCGTTCGTGTTGGGGAAATTGGAATATTGAATTGAAAACTGTTTCGCCAGCGAAAAATTGGGCAACCATTTCCTGTAAAAAGATGCTGTTTAATTTGATGATGGCTAGGCAGCGGTAGCTGAGCGGCTGACGAAATGAACAGCATCCCTTAATAGGTCCCAAGCCATTCGTTGTCATAGGAAAGTGTCCCACCACCTTCTACCACGATGATGATTGGAAGCTGGGTGGTTCGGTGTAAATTATTCCTCGAACCGTTCGCTCAACGAGATGGTATTAAATTACGCCTCTTTTCGTCACGCTTCACTTAAAACTTCACCCGGGTTGAAGCGATCCCTCTCTCCGGGTTCGTGGAACTCGCAATCCGGATTGACTTTAAACCGAAGAAAACACTCATTACGAGAACAGCAAAATCGCGTTGTTTACTGAAGGCAAATGTTTTCAGAGTCTACTTAAGAGGAACGGACGGGGATGGGAGAGCTTTCGTAACGCTGGAATAACTTTGCTAAGATGAATGGTAAGTAGCCTACATTGGGCGGGTGTAAAGAGGCTTAGGCGTCGAATTGACAAGAGTGCAACAATTGAATTAGCAAATGAGTTTTCCGGAGGTAAAGAGGGAGTGTAGATTTTCTTTTTTGGTTCGTCAAAAAACGTGCACGGTTCGAGCACGGAATGCTTTTGACAGTTTGAGCAAGTAAAAGAACCACCAGAGAGGTACGATATTTAAATATCCACTTTATTTGCACCATCCGGTGAGCTATATGCAGTCAAATACAATATCAGTTAGACCATGTGTTCATTCGCGCCATGAATTCCGTGTAACACGTGTTCGCGTACGGTTCAATAAAACTTTGGAGTCTCGTTACACATGCGTATATTTTCTTTTAGTTTTCTCCACTTCCTGCCAGCATAATGCGAAACGAGTGCGTTTTAGTTCACTTCACTGTACCATAAATATTCCCAAATACACGTTATCAAGCGTTGTCGGCCGTCGAAAAAGGGTTTTCATTCAGCCACTCAATACATTAATGCATCCTGTTGTTTGTGTTTTTGCTCTAAATAATATCGCTCACAGATCTATGTATGGCTGTTGAGGGTCTTCAGAAGCGCCTTTACGCACGACGATAGCCTTTGAGGGGTATAAATTAAAACTATTTCCATTACTCGACTTCCTGCTGTATGGATAGTTCATCTTGTATCGTCATTTTTTAGCTCAGGGGATGTTTTTGTAACACTAAAACTGCCTCCTTTCGATCATCATTTAGAATTTTTTTATTTATTATCAATCCCTTGAAACACATGCAGTAAATGTTTTTAGTACATTGGATTTATGTTTGTTTCATTTTTTGTTTGAATTTAGTTTATAATCTCTTGGTTGCTTAGTGTACGATTTACTTCGTGCTTTAACCTACCTTTCCTTTGAATTTGCCATCTGCAACTTTTTCCCAACCCTGTTGGGGGATACGGTAGTAGATAAAAATAAATGAGTTTCTGTTTTGTCATGTTTTGTAGGTTTTTGTTCATCCATTTGCTACTTATTGCCTCTGGACGGCGGCCTCTTCTTTGCGACTTGTGTCTGATCGACCAACATTTTCCTTATGGCCCTTTGTGCTTCATTTACATTCCATGTTTTAAATACCGTAACTTTCTTTACGAGTTACTTTCAAGAATTGAACCGATTTATCACCGAATCCTTTTCCGTTATTTTAAAAAGTTCAAAAGCGAAAATGTTCAGGACATCAGGACTTCGAAAATGAAAGGTTGGTGTTTGCCCTAAAGAGGAAGTTGAAGATCCATTCCCAGTGAAATACTGCACTTGTGTCCTTGCTTGCAAGTAGCGTACAACTCGATGTTCCCTGCAGGCGGGCTGGCATGCAAGTTGTCCCGTAGTTGTGTCACTAGGCCTCTCGGCTGTGTAAATTTGGGACGATTTGGGACGACGTCCCAATTCGTCCCAAATCGTCCCAAATTTACACAGGCCAGAGGCCTGGTGACACAACTGCGGGACAACTTGCATGCAAGCTGCCTGGCGGGTTGTTTTTCCTCGATTACTCGAAATATTTCAATCCATTAATTGAATACCACATTTCGAATTAAACCGTTACATTTCACGTTTCGTTTTTTCCATAACTACCTTCGAACCGCGTTCCTATGCCGACTTCATTCTTTTCTTCTTCATTCATTCTTCATTCGACCATCATTTACTCTTTTCCTGTAAATCGTGTCATTTTCACAGTCCATGTTTCTGCATCCATTTGTTCGTTTTAGTTTAACGAGTTGCATATATTTCTGCCTCCTGTTCATAGTTGTATGAAATCTTCTTAATATCACACAGTATTTTTGAGGAAATCGCCCTTCGATATCCATCGGATGCGGTTGCCGAATGCCGAGCTAGAGAGCAGTCAAAAGAAGAGGGATACAGGTGGTCCCCGCAGTACGCTATACTCGATATACGCGATTTCGCAATACGCGATGTTTTGAAAAATGACGTTTCATAGCAATTTACGATGTTACTTGACTTCGGATTGGTCTTGCTTTAGTTTGGTAGAATCCAGTTTTTAATTTACACTATACGTGTGAATAGAACACCTACCTTGATTTGTTAACATAATTTCTTCTAACCTCTTGTACATGCTTATATTTGAACTGTTCAATATGAAGTATAAACGATATGGCAGAGCAAATCCGCAATACGCGAACACTCGA
>KE525305.1:182852-303539 GCA_000441895.2 Anopheles sinensis | reverse complement strand
GTTGCTAGCGTTTTCCGTTTTTGCAGGAAAAATCGTTAAAATTTGTCTATTTTTTTAATGCATACGTTATATAGCAATCCGATTACAGGTTCAACTATACTAGTCGGATAATATTGAGGTCTAGATGAAGGATTTAATATAAAATATTTTTCAATTTACCCATCTTATAAAACACTCATAGCACCTCATTGGACCATCCGAATTTACCACTTTTTAAGCTATAGCTTTTTCTCCTAGCAGAAACCAACCCATTGAAATTAGATTGCATTGGTTGCTTTTGTTATTTAACGAATAATTGACCTTAACTAGCGTTTTGACCCCCCGTCGGGGAACCGTCTAGTGTGGCTTGGATAAAAGGGAATGTGCGCTAAGCAAAAGCCTTATACAACCACCAGAAATAAACAGTGAAAGGTTTCAAATGTACCATATAAGACGTTAGTAAAAATCACTGAGTTTCTCCAACTACACACAACAGGGAAAAGCAGTTGCATTTTCAACATACGCCTTTTTTCGTCTCGCTTCACTTAAAACTTCGTCCGGGTTAAAAGCGAAGCCTCTCTCCGGGTTCGTGGAACTCGCAATCCGGATTGACTTTAAACCGAAGAAAACACTCATTACGAGCAGCAGCCAAATCGCGTTGTTTACTGAAGGCAAATGTTTTCAGAGTCTACTTAAGAGGGAGGATGGGGACTGGGGCGAGCTTTCGGAACCCTGGAATAACTTTGCTGAGATGAATGGTAAGTAGCCTTCTTTGAGCGGGTGTCAAGAAGCTTAGGCGTCCGATTGACAAGAGTGCAACAATTGAATTAGCAAATGAGTTTTCCGGAGGTAAAGTGGGAGTGTAGATTTTCTTTTTCGGTTCGTCAAAAAACGTGCACGGTTGGAGCACGGAATGCTGTTAGAAACTAAATCTAGTAAGAGAACCACCAGAGAGGTACGATATTTAAATATCCACTTTATTTGCACCATCCGGTGAGTTATATGCAGTCAAATACAATATCAGTTAGACCATGCGTTTGTTCGCGCCATGAATGCCGTGTAACACGTGTTCGCGTATGGTTCAATAAAACTTTGGAGTTTCGTTACTCATGCGTATATTTTCTTTTAATTTTCTCCACTTCCTGGGAGCATAATGCGAAACGAGTGCATTTTAGTTCACTTCACTGTACAATAAATATTCTCAAATGCACATTATCAAGCGTTGTCGGCCGTCGAAGAAGGGTTTTCATTCAGCCACTCAATACATTAATGCATCCTGTTGTTTGTGTTTCTGCTCTAAACAATATCGCTCATAGATCTATGTATGGCTGTTGAGGGTCTTCAGAAGCGCCTTTACGCACGACGATACCCTTTGAGGGGTATAAATTAAAACTATTTCCATTACTCGACTTCCTGCTTGTATCATCTCTTATCCCATTTTACTACTAATACTGTAACCTGTATGGATAGTTCATCTCGTCTCGTCATTTTGTAGTTCAGGGGAATTTCTTGTAGCACACTAAAAATGCCTCCTTCCGATCATCCAAACCGTAGAATAATGGCAGTGTTTTGTGGGCGATTTTGATGATTCTTCGATTCATTTGTTACGTGTTTTTCAGTTTCCTTACAGTTTGTTTGGCAGTTTACGGTTTCGATCATATTTAAAGAACATTAAGATGATTTTTATTTATTTTGTGTTATTTCCACCAAGAAAATCTCTCAATCCCTTGAAACACATGTAGTGAATGTTTTTAGTACATTGGATTTATGTTTGTTTCATTTTTTGTTTGAATTTAGTTTATAATCTCTTGGTTGCTTAGTGTGCGATTTCCTTCGTGCTTTACCCCACTTTTCCTTTGAATTTGCCATGTGCAACTTTTTATACAATCCCTATCGGGGGATACGGTAGTAGATAAAAATAAATGAGTTTCTGTTTTGTCATGTTTTGTAGGGTTTTTGTTCTTCCATTTGCTACTTATTGTCTCTGGACGGCGGCCTCTTCTTTGCGACTTGTTTCTGATCGACCAACGTTTTCCTTGTGGCCCTTTGTGCTCCATTTCTGTTTCGTGTTTCACAATCCGTAATTTTCTTCCATTTTCTGCGAGTTACATTCAAGAATTGAACCGATTTATCACCGAATCCTTTTTCGTTATTTTAAAAAGTTCAAAATGGAACATTTTCAGAACATTAGGACTTCGAAAATGAACCATTGGTGTATTCGCTAAAAAGGAAGATCAAGATCCATTCCCAGTGAAATACTGCACTTGTGTCCTTATAGACGTTGCTTGCAAGTAGCGTACAACTTGTGTTGTACGCAAACTATTATTCCTCGAAATATTTCAATCCATTAATTGAATAAAACTTTTCGCATTAAACCGTTACTCTTCACGTTTTGTTTCTTCCCTAACTACCTTCGAACCGTTTTTCTATACCGATTTCATTCTATTTTTCGACAATCACTTACTCTTTTCCTGTAAATCGTGTCATTTTCACAGTCCTTGTTTGTGGTTCCATTTCCTCATCCCTCCGTGCTCATTCGTTTTAGTTTAACGGGTTGCATATATTTCTGCTAGCTGTTCCTGTTCATAGTCATATAAAATCTTCTTAATATCACACAGTATTTTCCATTTTCATTTTTACCTATCCTTTCGTTCGCTTTTAATATATCTTTGCAGTATTTGCGTTACTCTTTTGTTATTTTCAGTGTTTTATAACTTGCAATTAGTAACCGTATGACTTGCCTTTTCTTTCCGTTCCACACAATTAACTTTTTTTCTACATTTATCACCTACCATATGTACACACAAACATTCATAGAACATACATACAAGATACGCATACATTCGTCTTCCGCGGGGAAGAAACGGCCCCTCAGTTGACACCGATTGATGATCAGGATAGATGGACATTATTAGGAAAGGAGGCTTTTCGATGAATCATTGAGCAAAGAGCGAGGAGAACCGTGAAAAAAAAAATAATTTCAAAGAGAAGTAAACACGAAACTTGCCGTTACACTTGCCGGTGACCCACCAGGAACTAATGCCACTGAGGAATAAAAATTAATACTTAAGGGTATGAGGGTTTTAGAAAACGACGGACAGCGAAGGAGAAAAAGAGTTTAGTTTTGCTACGGGTAGTTGACTTCCGGGTGTGTTTTGTGTTCTTCCGGGAGGAGTTATGGCTGTCGTTCGGCTGGTGCCAGCTCCTGCACGACACCCGAAGCCAGCGGCGAGTCCTCCACTCACGGGGGTTTGGTTTTATCTTTAAGACTAGAAACTGTTGCCTGAGGGTGGCCGCTACCGTGTAGGATGGCGTAGAACGGTGCGGGGGCCGGCTGGATGCCGCTTTGGCTTGAGGTCGGACTGGCCGCTTCGGCCGTGTCGTCGTCCAGCTGCACGCTGCTATCGGCGGCCGACGGTATCGTGGGCAGGAAGCGGACCCCGAGACGCGGTGGCGAACAGGACAGCTCGTGCGTGTCCTCCTGGACGGCCGCTTGCCGCACGAGCCTCGGTTTGCCACCGGGGATGGACTGTCGGGCGGCACCTGCAAAAGGGAAGGTTTAATAAATAGCAACATCAGGAATTTGTGGTGCGGTGTGGTTGAAATTGAACAATCTCTGTAGATATTGAAGCAGAATAGTTGAACTTTTCAAATTGTCTTTCCAATGGGTTGGTACAATCGAGTTGTTTTAAGTGAAAATTGCAAATTGGGCAAATTTCACACACAAATCTTCTTCCAAAGCCCTTAAGATCATTTTAAACGATAGCAACTTTCTCTTTACGCTAACTGTCAAACGCTTTTTACATCAACCTAGCACTTTGCAACTTAAATTAAGGTGGCTACGATTGATGCATACGACGTTGTCATGGTAATTTTTGTTTGACAGTTAGCGATGGGTGATTGTTACTATCGTTTTGAAGGGGCTTTTAAAGAATTCTGTATAAAATTGTGCAACTTCACAGCAAACGAATTAATCCCACCTACTAATTTGATCAGTTCAACCGGTTCATCGCGTGATGGCGCTCTCAAAAACCAACAATTGCCGGAGCCACACAATTCCGGAGCTCCTGAAGACTCGGAACCGTGGGCAGGGCATCATCTCAGGAAAAAAAAAACGTTGCCTTGTGAGAACGCCACCAGCATTGATTGGAGCGAACGGATAACTGGTTACTCACTGGAAACCGGATGTCCATCGACGCGCACTCCCGGCAACACCACCGAAGTGCTGCCGCTCGAGCGCGAAATACGCCACGTGCCGGTACTTTGCGTCGCCGTCGAACCGGACGAATCGTTGCGCGAACTGGAGAGGTTCGAGTCCTGTGACGTCTTGCGCGTTATCAACCACGAAGTGTGCCGACGGCGTGGATCGAGCAGACGGAGCGGAATACCGCAGTGATGCTGCGCGTTACGCCACGAGTCCGACCGGGACGAGCTGAAGTTTTCGCTGGACGAAACCGAACCGGCACGCTTGTGTTGCTTCTGCTGGATTTCCGCGATTTGGTACGCGTACTGATCACCGTTTCGGCCACCGCGTCTTCGCGTGCGCTCACCCGATCCACCCCAGTTGCACAGGATCAATCGACGCCAGGTGCGGGTGAGGGCATTCTGGCGGAGTTGTTGCTGCTGCTGCTGATGGTGGAAGCGCAACCGGGCCGACTCCTGTTCCATCAGCTTCGCCGCACAGTTGCAAGTCTGGCCGGGTAAAAGCGGTGGTAGCTCCTTCGAGGAACGCTCCACCAGTGAATTGGTGTTGGCGGGAGTGTGGCGATTGCTAAAGTTGGAACTATGCCGACAGCGACCGATGCCCCGCGTTACCCGCGACTCCTCGATCGCCTTGCAGATAAGCACGCAGTCTTTCTTGAACTGCTTGGTAAGGATGGCGTACAGAAATGGGTTGCAGCAGGAATTGAGCGGAAGAATGAACACTGTGAACACCTTGGCTTGTTCGAGCGAAATCAGATGCAACCCGAAGACGGCGGTGAGCGAGAAGAACGCGATCGGCGACCAGCAGATAAAGTCGGTAAAGACGAGCAGCGCCATCCGCTTGGCGATGCGCGAATCGTTCGAGTTCCAGGCCTGCGAGCCGCGTATTGCGCAGTACATCTTGAGATAGCACCCCATCAGGATGAGGAAGGCCACTCCGTTGATGAACATGAGAAATACGACGTACGCCAGGCTGCCGGTGCCCTTCTGGATCTCGAACGGGAGGCACACGGCGAACACGCGATAGTCGGACACGCCGAGCAGCGGCAGGACGGCCATCGTGATCGCGAACGTCCAGCCGACCGTCATGATGTAGCTGGCGTGCCGCAGGGACAGTCGCTTGTTCAGGTGCATCGCGTGCGTGATGGCGTAGTTGCGCTCGAGCGTTATCACGGCGAGCGTGTACACGGACAGCTCCGAGCTGAGCACGGCCAGGAAGCCGGACAGCTTGCAGCCGGCACTCATCTGCCACGGGATGGCGTACATGCGGAACTCGCCGAGTGTGGACGCATCCACCACCGCCAGGAAGCCAAGGTAGATGCCCATAAAGAAGTCGGCGGCAGCGAGGTTGCACACCAAAAAGCGCGGTACGTCCATCTTCGAGCGGGAGAAGATCAACACGAACACCACCGTACCGTTGCCGAGCATGGCAAGCAGAAAGACGACCCACACGCCACATCGAAGCGTCCACCAGTCGAACAGATCCTGGCAGGGTAGGAATGGGCCCGGCTCCGGGAGGCATTGGATCGTGCCGGGTTGTGCCGTCGGCGAAGCGTGCGTTATACCCAGCTCGTCCTCGAAGTACTCGTCCGGGAAGGTCGGTATATGGCCCGGGTAGCTTCCGTATTCGGCACCGTACGCGCTTAAGAGGTCACTTATTTGTGTGCCAAACTTTTTACTTAGGT
This sequence comes from Anopheles sinensis, assembly GCA_000441895.2. Taxonomy (NCBI): domain Eukaryota; kingdom Metazoa; phylum Arthropoda; class Insecta; order Diptera; family Culicidae; genus Anopheles; species Anopheles sinensis. Next base: position 297,672 of record KE525305.1, on the reverse strand, counting down.
TTTCTAAAAAATAAAAAGAAAAACAACTCACGTTAAAAGAGCATGAATTATACTTTTAATGATGACCCTGATGGAACCTAGAACAGAGTGTTTTGCATAACCGTTTTAAAAAACCAAGTTGCGATGAACCTGGTAAAATTCCCATACATTCACACACACATTGTACTATTGCCCGGGTTATCGCTCTGTAGTTAGGTTCCATCAAAGCGTTAGAATTGGAGCGTTGCCTTGTTTCAGCAAATTAACACTAGAATCCAAATTGGGGTCATTTTGACCCAAACGTGATTTTAACCTTTAATATCTCAAAAACGGCTGAATATTTTTTCCAAAAAAAAAAACGTTTGTCTTAATATCCAAAGTAGCATTTAAGAAAAATAATTTCAGATTTTTTTAACCAATTCCGGGAACCAACTTGACTATCCCTAGAAAGCTTTTATGGGTTATTTTGACCCATGTTTTTCAAAACGCTGTAACTTACTGTAAGTTTTCAAGTTTTTTTTAAATCCGTAAACGGCTACTTTTTAGTCTATCTTTTAGTGTTTTTCGTTTTTTGAACCATTCCACCCTTTCTCCGCTAGCTCGGTGAATAGTAAAAAAGAACGGGATTTCGCGAATGTCAAAAATTGAAAGAGTGCAATTTTTTGCGGGAAATTTTTTTTAAGAACAAAAAAAAAGGGGGCTAGAAATCTTATACATTAAAACCCTTTAAAAAATGATTCATATTTTTAAGAAAGTAAATGATGGCACAAATTGACCTCAAAGATACAACATAACGCTAATTTACATAGTAACGCATCCCGCATAACGTATCGTAACGCTCACGTACGGAATAATGGAACAAAGCAGAGGTATCCATCTTTTTTGCTTCACACTGAAGTAGTGGAATGATGAAGGAGTGCATAAAAAATCCTTAAACGCCAAAAGATACTCTACTAATATACTTAAAAGTAGTCGTTTACGGATTTAAAAAATCTTGAACACTGACGAAGTTACAGCGTGTTGAAAAACATGGGTCAAAATGACCCCTAAAAAGCATTCGGGATTGTTTCAAATCAATGTATTCCAGTGTTAAGCGTCAAATATGAAGAAATGGCGTGAGAAATGTTTTATTAAGTGCAGCCTAGATTATCGATAGGCAGCGTCAGAAACATTTATATTCCTCATTAATAATTAATTTTGAGGAAAGTTCTTCCTGGTTATTCACGAACCATTGGTAAATTTTTGCGAACTTAAGCTCCAGTCTCTTCCTACTTACGCAACTGTGGCCAGATATCGTTGTAGCTATTGTTCCACAGGCTCATGTCGAACTCGTTGTCGGTCGGAAAGAGGACGTTCTCGCGAATGTTGAAGGTGTTAGGAACTTTCGGTGTGGCCGTGGTGAGCGGCAGAAAGGAACAGCAGTGGTACGCGTACGAGAGGACGAGCGTCTGGATGCGCGGGAACGAAACGGGTGGCGGGAACTCCCGAAGGTTCGGATTGTTGAATGTTTTCAGGTGCAGCAATCGCTCGAGCCCGACCGTCGGGAGCTGCGGGAAGAGATTGTTGCCAAGGTTGCTGCAGGCCAGTGAGAGGGGAAGAAAAGAATCATTTCCGGGATGATGCGAACCGGTTCGATTTCGTGCACCGTTGCAGGGTACTTACAGGTCTTCGAGCTTTTTCATCGGCCGAAAGGCATCCGGATGGATGAAGTAAACCCGGTTCGACTCCAAGTCTCTACAGGCGGGAAAATAAGTAGCAAAGAGAGAATCAATAAATAGTGAGAAACTTACCCAGAATGGTAAAATTAAATTGAATTAAATTTCACCGATGATTTATTCGCAACCGTTCCTCCTTTCTTTGTCTCATTTTTATAACATTTTAAGTGCACTCAAATACTTACAGCACTTGCAGGCGGGTCAGTCCGATGAATGCATCCTGTGGAATCGATTCGATTTCATTGTTCGAAAGCAGCAGATCGTGCAGCTGACCGAGACTAGAGAACGGTGCACCGTGCAGTGTACTTATCCTATTGCTGGCTAAATCTCTGCGAAGGTTGGTGTTGGATGTCCATGAGGCGCGCATCGAGGCCAATCGAGAGGTTCATTTTTCCAGCAGTAAATCCACGGGAGATGCACCGTGAATGCAACGCCATCGTGCATTCGGTTTGGTTTTGTTTCAGTGGTTTGTTTTCGCCACCGGAAACATCCGATCCGAGAGGGGGAAAATGGAGAAAATAATATGAATGGGAGAAGTGGAGGTAATAAAGAAAAATGTAATTTTCCACCATGCTCTTTAATCTTCAACGAGGCAAACACACCATCGTTCAGTCGATCGAGAAAGCGAGGGAGAGGGAGAAAAGGATACTTACAGCAATCTTAAATCACGACAGTTTGTTACATTTGGAATGCTTAACAATATATTGGATTTCAAATCCCTGGGGAGAAAGAGAGAGAACCAAAGCAAATAGAGAAACGTCGGTAAGACCATTGGAGGTACGAACGGAAGAAAACTGAAAGATGGATGGGCCGTGCACGAGAGGACTCTCGAGCATCATCATCATCATCATCATCGTCGTCGGCGTCATGACCGTACTTACAAGCTTTTCAAGCGGGGTGAAGTCTTACAAATATGATCAGGTATTTTGGACAAGTTGGCGCGATCGATTCGCAGCACCTCGAGCGAAGTGCAGCCGTCCAGTGGAGGTAGTTCATTGAGGCCACGGACATCGGAAAGGATGCTGTGGAAAAGGGATGCAATGATGAGTAACAACGACCGGAAGGCAAAGGATTTGAATATGAAATGATGTAACTTTTCTCCCAGCCAGGCTTTACTTACAGCTTTCGGAGCCGTGGCATGTTCTGTAGTGCGCCAGGTTTGATTCCGGCCAAGGGGTTGGATTTCAGTTCCAGTGAGACTAGATTTTTGGGGAAATCACCCTTCGATATCCATCGGATGCGATTGCCGGATGCCGAGCTGGAGAGTAGTCAATAGAAAAGGGAAAAATGGAAGAAAGAAAAAATGAAACGTGCAGATAAAGCGGTCAAAACGAAACCCAACTCCAGTGAGATCTTCAAAAGCCTTTCATCGGGGCTGTGACGCTCGACCCTGTTGACAAAATCGACATGCTTTCTCGTTCTGTCTAATCGACAACTGTTAACAACAAAACGAGAAAGTATCTGGATTTTGTCAGCCGGGGGTTGTGATTGCGGCGGGTTAAGGGCTCATTAGACTGGGCTCTTTTTATAATTGAACAGCAAAGCCCTCTCGTTGCTTTCTGAACTTGCTTAGTTTTGCTGATTAATTTTAAGTGATAAACAAACTTGACAACCAATAGCACCATATTTAACGCGAGTCCAAACTTGACACACTTTTCTATAAACGATGTTATAATTTCACTATTAAAAAAAAATCTCCCTAAACTATATAGTTAAATATTTCTTTATGTTCATATAATACACCCGAACCAAAACATGTTGTTTGTTTTATTGTTACCTAATGAAATCATAAACAAATGAAAAATATTATCGCACAAGTGCATCAATTTTTACCTACGTAGTAACATTGCTAAAGAGGGAGTGAAACTGTTTTTACTAATTTTTACGCAAAATTAATTTTATTAGTGATTTTTTCATCAAGAATTGTTAGAACGTAAGTATTTTCTGCGGATCGTAGTTTGATTTGGTGCTTTTTGCGACTTTTATTTTTAAAGTGAAAATATTTTGCGTCAAGTTTGGCTCACAGTGGTCCTAATGATTCACAGTATGGATTATGTCGCCAAACCGAAATTAAATGGAATATTCCGAAACTCAGGTCAGATGAAGCGACCAAAAGTTAATCCAGAACCAATACTAGACGATTCATCGGTCTCAACTTTGTCAGAGTAAAAGGAAAATTTGATCAATAAATCATTTTTGTTGCCAAAAGTTCTGTCGAAGACTTCAAAACTGAAAGGTACCTGCAAAAAAATTTCGTTCCCCTGCAGTCACCACTAGCGACGACTATCGTGCGTGTTATGATCAGATCAAATCGGAAAACAAAAATGAGGAACAGATTCGGGCCGAAAAGAGAGTCGCTCTTGAAGCAAATGAAGTCTAAAGCTAAGAGTTAGAATACTAAACCCACTGCAAAAAACGCTAAATTGATCATTAGATTGCTGTTTAAAAGTATTTCTATTATTTTAAGTTAGTCGTTGAATAGTTTTGAATAAAACTATTGAGTTTGATGAGCTACATCTTTTTTGTTTTAAGTTCGTCAAATAAGGAACACTTTACCGAACACACGCCAAATTAGGCGCCCTGCAAAATTCATGCGTCAAGTTAGGAACATGAAGTGCCACACAAAGAGTTTCTAGAATTTGAAGAATTATTAATTTAAGAGTTTCTCACTCATTTTACTTATATTCTATGGTACTACTGTGCATAAAATCGTATGATTTGACCCAACATTGATTTTGTTATTCAACTTTTTGTGAACAATTTTCTTAACTGCGTCAAGTGTGGTGCTTTCACGGTACTTATTCAAATTATTTTTTTAATTAAATTTAAGTCCTATGCTTTTTTGTATTTTTGAAATTGTCAATTGATTGTTTACACCACGCATAAAAGACTTAAAATCTAGCCAAACACAAGTTTACATTAAAGTATTTTTTCAGAAATTTCTAGTTGGGTATAAGAAACTTAAAATATTTGAAGGAATAAAAAATGCGTTAAAAGAAAAAAAAATTAAATAAAAAAATCGTAACATGCTTGTTTGCATAAATTTTAATATGTAATATTATATTTAAACTAACCGAACCATGTTTGACACCCTTGAAGCAAATACAGTACGGCACATACCCTTAATCTAGTTGGACGTTGGACGGGCGCTAGGTTGCAGCCTACGAATACAACTAACAAACGCGGATCGCGACATGCCTGGTTCGAAACGATCACAGTCAGCATTGTATTTGCGGCACATTAAAAGGAATGGATCTGAAGAGCCAAAACGGGTAAGGCGAACCTCTACGACAAGTAGCGTTCTAGCACGAAGTGTTCTGGCTGGGACGTATAAGCAGAGCCCAGAGAGAAGCTTAGGCGCGTCAATATTATCGCATGTTGAACAAACCCATTCGGATCACTACATTCGGTCCATTTGTTCAGATTCGTGGAACAACATCAGAACCCAGATGTTCAGCAGTTTTCTACCAGGCGGCTTATCAAAGTTTTGACTTATCACCAAATGTACGCGTGTGCAGTTCAACGACTAAATACTGTTTTGGTTTTTGGATGGTGCAATGTTTGCAGCACATTTTGTGATAATGAAATCAGCAACGAACCGTCGAAGACTGAGCAAAGAGAGATTTTACGCGGGTTTTGTTCTTTCAGTAGAAGTAGAGTGCTTCAGTTGGTTGGATGTTGGAAACGAGGATCAAAGTGTTTTATGTCAGATTAAGTCATAGTGCAAAAAAATGTTGAATATGAAAATTGTTCCAGTTTTTCTGGTCATTGTGTGTGTATCACAAGCTCAAGAGGTGTTGAAATGTGGCGAAAGAAAGATAAAATCCGTAAAAATGTGGGATGGCCATCCGTCCTGGAGTGCAGTGATTTATCATCGGACAGGAAGAGAATTCACATATCGTTGTGGCGGTACTATCATCGCTAAGGATACGATTCTTACATGTATGTTACTTTACTAAATGCAAATGATTCTATTACATTTATTTACATATTATTCTTTGCTCTCTTCCTTTTATCTTTTAGCTGCACAGTGTGTCTTCTATGACAATAAGTTGATACCAACAGATAACATAAATATCCACGTGGGACAAACTGATTTACATAATGTCACAAACAGTGTGCAAGTGCACAAGGTATCAACACTAATTCCGCATCCTGACTTTAAAAAGGAAACATTAGCAAATGACATCGCACTGATTAGATTGGCCACTAACATTACCATGACGAATGAGATCAAAGTTGTGCGTATATGGAACATAGATGACAAGCCGAAATCGATCGTTCAAAAAAGACCATCATTCTTGGTTCTATCAAAACTGAGCAAAATGCGTTATCAAAACCGTTACAACGGTTCCGCGTCGGTATTGTAAATTTTCTAACATGTTGGAATAGTGATCAAGAGTTGTATGGATTCCATCTTAAGACCAACATGTACTGTGGTAAAATCAATGCTAAGGCGTGCAGTGATACCAAAGGCCAAGGAGTGATGCTTGAATACGAAGGCTTATTATACGTGAGACTTATATACTCATTCATTCCTACACAATCGAACGGGCACTGTGATTCTTCAAAGTACCATATATTTACGGACGTGGCAAAATATTTCACGTGGATTTCACAACACATCATTTTTGAAACTATATCAAGGCCGGACCATTGGCCATGGTACTCAGCAGTCTTCAGAAATACAACAAAGTCTTTTCGATTTGCTTGTGGTGGCTTTATTGTCAATAGTGACACAATTCTCACAGGTCAGTTGCAAATAACCAAACCAGTGGTACCACCATGTACGAATTTTTCTGTATATGAGCAACTCAACGTGCAACGTGCAATGTGTTGAATCGATTTGAACTCGTATGTCGAGGTACCACTTTGAATGCAGATTCACTTTATCTTGTTTTAAATCTTCTTTTCAGCGGCACATTGCATATATAAAGAAGCGAAGACAAAGGAAAACGATAAGATACGGGTATACCTGGGACTTACTGAATTGGGTGAAACTAACGATCGCACACAAATATACAAAGCTACTATGCTGGTTCCACATCCAAACTACAGACCGGGACGCAATATGTCTGATGACATTGGTGTGATCAAACTAGCGTCCAAAATAACAATTACGCAGTTCGTTCGACCTATATGCCTATGGGATATGGAAAGCGATCTAGAGTGGATCATCAACAACAAAGGAACTCTGGCAGGTTTTGGAGCATCGTCACTCTATATTTTATCATCAACCTTTCAGGAGACACGTGTTTCAATCCTAGATTGGGTGACATGCCTAGAAAATAATCCTACTGTGTATCCAAACGTTTTTAGATCCAGTATGTTCTGTGGTAAAGAAGATACAACATTGTTTACGGGTTTCCCCGGCAGTGCACTTATGTGTTTAAAAGATGGAGACTGGTTTGTGCGAGGAATAATGTCATTTGGGAGTAATGTTCTTGCATCTTATTCCGTATATACCGATCTCTAAGAGGAGGGACCAATTTGATAGCATAGTAATGCCAGCAAAATACGATCCAAAACGGAGAGAATGCGGTGCACGTAAGGTTCCGTTCAAATTTCTCATCCACTATGCCCAAGAAGCGAAGGACCATTGGCCTTGGCACGCAACGATCTTCCATAACCATAATGGAACATTTCAATATGCCTGCGGAGGTTCCATTATCGATACAAACACGATTCTTACAGGTGAGTAAGATTGTAACGTCTAAACTCATTTAGGACTTAAAATGATTCAATGCTTGCTTTACTTCCAGCGGCACATTGCGTCTTCGTTGAAAATGGTCCTATACCAAGGAATCGGATACAAGTACACCTGGGCCGAATGGATTTAAATAACACTGATGATCGTGTACAAGTGCATCGTGTTTCTAAGCTGATCGTGCACGAACATTTCCTACCAGACCACATTGAAAACGACATCGCCTTGATCAAATTGGCCACCAATATCACATTGACATACTTCGTACAACCGGTATGTCTGTGGGATAAGGGAGACGACATGAAATGGATCATCGAGCACAATGGGATCTTGGCGGGGTTCGGTGAAACAGAGAACCGTTCTGTATCGAACCATCTTCGAGGGGCAACAGTGAAAGTTATCCGTTGGTGGGATTGTATCGAAACTAATCGTGAAGCATACAGCAAAACATTAACTTCGAGTATGTTTTGCGGCAGAGGAAACGAAAGCGCAAACGCATGCAAGGGCGATAGCGGTGGAGGGCTCGTGTTCGAGTATGCAGGAAGTTGGTTCATCCGGGGTTTGGTTTCGTTTATACCTCTGGATTCCTCGATGTCATGTGATGTTTCGGCGTACACCGTCTTTATGGATGTTGCGAAATATCGGGATTGGATTAAAAAACACACCGAGACTACCAACCCTTCGAACGTCAATCAGCGATTCATTGATGATAATCCAAATCTACAATACCTGAACCAGGATGATTGCGGTATTCTTTCTCAAGCTGAAGGGAAAAACATGAATGGTGGCGATAACCCATGGATTGGATTGTTAGAAATAGAGCTTGCACACAACAAGTTCGTTATTAAATGCCAAGTGTCACTAATCAATGAATGGTATTCCGTTGGTCCTGCGCATTGCTATACCAGCCGAGCGAAGTAAGTACAGGCATAGATTTCTTTAATTGGAATTCAAATACATTATTTCGTGAATGTTTCAGGATGCAGATTCCCCTTGGAAATTACAATTCAAGTCAGAGGCTTTCAATTGAGGCATTTATCATACATCCACAGTACGACAAAACCTCTTTGGTCAACGATATAGCATTGATTGAGTTTCAAGAGCCAGCCGACATCACACGACCCGATATTGCACCAATCTGTTTGCCCGTTGTAAAAGAGCTTAGAAAACTACAGAACATAAGTTTAGTTGTAGCTTCGTTCGAACGGAAGAAGGTGTCCGTAGTAGTTAAAAAAACTAGTTTTGTTAATCAGACGGATTGTCAGACTAACTACTCTCAGACACGATTGACGATTGACGATTCTAAATTTTGTACACATCTTCTTCATCGCTCGACAGACGAGTGTATAAATGGCGCTTCAGTTCAATCGCTTCATATGTACGATGAACATGAACGATACTTTTTACGTGGGTTCGCTTTGATTAGCCTTTCACCCACTAACGCCGTTCCTAGTATCAATACAGATATAGACACGTATCTTGCGTGGATACTATATAATATGAAAGATAAATGGATATGAGTTCAATTGTCCAGATACACCGCACAATACCTCTAGATGAATAGTCTACATACTACCTTTCTTTCTGTGCGATTATGTTTTTTTTACATGGAAAAAAAAATAAAAAAGCTAGCTATCTATAAAGTAAATAAAGTAGAGAAGATGGAGTATACAGATATATAATACCGTAGGAGGTCGAGTATCCAGAGTTGAACAACCCGACGGGCGGATTATTCGTGAGTCTTAAACTTTATAAACATTAAAAAATAAAATTAAAAGTAACGTGCCTCTGTTGGATTCTAGAAAAATCGTTTTTTTTATCGAAGGTTTTACTCTATGCCGAAAACACACAACTTATCTCCAAATTTACTGTTGCAGGTCATTGCCATGAATATAGCGAAAATTTTAAACTAATTCAATAACAAAAACTCCAAGCGATTATTCATGCTCTTAGTTGTACGTTGACGAAAGGTTCCTAGCAAATTTACTGATAATGCCATCAGCGATGTTGTGTAGCAAATATACAACCGACCTTAGCTTCCTGATATTTGGTACGAAGTTGCTATATGCAGTCTCTTCAGAGATAACCCTAGTCCCGCTAGGGTATGATGTGCTACTGAATAAAAACTCCCTGCTGAAAAAATCGTTATGCTTTCTCGTTCTGTCTGATCGACAATTGCTAGCAACAAAACAAGAAAGCATGACGATTTTGTCAAATCAGTTTTGACTCATTTGACTGGGTAATTTTTACAACTTCAAATGAAATGTTTTGTATCAATAATTTAAATATTTAATATTTTATGCAATGCATATTACGGTAAGTTTTTTTGTTATTTTCTAGAAGGAGCATTGTAAAGCAGAAATAGCCAACCTTCAAGACTCCAACGACTTGTTTCATGCTATAGAAGAATCCCTGAACGAAGTAGAAAGAAACAACTCCAACCTCTTTCGGGCAACAGAACCCAAGCTGGTTCACTTGATGCTGACGAAGCACCCACTAATAGAATCCGACGTAAATCTTACAGCAGAAACGTTGAAAGGCTTATGAATAATGAATGAGGAGCACACACAGACCAAGCGAGCCACTATCGCCACTATCAGAGTGGACACACAGCTGCCAGTCAGCTCCGGTCCAGTGAACTATGGATCCACGGTGTAGGAGCTTTTCCGGGATGCTTCCTTCGAGGTTAAAAATCCTGCTTTGATAGACAACGACAGCACGACGATCGTGAGGCAAAGGATGGTCAAGATGAACAGTATGGCGTTAAAGATGTGCCTGACGGCTGCTTTTAGTCTGCGAGCAAGCCAACGGCAGGAAGAGAGAGAAAAGGATTCCTTCTTTCCACGGCTCAACGAACGAAACGACATGGGAAGCGGACACGGCTAATGGGAAGGTAAATCCAATTAGTTAAAAAGCAAAAGAAACTACCGAACTACGATGGAAGGACGGAAGGCCGGTCGGGCTAATTGCCTCGGGATGCACCCGTGGTGTTTTCCTGATTTTTCCACCTCCTGTGAGCCTTAGTTCCCTTTTCTCTTTTATTCCACAGGGCAGCTTCCATTTTTTCCACTTTAATCGCATCAGCAAAGATTAAACGGTAGACCGATAATGTAAAAGGTATGGTGGAAAATTGGCTCGTGTAATTGCGGTGTAACTTTCCCGGAGCGAATAAAAAGGAAGAGCATTACGGTGAGGCCATGTAAAATGGAAGATTAAATTGCCGAGAAATAGTTTTGGTCATTCGTTTCTATTCGCTGGCCGGGTTTCAGTTGGATAGAAGCTTTATAGATATATTTTTCACCATTGGTTCAAACCACATTAAGAATGCCTTTTATGACCACGACGAGGTGGTGTTTTTTTTTCACTGAACCATAAAATCAGTATGCAGAATAATGGTATGCGAAGGGTGTATTTATGAGATTGGCATGGGTCGTGTTATCTTCGAACCCTCTGCCGGGTTGTTACCGAACCGATTATAATACGATTTGAGGTCAAAGGGGTAAAAAGTTGCACTTTCTCTGAACATCCCCACACGGAGGCTTTATGACCTTACCTAAAGTCCATAACTTCTTTTCAAACTCCCTCCCTCACCCTTTCCCCTTTTTTCCAACCAACCCAAAGCATGATTGCATGTACTTACATTTCCTGCAGCATCATTAGATTCTCGAGGCCAACAGGCACTGAGCTTAAGCTATTATCATCTACATCTCTGCAAAGAGACAAATGGCGAAAAGTGGATCGTTTAGAACGGCACCCGGAAATGCACTGCAATCTCCTTCCGGCCACCGGATGCACCCACACAACGCACGTAAGGGGGAAAAGTTTTAATCGTCTGAAAAACGCAACCGGCAAATGTTGCCCCACTCGAACGGTTGGGAGTCCAGCTGGAGCAGCGCCCTTAGCATAACTCGGTCGTTCGAGTGGGTTTTATGCAAATAAATTTGGCAAACTTTTTTTTTCCTGCCCCAACGTTCCCTCCCGACCCGACCCCACGGTTACGGTTGGGCGGCCCGTGGAATTATTACTCGTTGACCTTTTATTGGAGGGCGTGAGCGTGAATTGTTTCAAGCGCAACGCCGAATGCCATTTTCCGGAGTGCATTCGAAGCGGACATGTTTTTACTTCCTTCAGTGGAAATGAAAAAAAAAGATTGTACGAAAACCCACGGTTTGGTTTTAGGAAGCTGGATTTGTTTTCCAATGGAAACGAGTAGTAAAGTTTCGCGCTTCAATTGTTTCTTTGAGAACGCTTGGCGTTTTTGTTCACCATTCTATTGTCTGTGTGTTTTTCTTTCGGATATCTCCTTTAAGCTTTCGGTAAGGTGTGCGTTTGTCAGACGAGAAAAACTTTGGGGTGTCGGAATTTTGGGTGTGTCGGAAGCGTTGGTCAAGGAGTGAATGAGCGATGTGATGATACTTACAAAACTTTGAGTCGAGTTAGGTTCGTTAAAGCACCGGAAGTAATTTCAGTTATTTGATTTCTTCTTAATATTCTGCAAAGAGGTCGAGAAAAGTAATGACAGTGAGAAGGTTAGATTGATTTAGGTTCAGTTTCAGATGGGAACAATATACTTACAGCATGTATAAATTATCCAAAACTGGAAAATCTCTTTCTTTGATTATTGTAAGTAAATTATTTCCTAAGTTTCTGTGAAGGAAAAATAAAAAGGATTAGATTAAATACCCAGAATGTGTACGGCATTCGGCGAGTCGCTAGCTTTTACGCGACAGAAACCTGTCAAGTTTTCACTCAGCGCTCATTACTCTTCGTCCCCCAAATGGATCATTTCTCAAACGGATACATTTTCGCTCAAAAACAAAAGCCCTTTCACAAAAAACACGATACAACGTTCGCACGAAGCTTTCAGCTTGATTGCATCGCACTGCATTCGACCCGGGGTGTCGTGGAATGCTTACGCTAGCGACTACAAACTGCAGCCCCCATTTGTGACACATTTCTTCCACACGATGGGTGCACGGATGTCGGATGAAATAATGTCACGACACAATCTCGGTCAAAAGGATGCCATCGTTCTTGGGAAGACGCACCGTGGATTTCCGGTGCGCCGGAAGAAACGCTTGGGGCGGAAGAAAATGTATCCATTTCTGAGGGAGTCTCCCTTTTGTTGTTCTGATCGCCCGAAACAGAACTGCCGGAGGACGACGCTTGCAGCTGGCAGGATTCCAAACGTCATGCATCTTCTGCGGAACGGATAGATATGTTTGATACGATGGCGGCAGTCGCGGGACAAAGTGGCCAGGATATTGGATGTCAAAATGTGCCAACCGTGCTATCATAAGCTGTCAGTCCGATTGATTTTGTGTGTGTTTTGTGGCGCTTGCGAAATAGAGAAATGCACTTTGTTTCTGTTTGGGAAAAAGTTTGGCACGCTTTTATTGCGACATGTATCTTTGAAATTTTTTGTTTTTTTTCCGAGTTTCTCTCGGTCTTTCAAGTTTTTGAAATTCAAGTGTACCTCGGCTTCAAGCATAATTTCGAAATGAATGTCTCGGAATAATCATTTCAAAAGAATGTCACCTTGAATAAAACACAACAAGTAGTACAATTGTTGCACAAAACCCCAGCTGTCTTGCCATCAAATGCTATCGCCTTCCAACTAAAAGATTTAATCCAATTAAAATGATACTTCTTGTACACAACTAGAAGCCACATGAGAAAACAATCCTAGGGAAACGGTGATCCCAGCAAAAGCTGTTTTCCCCCAAACCAACATCCACCGACTTTAAAATCCCCAACTACTTACAAAGCTTCTAATGATCTCAGTCCGATCAATGCCTCCGTCGGAACCCGCTGCAGCAGGTTGCCTTCCAGTCGCAGGCTCTTCAGCAAGTGCAACCCCCGAAAGGTAACGTTCTCCATGTCGGCGATGAGGTTGTTGTCTAGCTGGCTGCATGAAGTAGATAAATCAGTGTGCTTAGCCGTACGCATTACGCCCGACGCACGACGGCCGGTCAGTACTGGAAGCGGGAAAACTTACAGAGAGATTACCGTCCGGATGCGCCTCAGTGCCTCCATCGGGACGCGCACCAGGCCGCAGTTTTGCAGCGCAATCTTCTTCAGATTGGAGAGCCCGAAGAACGCCTCGCTGTAGATTTGATCCAGCTTGTTGTGGGATAGGATGCTGTGCGGAAGGGGAAGTACAGCCGAGTTTCATTAGGTGGTTATTATTTGTTCAACTGAATATGAATTCATTAGCGCGCTGGTGCATGAAGCATTAATGCAATCTGTTGCAAACGAAAAGCGTAAATTAGCCTGCAGCTCAAAGCTACACAAACACTCTCAAACAAATTTGGCACGAGTTAACTTTATCGTTCAAATAAAAAGGCGGAAGAATCAGACCAATGGATGAATTTACAAAAGTTATTCCTCGTCATTATCATCATCATCAACGTGTTAGAAGAGTTATACTCTTGAAATAAGCTTGCACGCCACCGTCGCTCAGAAATCGAAAGAAAACTTTTTAATTATAAAACATTTCCTCCAACTGAGAGCCGGACGAAGTTCTTGGCTGAAGGAATGTGACCGAAACCGTGCCACACCTTCGTTATCACCTAAATCGTTATCGATGTAATTACGTTTGCTAACGGAACGCCTCGTGTCACAAACTTTCTTCGAACAGCCGACGCTGCTGACCGGGTCAGAGGACAGTTTCTGGGCTTGATTAGATTCACGTGGCAAAGTATTGCTTTGATGATGGATGTTTTTTCAAACTTTGCCAGGGTGCCGGAAGGAAAAACATTAATTACAAACTTGCAACTACCTTTCCTTTAGGGTGCAGTATTAGTTTTTATTTCAGTTGGTTTGGCTTTTTATACTTACAGCTCCTCGAGATTTGGCAGCGTGTCGAATGACTTATTTGGTAAGTGGGTTATGTTGTTGTTGCTAAGATCTCTGTAAAGAAAAAGAGGAAAGAAAGTAAGGTATTAGACATGAAATTCATTAGTCTCACGTTGGGTAAACGAAATTATTTTAAACGATCCGGCCAAAGGAAGCCAACTTCCCCAGGGGAGCACTAAGGTCGGGGGGATTAATTGGCTTCGATCGATTATGTTCGTTTTGGAATGGAGAACAGCCTCTTCATTTCCTCGGGCACACCCAGAGTGCCACTTTATGGGCCATTTCCCCCCCGAAGCTCCGGAGTGAACGACCCATGACCTCCAATATCTTGTTGCCACAGCGCTTCTATTAGTTTGACGGTTGACTATTAAATGAGATAATTTATGACCCCGATCGAATGCCACCTCCAAAAACCCCTTTTTCGTTCGACTTTCGCAATGGTTCATCTTTTTCCCGCCTAATGGTGCTCTTTAGTGCCCTCGGACAAACAGCAACAGCGTTGCTGCAAGTGGATTGACCTAGTTTATCGAAAAACAAAACTACTTTTCATGGGAAGCGAACGGAGCACAGTGTGGGCATCTGAGCGATCCTGCTCCGTCCTCGAGTTGAATTGCGAGTTACGTTTCCTTTCCCATTGATATACGATGGTCACGACACACGAAGATGACGACCTGGAAAAGTTTGCCCACAAAACGCAGGCAAACTGCTGTTGTCCGCGCTCTATGTTTCCCCATTTTTCCGGAAGTAATAAGCCATTAGGAAGCTAACCGGAGGGAAAAGAATGGTTGCATCCCGGAAGTCGCAAAACCGGATGACAATGAAGGGGTCTGTAATAAACTGTTCGAAAAGTTGCGTTGGCTTTAGTGGCTTCGGTTGCGCTTACCATTGAGGGTTGTGTTGTTTTGCGAGCGGTTCCATTTTCGGAGTCTTACTTGGAAAATCCCGGTATCTTGGGGTTTCCTTTTGCACACATACGCGCTTTGGTTGGTGGATTTGTATCAGTTCATTTCTCGGTTCACATGATCGAGCTTAAATTGTGCGTGTTTTTATTACAAACTAAGACGGCAGGCATTAAATCGACTGTGGGCGCTCTCGATAGGAAAGTTTCATTAAAAATAGGACATCGCGGAAACATCGGATAGGGAGCGAAAAACCCCGACAGACGAAAAAAGGAAACATAACGCAGACAGCATTAGTTGTCTGATGGTTTCACTGATTCATCAGTTTCGCTACAAAATTGGATAAACTTCCGGATGAATTTCCTTAACGGTTTCCCACACGGAGGCCTATTTCCCACCGGCCACGCATGTGACATTTACGACCTTCTCAGGTTAACGGTGAAAGGGAAAAAAAATCTCATCTCACAAAAACCACACTTTGAAACGAAGCTACTTTCGCTTTTCGGACCCGAACCCCGGGTGAAATCCTCCGGGGGGTGGGCCTAAAGAAAAGTGTAAGTGGCGGATTTGGATTTCCCTTTTTTTGTGCTTCTTTTCCGCATGTCACACAAAGCCCACGTGGTGGGCAAGGGTGAGCTGGTTCTACCCGTAAGAAGAAAGTTTCGACCGTCCAACGAAACAGAATCGGATATCCGGCCTCGCCGGAGCCCATTATTTTGTCCATCGCCGTCTGGCAGTATCGCGATTTTGTATCGCACGGTGGGGAGTGAATTTCCCATAAAATAAATCCATCATGGTATTTTTCCCCGGTAGGCTCAAATCCGATCGTGCCATTTACAAAAAATGGGTAAGAAGCGGATCGCATTAGAAGTCCTCACTACCACTCAAATCATTCCAGCAGGAAGTGGCCGTGATGGGATGCAGAAAAAAGGGATCTGCTTTCAAAAAAAAAGGGGGAAAAGGAAAGCTCCGAGAGGGTGTGAGTACCGACTAATTTGATACACTTGCTCCTTGACACCCGGGTTCGGTTTCGCCGTTGATGGCGCTTCGAATAATACACACGTGGCGGTTAATGGCACCATCTCGCACCACTCCATCTTGTTTGGTCACCAAAATCGGCGAATCGTTAAAAAAAGTCCCCCACCCCTTCCCTCTCCGGACCCGTCTTTCGGACGTTATCTCGCGGAACAAATTTTTCTTTTGTACCCGGAACCGCCGCCCGCCGGTCGATTTGAAAGGAAAATTTCATAGCAGAAAAAAGTGCCGAGCCAAACAAAAAACCCACAACAAGCGCCAAACAAACATCATCCCCCAGCACAAAAAAGAGGGGGAAAAAAAGGATAACGCAAAATAACAACTTCAACCAGCGAATGGCACACGGACGGACCCGAAACCAATTTATCATCCCAACGTGTCAGGGAGACCGTTTCCAAGGGCGACTTTGTAAACGACCCGGGCGTCTCATATCGGTCGGAATGGGTTTGACTACCTCCGAGCCCGGCCCCACCCCCTTCCCGATTCCTCGTCGTTGAGCAGGCAACAAAGCAGCAACGCGCGCTGGTGCGAGGATCTTCCCAGGATCTTGCGTCACCATTTTAACGATCTTGCTCGAGATAGGATGTCGGTGACGCCGCGGTTCGAATTTCTTCTGAGCAGGCCTAGGACCAACAAAGGATCTCCGGATTCGGGTGTGTGTGTGATTGTGATGGGGAAATAGTGTCGAATAGGGACGCAGGTGACGACGGTCGAGGTGAAGAGATTAAAATTCTACTCCAACCCCCAAAAATGGCACCTCGCTACCTCGCTAGTAAATCATGCTTTTTCCGAGTGTTTGTCACCAGATGATGATGATGACGCCGAAGACGATGAGGCTGAAGACGATGCGTTAGGGCAGCAAAGGTCCATTCGGACGGAGGGTACGGAATCGTTTTGATCGAGGCCAAAGGCCGCCGCCGCCAAAAGGTTCGTTTCAAGGGACGGGGAGTGGGCGTCGGACGGGCTAAAAGGATTCTTGGTCGCCCCTAGAAAAGGGGCGTTTGTGTCGTGTCGCTGTCGTAGGAATATGTTTTCCCACATGGGAACCACGGCTGGGAAGGAGGGTTATCTGGGTCGTCAGATGAAGTGACGCACGCGAGGATAACGAGATGAAGCTTCTTAGGTTGAGTTAGTTCAATCTTTTCGGGTCGCCTGACGCAAAAGGTGACAAAAGGATTATCGATGATGAGCTCAAATGGGTTGTAAATCATTTAAGGTTTAATAATTTCATGATAATGTGACTGTTATTATTTTTAAAGGATTTTCCAACATTTCTTAGGTAGGGAAAATGTGATTGCTTTCTCAAACTAGGTTTCATTAAACTAACCAAAAATTGATCCACCTTGAACTTAAGCATATTCTCAAGATCACATTTGATACTGTTCTTACAAAGAGAAAAAGACAAGTCATATCACATTTCGTTTCACTTTTCACAATTTTACCATTAACTTTATGACTCAAACATTTAGGCAACTGAGAAATTAAAAAAATAGACTTCCGGTATGAAGAATTGTATGCTAGATGAAAGAAAGCAAGGTACAAATCATCCTTATTCACGATAGTTCTAGTAAATCACACATATACACGAGCTCTCCATCCCTAGCACACTTGTTTTCGACAGCATTTTCAATGATGAAATAAAACGAAAGGACAGCCACAGTGCGTCAAGGAAGACGAGGGAATCGTTTTGTAACCGGCCATAAGTTTTCCCAAAACGGGCATGTTTATGACAGCCAAATGAGATTCGCCTGCATATTCCTAGTAATAAATGAACGGAAAACGGATGTCGTTTGTGATAAGCTCTACAACGGATCCCCTTATCCCTGCCATGACGGGCCCGGGCAGGACACGCGCAATCTGCGAAATCCTTCATAATTTGTGAAAGCCAGGAGAGTGAAAATCCGAGAATGGAAGGAACACGTTCCAAATAGATTTGGCAAGATTTTTGGTTGGTGATTGTTGAAAAACTTTTTCGATTTCCTAGTGGTGGCGGCAATTGAAACGCAAACAAAAAACCAGGATTGTCCTTTTATTCGCCGAAGGATGGAAAAACAATCATTTATCATAGAGACACCTCCCGCTACACCGCGTACTACAGCAAAGCTAACTGGTCCTTCGTGGTTCGGTCACATTTTGGGGAACCGAGAAAAGTGAAGGTAAAACAGATTTCTTCTCACACGGCTTTTCTCTAGTTTCGTTTTACCGTTTAACTTTTTCGTAGCAAGTTATGATACGCTAAATAAGTCACTGATGTTGAAAGAGTACAATGAGAGGGGTCTGTTAAAAAAGGGTCTCAAAACAGGAAACAAATCTCGTGGGTGAATCAAGCAAAATACGATCATGTAAAAGTATGTAAATGGCAAACGGAAGAAGCAAGCACGAGCAACACGACAGCGAAAGTAAAAGAAAGCTGACGAGCTGAACAAAAACAATTCGCCCACGATCCTTAAACGAGAAAATAAAAACTTTTACACTAAATTTTCCACTCCAGCCGCACGAGCGGTTCCGCTTTGGGTTGCTGAAGCATTTTTTCTCCCCCAGAGCTAGCAAAAGGGAACCTTTTTGTGGTTGGAGAATGTTGTTTATCATCGAATCAGTGCCAGCGGGAGACCGGCGGGAAATGCCAGCGCAGAATAGAGAACCCGGCGGGACCGCACGAACGCACGATAAGACGCTAATTTATACACGATGCAGCGGTCAAACTGAAACCATAAATCATGCATCACTGGCCACGAAGCTGGGCTTTGGGGAGCGAATCCCGGCGAAGCGGAACGAAAGAAGACGTTCCCGCGTGCAGCGCGTGCACTTTGCCGGCCCGAGACAATCCCGTCCTTCCCGAGCCCAGTCCGCCCTATTGTTTGTCACTGCGGGAAATGGAAGCTTAACGAACACACGAAGGACGCTCGAACGCTGCGCGTTTCCGGCTCATGAAAAATGCAGAAGAATTGTGCAGCCGGAGCCGACAAGGCGAACCGGGTCCGGTGCTGCTGCTGCTGCACTTTTGTGGGTCACAAAGGCCATCAATTTTCCTCGTCAGCTTGCCGACCGCACGGAGGCTGCTGTGCGTGGGAGGAGGTCGGTTGGGACCTTCCTTGGCTTGGCTGATGATCGTTGAACCAGTCACAGAAGACGTTTGCAATTGATTTATGCTTCTGACACTTAGCTCGAGCATCTCGCATCGGGCCTGCTGTATTATGCATTGGGAAAGCGGGGGGTACAATGTTCCTTGTTTCATGTTATCCTGAATAATGTAAAAAGGCCGCACCGGAAGACATGAAGCAATGTAACTAAAACTAAGAGATATTTTTTAAGGTAGAACACAACATGGAAGGAAGGTTTCGTTGGCGGTTTTTTGGTTAACCACTGGAAGGATGTTTCAATCCAGAGGAAAAAACGTTTGCAACTATTGAAAAGTTTCGGCATGAAACAGTTTTTGGTCCTAAGGGAAAAGTCAGTAGCACATCATTTTTCTCTGCTACTGAAGATGTTTTTCCAAGGACTTTAAAAAGCAAAGGCGAGAATTGAATTTCAAAAATAGAGAAAGAAACTTCAGAAAGCTGGTAGGAGTTGTAAGTAAGCAGCGTTGATCAACTTTCACACGGTGCAGTGCCGCCGACAACGCAAACCACCACTTCGTATGCATTTATGCATTTTGAGTGCAAAAGTTTTCCTTTCTCCTCGAACAGTTGGCTGGTTGAAAACAGGGAGTGGAGGATAAGGAGAAGGTTGCGGGTGCATCGAACAAATCGACGGTGTCTGGCTGTGGCATCATCTTGAATAAATCTTCCCGGGCGGTTGTGTTTGGCACTGTAAGTGCAATTTGTCGGTAACTCAGCGTACATCAAGTGGTGTAGGTGCGCGTGACGTGTTTGATATCCGTGTGTGGAGTCTTTTTCCATCCCACACCCTCATACGGGATCTTGAATTTTGAAGTAAGTTTTGTGAAAACGGTGTGCCAACAGAGGAACAAACTAGAGAAGGAGAAGAAGTAAACCAACGTCAGAGTTTGGGGAAAATGATTTGGTACTGCACAAACCTTATCAATTTGCTACTCGTGCATTTTAACTCTTGCATGTTTGGATAGCAGTTTAAATCTTTGCAAATCTTACGAAAAACTCTCTCTCGCTCTCTCGTTCCCCTTCACCGGCGTCACGGACAAGCGCCACAAAGTGGAACGGCGCGAAATAATAGAGAAACTTTGCTAATTCAACTTCGACTTCGGTACATTCTTCTCGTGGCGCGCAGTTGTACACAGCCATTCGAGTGGAAGCACTTCTCGATGGGTTTTGCAGTCGTTGCGCCGGGATTATGTTGCAAAGTTTTTGGAGCGATCTGCAACGTACGATTGTTTGTAAATTGTTTCGGTCGCGCACGGGAAGGGGAGGTTCACATGGTGGAAAAGTCTAAGTGGGATTTAATGTAAATGAATAGATAATGAACAGACATGTCAAGTGTAGAAAGTTGTTTAGGAAATTCTGTTGCCATTTCTAACACTCGAAGAGGGATGAATAAAAACATTAACTAAATAAAAAAGAGACGTTTAAATTAGTCTAAAAACACGAGAAGTTTTATTTTTAAAAGTAGTGTTCTCTCAAGCTATGGTTGGTTTTTTCTAACATTTTTGAGAACTATCACTGATCGTCTGTTCCGAAAAAAAGTGCTGCCTTCAACAGCACTACAAGAAAAGCTGACTAACATACCATAAAAATAATGATTCGTAAACTAATGGCTGTTCTAAGTGCAACGACGGTGACATTCATTCCATTGTGTTCCACTCGCCATGGGGCCAACACGATCCTGACGATGTCCTGTTTTCCCAAGTGTGGGAAGAAATGACGGTTTTTCTTGTGTAAGGAAATCTGCATCGATGACACGACCCGATTCCTTTTTTGCATCCCCTCACCGAAAAGAACAAGCAGTAACAAGAAATGCAAACAGGCGAAAAGGGGGGAAAATATTAGAGAAAGCTGGTAGAAAAAACAACTATATACTCAATGGAGACCGAGCGGAAAAACTCGACGATCTTTCCCATCGGTGACTCAGCAACGACGACACCGGATTACGGTTACGGTTTCTCCTGCAGGAGGAAGCGCCAGCGGACGGCGATGCAACAGTGCGAGCCGGAGTGATAAAATCAATGGCGCTAAAGTGGCGCGAGCACATCGATAACGCATAGCAATGCTCCCCTTTCCCAGCGCAGTTCCGTCCCAAGTGGTCGGACCCCAAACCGTAGCGAAGGAATAGCAATTTATTCGGAATTTAAGAATGCACGACATTCCAATGAAATGCTATTGTTAATGGCATATCTAGGCCACACGCTGGTGCCGCCTTTTGCGGAGGACTTTCCCTGGCAGTGCACACTGTTACTGATACCGATTACGAATTCGAATGATATCAGCATCTGGCGGGAGGTTTCTGCTTTTCTCGTTCGTGCCGTTTTTTGTTCTACGGAATCTTGGGGCACGATCGCTAGCAGACACACACACACTGGGTCTGGTAACGTTTACGACGCATGTCCACCGGGAGAGTACTAGCTGCATCGGAAAAGCATTCAAGACATTCGGGGCCCCAGCAACCATAATGTGGGGCAATTGCCATCATCGCTGGGTCGTTATAGATTTTCATTCAACACGCAAATTGTCACCTTCCGCATCCCCTACCCAGGCGCATACCAGCGATCGGTGAAACACCAGGCGCCTCCATCGTCCCCATTAAGGCTTCGTTGCTGGGGAAAAACCCCGCTGCTAGCTCGGGCTTTTTATTCCCCCGTATAACTGCTTCCATCATCGCACACACTATCGATCGCCTTCGGCGTAGGGGTAGGAAATTCATCAAAGCATCGTTCGTTAAATCCACCCAGGCATTGGGGAGTAAAATTTACGGCCCTCGCATCCGCCCGAGCATGTTGGACGATGTCTGCATCGTCTGCAGGCATGATCCTTCACTCCATACTTCTACTCCTCTCGACTTCAGACGCGGCTCTCCGGTCTGGCCAATTTTGCCAATTTTCGCCCCCTGGCAGCAAATTGCTGCAGCACCGGATTGAATTGGAACGCAAGAACGGTAGCTGTCCGTACAGCAAACAAAAGGTCAAAGAAAAACCTCAACACAAATATACGAACTTTTAGGAGGAAAACCGAGCGACAAGAGAGAAGAAAAACTAAGAACATCAAATCCTATCCTTAAACTTTCACTTTCTCTAAGGGGGGTTTTCGGTTTTCCTTCGGGCAGGTTGCGAAATGCACGCCCTTCTGATATGTGTGTGTGTGTGTGTTTGTGTGCATTCATTGCATGATGGAAAAAGAGCGGCACTCGACATTGCGTCCTGGACAGAATGTAGGACGGACGTTCCATCGTTACGTAAACGATGTGTCTTGTGCAGTCCCGACGCGCCCTAATCGTTTTATCCTGTAATACTTACTTTTTCGCTAGCTTGCATGTTATTCATGATCCCAAACTCAAACACACACACACATAGATAGATCTTGCGGGAGATGGTAGTTGCGCCATTCTCTCCGTTTTCCCTCGCTTGCTCGGATTGAAATCTTCGATTACATCCACCCCTGGCCGTTCGTTTGGTTGCATTCTGCGACCTTTCGCCGGTTGCCGAAACGACGGAATCAAGAACTTTTCCGCACCGATAGACGCGTGCGAGGAAAACAGAAAAAAAGAATACGAGGGCCAAGAGGAAAACAACACAACAAAGCTGTGCGAGGGCAAAGAGGAAAACTTTCGTTTCACGGATGAAGTGGTGCAACATTGAAATCCTACTGCTGGAGATCCGTTTGGTGTTAAGCAGCGGGAAAGTGGGAAACCGAGTGTACGTTCTTTGGGTAAGATTTGGATTTCGAGTGGTTTTGGATTTTGTTTATGCCTTTTTATGGTTTTTATTTCGTTTCGTTAGCACGTCGCCGCTGCACGGATCGGATCTATTTTCTCACCAGACCGCAAGCCCATTTGTTTCAATGCTTCGTATGGCAATTGCGAGTTTGTGACAAAATTGAAATAAAATTGGGTGCACCCGACGATGGGAAGGAGGTTTTTATTTTATTTTAAGACAAATTTGTATGCCACGGATTAGGTGATGGCAAGGGCGAATGAAATTGTCAGATGGAAATTGGGTTTGTGAAATAGTTAGCATGTTTTATTGAAGACTTTTTGTACATCAAAATGTAAAAAGAAATTAATCACCATCAATAAGCACAATGAGTTAAATCGAAGAACTCCATTCAAGAGCCCTACCCTTCAATAGTTCCCTGTGAAAATAGAACAAAGTCATCTCCAGTCTTCTCGAGTCGATGGCGCGCCGTAATCATTAAAATGGAAAGGCTTCACCATGCAACCGTGGATCGATAGCTGAAGGGCCATCAGATGTAATTGGGCTTTGAAAGCAAAACAGATCCATTTTAATTATCTCTACCGGCATACCGGAGCGAGCGAGAACCGACGGGCTCGAGGAAGACATTTTCTCTTGTCCAATGAAATTGACTCGAACGATCCGATAGTTCTGTAAACAGATCATTAAAATGGTAATGAGACGCCATAAAGTAGTTTTTCTTCTGTGTTGAAAGCATAAAGATGAACAAATGGAGTAACATACTTAGGGTACTTTCACAAGAAAACGTCTCAAGGTTCATTTATAAACCTATTTGTAATTGGAAGTTATGAAAGCTTCTTTCAATAAAACAATTGTACTAAGATTCAAACAAAGAGAAAATTTGATCCCATGGCATCGTTTTTCATGTCGTTTTCCCCAAATCAAAGCACAATAATCATTCGTCATTCGTAATGCTGTCATGTGTTATTTGCTATCCCCTGCATGAAGTAGAAGATAAATGTTACGTAAAAGAAACAAATGGTTGCTTGCGACGAGAGACACACAAAATAAAACACATCCACCTTCCAGTTTTACCTAGCGCAGCATACAGCATTGCTCGTGGCATATTTATCATTTATTTATGATGAAAATGTCACGAGGTCCTCGGGACTCCCACTGGGATGACACGGAGTCGAGAGGAACGAAGGGCGGCTCGAATCGATATCAAAACTAGATCAAATTTCACTTGTCATTGAACAGGAGGTCCCATCTGTTAGCCATTGCTGGGGACTCGTAACGATCTACGGGCGAATCTTTCGAGCTCGCAGGACGACGCACGGTCGATGCGAAGACGCTTTCCAACGCTAGCAGGGCGGCGAGCTAGTCCACGGTGACCCCCATTGGCCATTGTTTCGAGCTCAAGTAAGCGGAAAACATAATTCACGCCACATAAAACACTGGACATCAAGCCACGGGACCATCGCTCAGCAGCTGCATAGCGCTATCGGACGAGGAGCACGAGGAATTTCGTGCGTGGGACCATCATACCACCGATGTCAAGGATGAAGTGCACTCCCCTCGTACTCCTACGCTCAGTGGGAGCCACCGGTTTCGATTCGGATCAATTTCAGCCACGTCCTGCAAGCGGAAAAGATCCTACAACGATGACGTTCCCGGAGCCATCGTGAATCGGAAGTGAACCGCTTTGACTTCGGTTTCTTGCCGGGGGACAAAGCGCACAGTGGTGTGTTGTAGTGGACGGTGCCATAATCACACCATGACCGGTTACGGTAGCATAAGCACAAAGGAGAAGAAGAAGAGAGGTGTAGAGCATGAGCTAGCAGAACGTGGACACCGCACGTAAGGTTGCCTCTTCCACCGGCGGAAAACCCGATCCGCTCGCTTATGATGCGATAATAATAATTTCATCATCATCTTCAACCCTCCCCCGGTGTCCTTCGTGTTGCAGAAAGAAGCTTCCGGAACGATTTCCACATCGTTTTGCTTACATTTTTCGCCATTTTCCGGAACCACCACCGAGGGCATGTGTCAGTCACACTGGGAACTTCATGCTTTTCCGCCCTTTAAACGGTTCTTTACCCCCGGTGGCATGCACTCGGTACGAGCGCAAGCACGCGCGACTGTATCCGAGGGAGATGAGTTTTCCCGAATCAGGCCAACAGTGTTGCATTATTCACTCGACATCGGCACGCCGGCAAGTTTCCACAAGGAAAAAGAGATAGAGGATCGTGATATAAAATGAAGCTGGATATTGCGAATGTGTTCCGAATCGATAAGAAGCACTTAAACCGCTTCATGTGCATGCGTTTCTTGTCCACTTGCGATGTATCATCAAAACCGAACCGACCGGACGATCGCCAGGAATCGCTTTCCGCACAAAAGTCACGCAACAAACATTCCCATCACGGTCGCTCATAAATGGGTACATCTTCAAAAAATAGGATTGAAAAACAGGGCATCAAATGGCTGACCTTTCGCAAAACTTTTCCCCTTTGGCAAACGACCGGAAAAGCTGCGTGGAACGTGCGGGTGTCCATTCGTGCAACTTATGAATAAATCACAATAATAACTCGTATTAAACACCGGAAGTGCCGGAAACATTGGTTCGACATGGGAAAGTTCGTTCAATGTCGGAAAAGTGGTAGCAGCTTAATCAATACGAACTCTTTCGAAACGCATAACCCCGAAATGCGTCCCGTTTCTTTTGCCGCCCCTTTCGGTGGTTGTTTGTATGGAAATTGTTTTTCCGGTCCTTTTTACTCGAACGGCGGAAAAAACTGTGCTGCGATACTGCCATTAACCTTTTTCCCTCAATACGCGCGTCATCATTTGATTTGTTCTTTTCTCGGTACGCCTACGACTCGCGGATGAGGCAAGTACCCGAAACTACATTCAGATGAGTTCCACGTGAAGGGGGTCGAGGCGAGACAAAGGAAGAGCGAATGTCGGAGAGTGGTAAAACCGTGAAAATCACTATAATCCAAACTAATTGACCATAAATGTCAACCGCCGCTATAAAAATAAACCATTCACCATGGCGGGAATAAACTTCTCGGTATGGATTTTTTTCCCTACCGGTTGGTGAAGAGAGCGAGATCGGAACGGAAGCTGGGGGAGGTGGGGGGAAACAGGCAGGCCCAAAAGACAACACCATTCCGCCAACAACTATGGCCAACACTATAACACGGTGGTGGCCGCGGAGACGCCACCGCTTTTGGGTTAGGTGAAAAATAGCGGCTCGTAAATCATAAAAAGTTATGTTACACCCGCGCAGCTCGACTCGCGAAGGCAACAAGATCACACTTACACACACGCTCACGCAAGTCCCTGTCATTGCCACGGCATGACGGCGCGTTTGCTTATGCTTTACTACCTCCACCACCACCAGATGGAACTTAGAAAGTGAAATAAAACGTTTCCTTCCTCGAATGGTTTATTTTTTCGTGCACTTTGCCTTCGGAGGCCAAAGGACTTCCAACCCGGGTGACTCAACTGGCGTACCGAGATTATTATCAGACGGTGGTTGGGCGAACGTCTTGAGCAAATGCAAGAAACGACGGTAAAGGACTCACACTACATCAGTCATAATTTTGTCCATGGGTACTTTTGGTTGAGCGAAAATGTAGAAAAGAATATGTTCCAGTTCCTGCGCGGTAGTCCTTCGTTCGGCGATAGTGTTCATAATGAAAAAGGCAAAGATTAAGTAATTTTATGTATGCTTGCGATACTGGATGAAAAACGTATGCTAAGTTTACACAAGACGCAAAAGTCTGAAAAAAAACACGCGAAAATATCACTTTTTTGTCACTTTGTTTTCGATTCGTGTAGGAAATACTATTTGCGGGCAGATGCAAATGAAAGGGCATTCAGTTCACTGACAGCATATTGCCGTTTGTAAAGGATGCTTTGCGCTTCAAGCAGTCTGTGCTTATATGCTTTTGCAATTAAGGAATTGAGGGAATATGATTATTTTTCAGAAATGCTTGATAATTAATCACTATACCAATGTATTTACACGCACGTAAAACACGGTTTAATGCATAATATCGTACTAACGTTTAAACGTAGTGTCGTTTAATCCATAGTATCGTCTTAATAATAAATATTATATTCTCCAAATAAATAAATATTTTCCCCCATCCTCAACTAACTGTACTAAAAAAAAACTATCCAAAACAAATCAAAGAAACTCTAGAAGAACTCACTAATCTTCAATTCGCTACATTTATAAAGGCGGAAAACGTCTTGTGAAACGTTAAATATGACCACTCATTCATCATCTTTCTTATCTCCGTCATCGGAATCGTTCCGGCAATCAGCGATCTGGATAGGTCGGGCATAATTAGTACATCAAATCGGAGCACCATTGTGATAAGATGAGGTGGAATAATGAAGAAATTCATCGTTTATGCATCAAGGAGCGCCTTCACCTCTCGCCAGGGTGAACTTTCTACCCCAATTTGCGCCACTTTGCATGCAACACAATTTGTTGCGTGGGACCATTCACTCGTCACGGCGAAGAAAATGTCTCTTAAGTACGGTAATAAAATTCATAATGCCGTGCGTTTTATGATGTCGCGTTGCGAAATGCTGTCGCTCGGTGGCAACAGAAGCTCTTACTTCTTACTGTTTTTTCGGAAACTTTTCTTATGCCTTTCCTTTGAAGAAACATTCAGGCAAAGGAGAAGCGTTTCTGCAAACGGGTTCGCAGCAAATGATGCACCCGAGATAAAAGAAAACCAGGACATTCGAGCGATCTTTCGTTCGTCTTACATCCCATTGCATTTATTTTCTTATGTGTTTCCTTTTGCGCTACTCCAGATTCAACGTAATCCCACTCGAGTTGCATTATTCATTCCGTATTTCCACATTCAATCAAACGATGCAAAATAATATCTGTCCCCGCAGTGGATTCCGTGCACGATAGAGAATGAAGGACAGGCTACATTGTTCGGCAACAAGAGACGACATGGTGCCAAGCAGGAGCTACGTCAACAATGAAAACTAGAAAATAGAAAACCGATTTTCTACAACGTCACGAATCGCGAGTCAAAGACTCGTCGTCGTGGGAATCTTTCTAGCACGTGTTTATCCTATCGGGACCTCGCTTTTCTTTCCTTATTCCCGGACCGTTTTCTATGGTGCAGTTGCTCGTTGTTCGATTTGGGAATCCGTTTGGAAGCGGGAATGAAAACCGCTTGCTCCAAAGAGGCGGCAACGATGTTTGGTGGCATGGTTCATCGCTTTTCAATATATGCAAAACTCTGCCAAGCTCTAGTAGGACGCGGCAACAATTGAGCGACTCCGGGAACGTCGAGTGCGCTGTGTATGATTGGGACGATTCGGTTCGGTTCGGGAGCGAAATTGATGCAGCTACAGCAAAACCGCACCCGTTGATGCATGTGTCAACTGCAGTGCACGTGATTTCACGCCAAAATGTGAAATCAATCGAAATGCAGATGTGCCGTGTTGGAATAAAAGAAACGAAAGCGGTTGTCCTTCTTTCGAGCGAACGAAACAGACTTCGGATTGCTTTGGAACTGGAAGGGAGGACAGACATCAAAGATTCACGATGCACAAGCAGACGGGCGCCGTCATCGAACACAAGCAAAGATTTACATGCAATTGAGGAAAAAATAATGAAGACATTGATCGTGCTTGTTGCTCGTACCATTAAATTGTCTGACACACATTCCTTGTGTTCGTTCTTGTTTGCTGCATCGGTTGACGCATTCCAACACATTTAGCTTGGATCGAGCACCAGTTTTGGGACATTCATGAGCAGCTTATTGTCACGTACTTATTGTTCAGACATCTTCCACAGGTTTCGGTACACTTGCTTTTATTTGTATGACCTGTTATTTCATTTACATGTGCTGTTCAGCTGTACATTTATTTTTTATGATAATGCAAAGAACCTTGAAATTTATTTCGATGAGTTGATTTATTCGTATGATCTGAGCTTTAGAAGATTAGGGAATTTGCAGAGTAAGTGATTATACTGTTTAATCAAACCAGCCTAAACGTTCGTACCCAAAAACAAATAACGAACCATGCTTTTTCCCTTCGTATACGCCCAAAACCATGCGATCATTTTCTACGAAGGAAAATCCCAAGGCGTGAAGTGGCTCATCACCACAAAAGAACAACGAACTGGTTTCTCCTGGCGTAACAGATGAAACACAATAGATCTCCCGGTGCGAGAAAAGGCAGAGTATTTATTTACCAACCATCATTCGTTTAGTCCGTGCACGGCAGAAAATCCGTCGCTTCCGCGGCCGAATTGATGTAGTGTTTGCATTTAATTAAGCAACTACGTTCTAACGTTCTTCGTGCTCGAGCGTTGGCGAAGATGAGTCGTCAGCGAAGAGCGTGGGCAAACGAACCATGGGAAACCCGGAAGTGCATCAATCAGGCAAGCAAACAGAGTGGTGAAACACACACTCCTCGGATCGGGCCAACACTGGGGATCCGGGTGTACCCAAAGAAAGCACTCAAGATTTGGCTTTGGAGAGCTTTTAGAACCACTAAGAGCGCAGTTCACGAACAAAATTATGAGTGAAAGTTGGTTGCGCTACAAATGAGAAAGAAAAAAAAGAACAGACTTAAGATATGATAGGCGAACGACGGAAAAACTACTATCGGTAGGAAAGTCACGAAGTGTTTGCGTTCACGCTTCGTGAATGGAACGCACATGTTAGGTGTGCAAGCCGGAGAAAAACGATACGATGCCATTATGTCGTAAATTTTCACACGCGATTCGGAAAGTTCCTTTTTTGCCTTCTTGTGGTGATCAAATAACCTTAACCTCACACCGTATCCTTTTCTTTCACTCTCTGCACTATCCCTAAGAATAAAAGCGTTGAGGTTCGCTTAAAGACGAACGAAAAAAAGGAACAAGTTATAACTTTGCTTCCTCCCGCCAACTTCAGAAGAAGTCAATGACTTTGGCGTTAGGTTTTCAGGGACAAACTCGAGATAAGCTATTTAGGTAAGAAGTAGTTCAAAGAAGGTAGGGAACGATGGGGGCAATGTTTTATCTGCTTCCAAGGATTTCCACAAACCGTAACGGACAACCTCAGGCGGTGTCCGTTTTATTAGCCCTTGGCACGCAACGCAACAGAACCTGGCACTAAAAACGCACCAGGTTGCGGACAAATTGGAACATCTCATTTAGAAGTTTCCGTAGGTGGCGTTTAGTTTCCCTCCGCGCGGACTTTCATAGTCCTATACGGTGGAAAACCTACAGCCATTTCCAAGCCCACTACTTCCGAATTTGTTCCAAGTGCGTGTGCTTTCACGCAAAGCAAAGCAATGCGAAAGGTATCCATTAGAGGCGGTACACTCCGAAACGTTCATCATCTTCGGTGGCCATTTCGATTTCCGTTGCGGCGCACGTTTCACCGTTTGTTACTTCCGGTTTTCGCACGGGCCCAAACCAGAGCCCAAAAAATGGGAAGGAAAAGGAAATGGGCCCACACTCCATTCGGCTCGCCGATGATTGCACAACATTACCCGCTGACCTTAAATATGCTTTTGCGTGTTGGAAAATCCCCGAGACTCGTTGAAAAGTGGCCACAAAATAGCCGGTAAATTATTCCAATCGCGTAGATTTGAGAGCGTGTGGAAAGATTGATGACACAATTCAAGCGAGGCAAAATAAAAAAAACCGTTCGTGTTATACATCAACGAGCGTGCGGAGGACTGATAGGTATTATTAGGTTGTTGTGTGACCTTAAAATTATGTTGCGATTAGAAAACATTGGGTTTGGTCAAAATAAAAATTATCGTCTTGACGAGTGTTTTACGGGCTCGAGAACATGCATCAGCATGACGTCCGAAATGTGCGTGCTGTAAATTGATGGAAAATGTATACTTAATGGAGTGGAATGACTTAATTGTATGGCCTCCGGGGTAACCCTTCGTGTTTTCGATGAATAGAATTACGCGATTAATAGTAATCCTTCCAACCAGCAAGTTCAAAGTCAATAAACCAAGCCAACGGAAAACCACCGTCATTCGATTTGCGAATGCCTTTTCCAGTGGGAGAAAAATCCATTTGATTGAGCATTTCATCAGCTCATAATTAATCACCCTTAATCAGTCTCTGTCAAGCCAAGGCGCTCGACTTTTGAGGGAATTAGAATTAATTTTTACAGCAGCGCCAACGGACGCGGGAAGCACTCATCAAATAACCATTACCGGGCCGCGCAGGGGTCTTCTTTGCGACCAATCGGTTCAATTTTCTCCCGCCGATGAAGCTGCCGATTTTCACACCGGAGAAGTGTTCCACCCGTAGAGACGAGCTTGCTCTCCATCGGGACATTAATCCGTAATCAAATGCCTCAAGTGTCGTTAACACATCATTTCCTTGGGAGGCGGAGCGGTATTTCTGTATCCTTTCATTCGACGCGCGAATGGAAATCGGATCGGGTTCGGGGAGTTCGGTATCGGTGATGATTCTTTTCTCAGTATTTTTTTCCCTCCGTCGCTTCCGAGCGATGTCTGATGGTATTTCTTTCCCAAAGAAAGGAGGAAAAAAAAGAGGGCTGCTCAAAGTGATGAAGAAAGAAAACAAATTTCCCGGAACAACTCCACTTCTGCTGTGGTCTTAGACGGAAATGAATTTCTCGCGTGTCACTCTCTCTCTCTCTCTCTCATTCCCAACCAACCCTTGCGTTTCCTCACCAAACGGCGGCACTCAGCTGGGCCAGGGATGCCAGGACACGATGAAAGGATAAAAATCAAATTTGGATACAACCAGCGGGAGATGCGCGCTAGAGTAGCATCTTCCTAACACTTCCAGTGGAAGCGGATGCTGTGCCGGAGGGGGCGAACGGAAGAGAGGCACGCAGGAAAAATGGGAAATAGCATGTTGAGCTGATGAAAGCGAAAATCTTGAATGACGCGCAATCCTCGGAAACGGGATCCTTTCCGTGCGAGAGTGTGGTCGAAGGCGAAGAATAGATCAGTTACAAGAATGTAATAAATTTAATAGAAATGATTGATGAGATGTTTTCCTATTCTTCAATCAACCATCACCACCTTCCCACTTACCACACGCATCCATACACACACACACTCACCCACACCACCCAACCCGATGCTCCTTCCCAAGCACAAGAAGAAAACCGAGACGTTATTTATCGCTTGCAGCGTTCGGCTGGCAGGAATAGTAGTTGCGATAAAATAAATTTCCTGTGCGTCAACCGAAATTGGATGCTACATTTGCAGCTGACTGTGTCGGGACATGCTGGTACCAGCATCTCTGGTGCGTTCCAGCAAGAAAAAAAACGAGGGCGTAGAGTTGCGTCTGAAAAATGAACTCAAACTAGATTACAGTCACAGTTCGATTATTCGGTACGTACTTTTTTGCATCCTCACATGAGATGGCAGGAAGTGGGAATTTTAAAGGAAGGGAACGGAATCAAGCTCTTATTCAACAACAATCAACAGCATTATTACGAAAGGATACTGATGAAGTTGTGAAGAACATGATAAGTAGGAGAAGTACTTGAAAGTTCAACTTCAATTGAATAGGAAATGAAAGAAAGCATTTTTTTGATTCTTCAACTTGAGTAGTTTGAAGAAATGCAAGGACTGATCTGTACAAAATTAGCTTCACAAGATGTCAACAACATTAATCCGATTGTATTTATCTATTATTAAAGCAAAAGTGCTACAAATTACTACAAGAACAAAATGAATTCAATTCAATTGTATTGGTTTAGTCAGAAATTTTTGAATAACTTGTCTATCTTATTTGTTTCCTGCACCGAAAAACGAAATTCGTTTAAATATTTAGTAGTGAAATAACCGGTTTATTTTGAGATTGTAAACCATGTCGATCGATCAGCTGCAGCTGCTCCCAAACCATCGCCCATTCGATTTCGTTCAATCCGTCCACCACGCCACAAATTGCAGGTAATCAAAATTCATGATGCTGTTAATTTTCCCCGCACCGAGCGGCTCTCTCGGGGCCGTGAGAAAAATTCGGACCATGCCAAATTGCATCTTGACCTCTGTCAGCGCCGATGCACTGACGGTAGAGATCGTTAAAAATATGGCCAACACGTTAAATTCTGGCGGCTGGCAAATGTTTGACCGACTGAGAGGGGAAAGAAGAAAAGGGTAGGCAAAGCGAGATTCCGATGCGTGTTTGAAATGAATTTCTTTTTTACTCCAATTCCGCTGGAGGTAATGCAATTTCTCATCTGAAGACCGTTTCGGGGAAAATTATTCACCAGTTTTCATTTTTGTTGTTGTAATCGCCTTTGCGCTGCTTGGTGAAAAATCGTCACCGTTTGCAGCGGAATGAGTAATTTATAAATTTTCGACTTCATCACTCTTGGCATGCGTGCCGCGGCGTGAGCTGGGGCGGGGACGAGGTTGGGTGAAACAGAAGTGAGGAATCCTCCTGACAAAATGCAGACGATGCCGTGTCAGATGCATTATATTTAATGTCCGAAAAGAAAGCAAAACGATCCGTTAACGACGCGCTCACTGACAACTGCTCGCGCGTGAACAAACAACTGGCCAAACATCGGTCGAGGAAAAGGTGTCTCGGTTTCTGGTGGTGCTTATTTTTATTTTACTGGTTGCATCTCCCGCTCGGCGGAAGGAACCAGAAAATAAGACACACCCCGGCACAGAGTCAACAAAACTGCAGTCGGATTTCCGCGACGGTAGGACAGAGCAGGGAAGTTGTGGGACGAAGTTTTTATCGCTTTTTAAACTCCACTGCAATGCTTTCCCTCGTGGCACGGTACGGTGTTGACGTAAAAGGAAACGCGAAAAAACACATCCCAGTGGAAGCAGTAACGTTAGCCCATCAATTTGCCAAACTAAAAATAATTACTCTCCGCTTTCGGGGCCGGAACCGGCGCAATTTGCACTCGTTTGCACTGTAAACACAATGTGTGCGTGCAATGTGCAGCATTTCGGAAATGACTTCTGAAAAGGAAATATTTGCTTCAGCGTAATGTGTTGACTCAAGAGCATGAGGAATTAAATTTCCCGCCCAACTGTAAGTTGAAGATCTTCCAATGTTGTGGAAATTAATTTTGCGGATCGGCACCCAAGAAAACTAATTTCATAACATGAATTTCATTGGCTTCACGGAGCGTAATAAATTTCAAATCATCTGTTCGGGCGAAAGACGACGACGATTCGCCGCCGCAGAATGTGATTACAAATTTAATCCCATCAAAATCCTGCCACCTCGGGGGGCGCATCGTGTAGTTTCCCTGCGGCGCTAGTCGGGTTCGGCCCCGGACTTCCGGCCGGAAAGATTCGATGACGCCCACCAGCGGCGTTTGGTGGCGCAGTTTAAAAGTCATTACCCGGTGGCGTGGCGTGCAAACCGGTGGCCATTTTCCCTCCTTATTTACCGTTGGATTATGAAACCGCCGAAGGAAGGCTAGGGTGGGGGAGGGACGTGCGGTGCCCGAAAGCAACATTTTATGATGCCTTCTCAATAGGGCATGACTGGAATAAATGCTATTTTTCCGTAACAATCGTTTTTCTT
The DNA here is from genome assembly GCA_000441895.2 of Anopheles sinensis. Lineage (NCBI taxonomy): Eukaryota > Metazoa > Arthropoda > Insecta > Diptera > Culicidae > Anopheles > Anopheles sinensis. The sequence continues at coordinate 263,114 of KE525305.1, read as the reverse complement.
TTTGCTCGCGCAAAGAAAGGAATTTGCAAAACGGTTCGAAAGGGAAAATAGACGAGGGGCATGGAAGAGCTACCGGACATACGGCGCTGGAATGCTGATGGTCGCATCTCGTTGGTATGGGGGGGTCGGAAAAATGGGAAATCTTAAAGGAAAAAAGAATCATGGAACGCAAACAGCATCACCTCCCAGCTGGAGCTTTCATCCAAGTCACGATGTGCATGATGGCCATCTAATGGTGGATGATTTCTTTTCCTCATCTCCTCCCCTCGGCCAACATTTTCTTAAGCTCTCGGTTACCATTTTTTCCCACCACTAGTATTCTCGTCCACCAGTAAACGCTATGTGACAGTGTGGGAATATTATCATCATTTTGTGCCAGTTCCGTTCTTCAAAAGCCTTCACCAGACGACAAGCAGAAGGCGTCCCTTCGAAACTGTCTATCTTTGGGTCCGGAGGCCGGACAGGACAGTATTGAGTGAATCGTTTACGGAAACGTAAAACATAGGCTAGCCCCAGACGTCGGCCAGCCCTAAGCAGTGGAAAAACACGAGATCCTCTTTTTTCGTCACCGTTTTTTTTTTTTGAGACCAGTATCATTCTTTTTTAGCTTTGTCGGCATGATGATAAATTACACTCCATCAAGAGTGATACCGAACGGAGTCCTCCCTCGGAACGGAACCGACCCAAAGCGTGTCCGTACTAATCATTTCAAACGATTACTCAAAGCCCATTGGAGTCTGTGGGACGTACGCACTTTCCCTTTCTTTATTCAGTCACTCGGTTCTTTTCGTTCGAGCTTCCTCAGAATTTTCCTAAACAAACATAAAAACAATATTTTCAACCTCCTCAAGCAGAGAAGGAAAAATGGTATTCAACTGATGGAAAGAAAAAAACGAGTTGAACACCCAGTTCAGCACCCGTAAACGACCCAATTACGGCCACAGTTGGACCGGATTGCAAAACCTCATAAAGCACCAAATGGCCCATCGCTTTATTGGTACGCGAACAGCCGGCCATTGGAGGATTGAAAAAATAAAATGTTCAACCGCCATCCATCCGACGAGAGTGAAGTCAATGCTGCTGCTGCTCGGAAAAACTTCCCTAATGCCTACTCAAATTTACCGCAGCACAATTTGTGGTTCCCGCTTTCCGTGCAGATTTCCAAAACCTCGACCCTCTTCTTCATGTGCCTTGATTTTTCTGCTATTGTCTCTACGCAAAAGGTGACCGCCAATCTGTTTGGATGGCGAAACATCTTGTTTTTTCTGTACTTCTATCCGTTTCTCTCTCTGTTTAACATTGGGCGTATCTGTTACATCTCCCTCCGGAGTCCCCGGTGCGTCACGACAAATGGTTTACAATTTGCGCACAAATTGAGCGTATAATTTAATTTTACATCAACCCGACCCGGCTTCTAGGCCTACAGGGGGCATCTCTCACTTGGATACCGACAGTGACCGACAGAAGGAAGTTTTTCTCCCCTTTTTTCCCCCACACTCCATCGTGAGCCGAACGAACAAAATGGTCCATCACCACAAACAAATTAGTTTTGATAACCGGCCATTCAACGAGCGGAACAGGCAGTGAAACCGGAGTGAAATGTCAAACCGGCGTATGGTGTTGGAATTTCCGGTACGCGCCACCGGCTGGGAAAACCAGATGCCAGTTGCCAGTGCTAGGATGCGCGCTGGTGGATGGATGAAATATGTTTGAACCAAACGAACTGAAGCTGTTGACAGAAAACAGCGCAAACCATTCGCAAAACAACATTTGTTCGCTTTCGGCGCACGGTGTTGCGTAGAGAACGGATGCCAAAAGATGGTCGTCGTCGTGTAGTGGCTTTTCCTTCGCGGCACGTGGCGTTCCATCCGTGGCAACAAGGTGCAGCGTGAAATATTGTGACACTCGGTGAAATGTTGTTTTTATACAACAATCAACCAAGCTCAGAACAGCGAAAACGACCACCGGATCGGTTGGAAGTGTGCCATCGTTGCCCGCCTGCATCGCGCTGCACCGTGCATCATGATTAATAATCTCTCCCCAGTGCCATGTTTCCATTTTCAAACCGTTGCTTTAGCCCAGTACATTCCCATCGTGCACGACCGCAGCACGGATCGATCGTTCTTTTAACCAACGGACGAAATGCAAATTTGAACCGCTTGTCACATCGTAATGGAAAGCATTTTTTAACGGAACGGCTGGGAACGAATTGTCCAGCATAAATCAAACGAAAAATTGCTCATTACCGACGACGCGACACGAGTAATTTGGCTGACAAATCGATACATTATTGCTAGCCGCCCGCCATCGCACTTGGGGGCCGATGACCAACAACAGCAACACTTGACCCAAATGTCATCGATCCACAAAAGTGACAGCCGAGCTTCGTCAGCGCGCGATGACGTAGATGACCTCTCGTCTCGGCAAAAAAAAAAAGAGAAAGCGTAAAAAACACGAAACTTTCCGACCGCCACTAGATACATCGATTGAAATCAATTAATGCGAGCTTCAGTTTTATGCTTTTTAACCCTCTTCTGTTGGAAGGAAAAGGTCCGACCGGTCCGGAGAAAAGGATGCCCAAAAAGCAATTAAAATAGCAGCCCAAGCCTGGCCGTGGCTGTTCGGTTTAATCACGCCATTTACGGCAGGTTGGTGGAGAACTGGTAGGGAAGTGCGTCACTTATTTCCAATGGTAGTAAAAGCAAATTAACGCGACTCCATGATCGGTTTGGAGATTATCCTTTTTGGTGCTTTGTGGGTTGTAAAATACTCCTGGGGGGAACGAAAACACAAGGAGGTAAAAGATGGCAGACGTGAAAGTTAAATAAACTTCAACCTTTAATTTCGTAACTGAAAGTATCTTCAAAATACCACTAACAAACACCGTTTTCCTGTAAATCACGAAATATTTTGAATAAAAAATTGACCAACAGTGAATTCATAAACAAACTAAATCAAATGCTGTAGGGAATAATTTATAAACATATTTACCATTACAATAATACCGTAAATTCATCGTTTCAATCTAACCATTAAAATGGTACTTTTGATTGAACCGATAAACCTTAGCAATCAATTTGGCTCTGCTATTTTAGTTTAATGAACGCACAAGCTCAAAATAACATTTCTACAACGAGGAACTTTCAAGTGTCGAGGTATGTGAGTAATAAAATAGGTTTGATTTAATTCACCTTATTTTACAAATCCTTACCTAAGGTTCGAAACGTATGAAAGATTAGTAAAATATGTCAATGGTAAAATATTTGACGGCTAAATTAATATTCCTCCCTTACATCCGCTGCCGATTATCTGACCTTTAAATAATCAATGAGCTCGCAAAAATTGAGTAACAACCGCCGTTTGATTGTGTTTTGTTTTGAATTCCACTGGAAAACGGCCAAACAACAAACGAAAAGCCTAGCACCAAATCCAAAAGGCCGGTCACTGGCCAATTTAACCGCCAAGGCCTACCCGTTCGGGGCCGAAATCGTGCCACGAATGTGAAAGCAGCACACCACGCGGGAATGCCTGATGAGAGAACACACGTGCCATCGGGTTGGCGAAATCAAATCAAAATAAACCGATAAAAAGTAAGAGAAATGCTTGCGCAAAAACCCATGAAGTGGTATCGAACGCTAAGCATAGCGTGTGACCGCCGTCGGCCAACGACCCCGTTTGAAAGGGAGGATGGCTGGCTTGGGTGGTGGGTTGAAAACATGTTGGCCGTTGGCAGATTGATCGAGAATAACCGACAGCCGGATATGATTGAGCACGCGAGGAGGAAAGGGAGTGGGCGGGGTGGGGTGGATGATGACGGACAAAAGAACGCACTAACGAAGAACAAGTGGTTGGCTCATCGCAAATCGCCAGATTAGTGTGACATATCGTGTCGATGCCACCGGCAATCATCAACAAAGGCTCCTGTGGGGATGTACGTCGCAATCCATCCCACCCTCCCTTCCGCCACCCACCACTCGCCGAACCTTCCCGGGTCGTACCGATTTGTCTAATTCCCACAGCTGGTACCGAGCGGGCGTCACCGAAAGTGCCGATGTGCTGACGAGGATGGTTTATTCGATGGCTTCGGCGGAGGACGTGACATGCAATGAATACAGATTAAACAAGACCTGATCCTTGGCAGCCGGTCGCTGATTTTTTAGCCTTCTCCTGTGTGTGCTCCCAAGGACGTCTTCTTCACGCCTTTCGCAACAGCTTCTCGGAGACTGATAAACGTGTCGTGAAAGACACATCCCTGACAGGGCAGGACGCCATTGTTGGCAGAAAATCAAAACATCAAAACATCCAAGTCGCCACACATGGCTCACTCTGCACTGGCAACAGATACCGACAAGCAAATCAAGGAAGTAGACACTTGCGGAATCCATCCCGCCCTCACGGGGAGATGTGACGACGGAGTAGGAAATCATCACCAGTTTAGTCTAAACTCGTGTAACTTCCGGTTTCACGGCAAGGCGTGCATTATCATGACCATTGCTACATGCCGACTGAACGACGCTGACGGCTGTTCATAATGCTCGACTGCACCACCGGTAGACTAAATTAATGTCCGCATTTGAATGCAACCGACGGAGATGACAGCCGTCCGGAGATGAGTCGTGACATGGGATTATGGAGTGCTAAAACGCATCACTTTATGATGACGACATTTCGTCACGTGACGAGTAAATGTCCTTCCGCGTCAAGTTGCTTGTAGTTATGAATCGAACGATACATTATCGTTAAGGTGGCTATAGATAGCTTCATGAGACAATCATAAATTCTTCGCATAAGCTTTTAATTCAAGGCGTTGAAGAACATTTTAATGAATATTTCACTGGTTGCTTTTTCTTCTCGTAGGCCGTATTTCTATTCTCGTGAAAAAAGTGGCAAGTTTAACAGAAGATTTCGTCTCCTGAAAACATTCATTATGCAAACAATTTACATCATTACCCACTTCCGGCTTTGTCGTTTCGGAGAACGCTGTGAGTTACAAAATAATGCCACCAGCATTAGAACGCCACTACAATAGAAAGCTGCTGATTTATGTTTGCGTTATTACCTAATCCTTTCTGGAGGCTTGGAAGATTCACGGAACGGGTCGGAATTTTTAACCCAAAGGTTTCGTGTTTTCCAGCTCGACAGACATTTCCGGTGGTCTATTGCTTGATGGCGATGTTGTCTACCATCGTCCCACAATCCTTTAATCGTTTCGCTTGGTACAGTTTAAGCCCGTTTCAGTATAACGAGGATTATACGGTGACCATTTTTTACAGATCCATCGAAAACAGTACCAGAACCAAGCGTGTTAAAAAGCCTGTACCGATGTACGGTAGTTTGGTTACGCCGGGATTAGTACCGTATGAGGAAGCTCTTAGTGGACATAAAATATAGCCCAAAGGATGCATCGAAGGTAACGTTTGGAAGTTTATTTCGCGTCCGGCAAAATATATTGAACCAGTATCCAAAGCCGCTCCCTTCGGACGAATAATCGGCTGCGTACAGATGGACCATTTTTAGTCCGGTCGAAATGAGCAGGCTCATGTTTTGTTAATTAAACTCGTGTGTTCTCTTGAGTGTCCTAAAATGTACAGTGCACTTTTCCGAGAAGAAAATTTATCTATTACAAGTCCCTCACTTTCACACAACAACATATCCGTACCAGTTTGACAAAACCGAACATGTATCCCTTTTTCCAGCCCGCGACACAACAGCGTAAGTGTTCTCGGAAATGGTGTTACAACCGCATCCTATTTCCCAGCGTACGTACGTTACTACAAAAGTGGAGCAAAACCAATTTCCGCACCCTGTTGCGTTTAATGTGCAGATATTCATTTCGGAAAACCATATGCAAGGAGCGTCCCGAATGGGTGACTGCTCGGAACATTCTGAATGAAAGGTCGTCGGTGAATCGGTGGAAAATGCATTGACTGCACCTGCGACCTCCACCGCCACCTGTGGGACACATTTTCCCAATTTCCATAGTGGGGTTCCATGTTACAGTAAAGTAGGACGCTTTTTCCCGCACATCGGAAAGCTATCGCTCGGTGGCCACGACACGTTACTGTTTCGCTGAAGCGCCTCGCACATGCTATGTGTCGGTGGTGTCACATTTTCACAGTGTGTTTCTTCCAACCCTTGCCCTTTCAAGGGTTTCCCCCATCTAAGGGCCTACAAGTTAGAAGCACAAATTGCCACCGAAACATGCCGTCGACATTTGTGTTCAAAACTTACCGACAAAGTACAGAAGCGGTGGAGAGAAAACCGAGAGATAGGAAGGATACAATTCAGTGTTTTCACTACGGCGGGTTTTAACGGGAAAGCCCATCACACTCCCATTACCACCCGGTGGGTGTCCTGTCTCTCCCCCCTCTGTCCATTTTTCTTCCCCCACTCGGACCATGCGCGTGACAATCGTGTGTAGCACACGGCACATCAGCGTGAAACTATGCACGGGGGACCATTTTGATTACGGTGTTATTACCTGTCATCAATTTAACCTGTTTCGCGTACGCCAGCTCCGCGTGCCGTTGAAAACCTGCGCCCGTTCCCGTCCACCGTTGCCATTCAAACTTTACGCTCAAAACGCGGTCCGTTGAGTCCCTCTCGCGTGCACGTGCAACTCTAGCTTCCGGTGGCACACGTCGTGTTCATTGTTGCACTTTGTCAACGACCCTGGGGAGACATGTTGGTCCATGGCATTGCGGCCAGTTGCATCGGACCGAAGGGATAGTTTCCCGTTTTAGCAACTGTTTAATGATAATAATCACGCCATGAATAAAATAATAAACAAACTTTTAATAAATTGCCCGTAATATCGTTACGACATTAGGCGGCTCCGTTTAGGGGAGGGGAAACGCGAAAGAGGGAAGAAAGTTGAGGGAGCGGCATATTATTTAAAGCCCTTTTCGCATGTGCTGTGAGCGGTGGAAAGATAGGAAAATCCACCAGGGAATACCACCACTTTCCCAAGCTCTCGGTTAAAAACTTGTCCTAAATGGGGTTCATGTTTTAGCTTTTACAAATGGCGACCCCTTATCGGCGCGCAGGAGGAGTTGGGGTTAGCTTCCAGACCCAGCGACTGCAGCAACACTCGCAACAACATGTGATTAAAACGTAATCCGAGAAAAAGCGTACTCCACACCATTTAACACCACAACGCTACCCTGGAGGGCGCATCGTAACACACGGTAGTCTGCGTGCGGATTATGGTTCGTATCCGCCTTTGCAAGCCTACCCTATGAGCGTGGGGTTGGAATGATCCTCACCTGGTCGAGGAAGTAGTATCCATTCAAGGGTATCTTGTGTTTCATGAAAATATCCTACCCGATGCCAACAAACGACAAGCTAGAAAACTTCTACCCTCGGCAATCGACATCGTGCCGGGCCTTTTCGCTTTTCGAGGATTCACCTTCCCAAAGGAAAGGACGGGGGGTTCGCGAGGAGGGTATTCGAACCATCCGAATCCGACTGTTGTAGCATATTCGCGAGCAATGTTCGTTGGAAAATCTTCCTCCCACGCGAGGTTATGGGCCGGGGTTGAGCGTGGTAGTCATTTGCAATTGTACGATTATGATTACAAATGGGCTCCGACTCATTTACTAATGAGATTTAGAATTGATATGCCTACCGTGTGCCACCTCGTCTACCTTTGTCAGTGCGCTTTTTGCAGTGTCGTTTTTTACAGATTTAGCTCACGATTTTTGTTACTTTAAAGATACTGTTTAAAATTGGAAAAAAGGTGTTTCTAAAAGTAACGATCAGAATTTATTTCAGCGTTTGCTTTACGCTTTTTGTAACATCTTTTGACACCTTTTAGCGCGATATTAACGGCCTTTAGTGAATTCATTCAAACTATTAATGAGATCACCGAAGCATTTAAGATAACGCGAGTGTGGTTAGGTGACTCTGTCGATTGGTGGTTTGTCGCAACATATTTTATCGAACTTAAGATTCGCAAGTGCTTCATTTATTACAAAAATTCTAAGAAAGTTACATGATTTTGATATTTTTTAAAGGGGAGAATCTCTATTTCGGATAGATGACATCCAATTTTGTCGACAGATAAAGTCGATTATGACCGTCCGATAAACCCTTATTACACGATAGAATTTACTGCTATTTGATTTTTGGATTTTCTGTCAAATGCCCCTGTTTGACACAAAACTACCACCGGCTCGTGTAATGACGCAAGTTCTGCAGAACGATTGTTTGCTCTCATTTGATCTATTCCATGTTTAAAATCATCTTCGAGACCCATATGTTCACAATATTTATAACACTCCCCGATGAAAACCAACCGAAAATTAAAAAAAACCTTGCTTTGACATAAAAATGCCAGTCGAAACCAAATCGGAAACGGTCGGTTGTAGCGTAGTTCCGCCAAATGCGATTTGACAGTATCGGACGGGCAATGATGATAGATAAAGTCACGATTTGTTGAAGACGGTTAGCTCATAGAGGATTTGCTGTCCTCCATGTTGAAATTAGCCAACTGTCAAATGTTGTTTACAAAAACGGTTAAAACGGCCGTTGGCAACACGAAACAAATGTACCTCAATGATACACAAGAGAAAGAAATAGCTCAATGAGATCTTTTCACCAATGCAAGCAACAAGACACAGACCTACTTGAAATAGGCATGTATTTCATTCATTTTTTCATTTCCCAGCAACAAGACGCCTGACCCAAAGCGATATGCAACGCGGGATCTTTGATCTTCTTGTGTAGCTAGACAGCACCTTCCGGGCGTAGTGCTCCCGATCGCTGACCACTTTTTCAGTAAAATTCTTATTGTTTTTACGTAAAACCGCTTCAATTTGTTTCACACCAATTTGTTTAAGCACTACCTCAAAACCGTTCAAAAGGTAACAAGAGCTACTGGACTGTCAAAAGTTTCTTGTATTTTTCTTTTGACGATTTGTCAAAATGCTCTACACGATCCAACCAGGGTAGCAGATTCATCCATGGATAAAGTCCTCGTGTAATAACCCTAATAAAATCAAACATTTTTTCATTTGTCAAAACCTAACACGGTAAAGCACTGGCACCAGCCTAAGAAGATAGCCGTCCCTATTAAGAGGATAAGGGAACGCTTATGTGCAATTATGAACAAGATAGCACAAAGAACAACTGTAATTAAAAACTGCAGATAATGAAAGCTGTTAAACAATTGGTCCAAAGTTTAAACAACACAACTAAAGCTGCGAAAACCGTAGGCATCGCGCTAAAAGGTGGTAAAAGGTATATTTTGCATTCATTTCTTTGAATCATCATATCATAACCCAAAATCATTGAAAACCTTTTATTAAAATAGGTGATATTATAAAAAATATATTCGAACCAGTTCATGCGGATGTTTGGTAATATATCACCAAAAAGAAAAACTGAACAATCAAGCCTCTCTGTAAAACGATCCTTTGATGTCCTGGGTGCGATAAATCCGCTGGACATGTGCCGCCGTAGTTGACTAAATTAGATAATTAAATCATCAACCACAAGCGGTTGTCGCTCGGCGCGTGATATGTTTGCATCAATGTAACGTGCGATGGAAATCAATCAGTGACATTACAAAACCACCTCGAACGAAGACAGACCACCGCGACAAATCGTCGATCAATTAAACGTCTCCTGTTCACGAGACGAGCGAGGACCGCAGGGAGGCTGCTGGTGTGAGAAAAAAATAACTGCAACGCATAACCGCATCAACCCATTAGCCATTCATGTTCGCCAACATCGATACTATGTTGCAGCCGCAAAACAGGAAGCCGGAGAAGGTATGCGTGTGTGTGTATGCCGGATCGCGGTGTGGACGGCGCGTCAGTTTAATTGCCCGTTCAGCATCAGCATCAGCTTCGAGCGACGGGAGCAGGATCAATTTCACCACCACCACCAACATCACCACCACTGGTCGGCCGGACGGAGCGGAGGAAAATGCACCCTTAAGTGCAGCTTTAGCACCCGTTTACTGCCGCGATTTACGATGCCTCAATTGCCACCGTGGCGGGCCTATACAAACGAACAAATTGTTTGATTGGTAGCATAATTGAATAAACTGTATCCGGCTGGTAGCAGGTTTTTCTTTCACAGAAACCTACCTCACGCTCGGTGCCACCAGAAGTCCCGCAGTGAGCTGACGCTACCCGATCGAACAAATATTTCCCGGGAGTTGTTTTCCAACTCGATATCCCCAAAAGGGATGTCTAGACGATTTTCCGAAATGAACCATCAGTGAGATCGCATCGGAAGGTTTACTGTTGACTTTCCACCGTACCGTCCCGATGTGTGGCGGGATTTATGTGTGAGCTTCCCCGAGGGTTATTACGATGGAAGTCCAATCCCGTGTGGTGAATGGTTTTTCCTCGGTTGCGTGTGAGCCACAGACACAGACAGACTGTTCTTTATCGCCCCAGGGGAGGGCGGAGGGAATGCTGTTCATGGGGACGGTTGTAAAAATAGTGTCCACCCATGCATTTTTCCAAGAAAACCCGAAAACTGTTGCATGCTCCTCGGGCAGATGATGACCTCCCCCGAAGCGTATTCTTTCGGTATCCTTTCGATTCGATCGTCGATAAGTCGGCGTGGTGTATCGGGAAGAGAGTGGAGTTGGGAGGGCGGTTTGTTGATTCATCTCTATCAAGTCTGTCTGTCGAGAGAGCCGAAACCCTTCGCTTTGACTGCACAACCCATAAATCAGGGTGCCTCTTGTGAATGTGCTGCTGGTTGGTGGCTGGAAAATGGTCAACCTGTCAACTCAAGCGCCATCGTCCTTTTCCTCCGGGGCGCCAAATGGAGAATCAACGATGGCCTGTTCTTCCTTTTTCTATTATTCGTAAAGTGACGAACGCTTCCTCGTTTCCATAGCCTTAATTGCTTCCACTTTGGCGACCATCGCTTTCTCAGTTTATACTATACAACGAAAGGTTTTTGGCAGTGTTTACCACATCGTCACTTTTTCGGCGACTTTGAAACATGGCTAGTTTCCATTAAAAACCCCGGTCGACTTTTTCCTCCACGCGCTAAGTACTTTCGCTCGAGGATCGAAAAATCGGGATTGGGTCGTAAAACAAACGCGGGCAAACGCAAGCGGGCACACAACAGGCGAGTGTAGTTTATGATGGCAATCAAGCGAAAACACTCGCCAACAATTCACCGCCGGGTTGCTGTTGCTGTTTTCCCTCTCGCCTTCACGTGCCTTCTTTTTTAACGACGCAATGAAAGCGCGACTTTGGCGGAAATGCAAGGACGCGAGGATCGCTGCAGACGCGAGCGCGCCAGAGGTTGGCGCTGATAAATGGCCTGAAATCAATGAAATGCACTCCAAGTCGCACCGGGTCCGGGGTTTAAAAGAGTAACAAATGGCCGTTTTATTGTGTGTTTGTAGCGTCGTGTTTATGAAATGGCCCGTTTGATGCATTTAAAGTACGATTGGTTTTTGTTTGCCTTTCAACGAAGAGCTGAATTCAAATAGGGAAAAAGCGTTTCATTGGATGGTGTTTTTCTTCTCTTTCAGTTTTGCTTACACCGTATTTTCTTTTTTTTGTTTTTTTGAAGAGAATTGTTTATTTAAATTAAACGTCGCAATTCAAACCGCAAGCTCATAAAAATAATCCGCTTAACTAAACGTAGCTTCCCGTACGGTATTTTCACTTTCCATTAACTCTAAATTGATCCATAACAAATTTGATTCGTCTATCATGCTGGGAGGGGTCCCACCAGCACGCCTCTCTTTAATTTAACTTCTTCTAAACTGCTTACTTCATGTATCATTACACACACCCGAGCATCAAATCTTTTCAAAAGCGAGCATATGTTCCCGTGACGTCGGCCGTCAGCGCAGTTTTTATTTTTCGATTACACATCAAAAAAGCTCACGTTTGTGGGAGTAAAAAACGATTTACTTCGTTCAAAAACGAAACCGACCATTCGGCAGACGGGGGGGTGGATGCTATAAACTGAACGTCCTCGGGTTTATAGCCCTTCGTATCGGCTCACAACAGCATGCCCTGCTCTCGGTTCGGCGTTTCCGATAAGGTGCCGTTTGTATGGGTGCCTGTGGAGGGTGTTATCAACGTCGTCGACAACCGCAGGCGAAATTCTGTCCGTCACTGTCGATGTTGAGGAGAGTCGGTCGTATCTTAAACGGTTCACTTGGGTCGATTTTCTATTTTTTCTTTTTTCATCCAGGATCTATTTTCCCAAGCCAAGTGACGAAGCAGAACGACTACCGGAGGTTTGAAGAATGGCGTATGTTGTTTCATCCAGCGACCCTTCACCGGCAAGCAGGTTTCCCTGCACAACGATGAGTTTTCTTTCACTTTCAACCAGTCACTTATGGAAATTTTGTGTATCTCACCAACGCCAGGAGGGAAAGTTGGGGATTTTCCAAAGATCCGAACGGCACAGACTCCGGGGTTCGCGCAGGAAAGTTGGTCGATAGGTTTATTACCATCCATCCCCGTTCGGTGCTGCGCAGTGTGTCACGCTTCCAGTAGGGGCGTTGCAGATCATGCCATCACCAAGTCAACAGCGTAGCTAAGGGCTTGACGATAGATGGGTTTACGATCAACATCGAACGGGAGTCGATTTCGGTCGCCCGGTTTTGCGCGCACTGTTTTCCACTTTCCACGGCCTAGAATGAATATTTCATGAGCGTCGCGGCTCGTCCACTCGGCGGATTGGCTGACCCCAATCGGCAGCAGAAGGGTCGGGATCGTTATCGGCACAATTGAATGGTGGCGTTGCGTTATGCGTGATGACAAGACGGTGGAGTCAGTGTGGCAAACCGTACTGTAAGCCGTCCCCACTTGGGAAGGATGTTTCTTTGTGAACCTTTTTCTTTAGTGTCATTGCCAGGCGGTAATCGATTCTTCCGGCCGGAATTAGGGTTAGGATTGCCCGCTCCGGAACCTATTAGCTTGAAACGCTCTGTCTAGGCTCATCTGCATCTATTTCTTCGAGTCATTGACGATACCGGCAAAGATTTGCTTACGATGCGGAAGAAGACAGCTTTCTAGAACGATTCTCCTTCACAGCCAGTTATGTTTTATGATTGAGGTCAAACCTCACCGTATCTAGCACTAAGTATAGAGATATTAGAAACCTATCACATCGGGGTGTGCTACGCACTTTCCTCCTCAAGCGCCGTGTGCTCTTCCAGGGCTCGGAAACTAGCACCCAGATTCAGGCTGATCACGGCGCCGTACCGCTGTTTCAGCTTTTCGTAACGCTTTGCCGCACGCTTCCGCTGATCGGCGCACTTCCGGGGATCTCGTGCGAGCAGGTCCGCTTCGTAGCGTTCCAGCACCTCGACGACCTCAAACTCTCGCTGAAGTTTGGCCACATCCAACGGCGTACGGCCGGCCGTATTCATCTCAAACACACTACATCCCGCCTCCAGCAAACACTCCACACACTCCCGATGGCCACCGGTCGCCGCCAGATGGAGCGCACTGTTGCCCGAACGATCCGTTTTCGTCAGATCTCCTCCACGCTTGAGAAGCACGGCGAGGGACACACTCTGGCCGTAGGCAGCTGCAAGCAAAACGGGCGTAAGTAGGTTCCCGTCGGTTGAGTTAGCTTCCCATCGAGTGGCTTCCTTTAGTGTAACAAGGTTCCCGACGATGGCGGCCGTGTGGAAGCGATTCCGGCCGGCCATGGCGAGCTGTGGACACGGGGTTCAATCGACTGTCTGTAACGCGTTCGATATCCGGGAAGGTGGGTACGTTCCTATCGATGACAACTGATAGGAGCAGAGCTTATCTTAAGTGCTTAAGGCATTATGAAGGAAAGATTGTTCGATTGGGTTAGATAACATTGAGGGGAACGGTAGATATTGTCATAAACGTGTTATCGTTACGTCATAGACGGTGTTGTTGGTTGGTTTTAGCCGATTATTTTTCTGAACCACTCAAAAAACCATAACATTGTTTTGATCAACATTAGGTCAAAAATTGAGAAACTCCATTAAAATGAAAATATACGTTTCTATTAACATTAGAATCCAAACAATTTTACCCGCAACGCGCTTTTCAATGTCTCGAAAACGGCTGAATATTTTATCATAAACAAATAAGGCTTTTCCTAAAAAAGTAAGTTACTTTTAAAATAAAATTTCAGATTTTTCGATTTCAAATAGACCTCAAAGGTAAAAACTAAATCCAATTTCCACAGTAACACAACCAGAAAAACGAATCGTAATTGTCGCATACGAAATAATGGAACAAAGAATTGAACGAGAACAACTTATGAAAAATAAAATGAAAATGAAAAAAATCCACATCTCTAAGGGCAACTTGTGATGTCATTTGATATTTCAAAAACATAAGTTTATTTCTTAAATGTGGTTTAGTGTATTAGCTTCCAAGCGCACACTTTTTCCCTTAATTTACATTTTACTTCTTGAAAAAATAAAAGTTGAAAAGAATTGAAATTCAAGTCAAATCTAGCGGAATGATGTAGAGATACGTTAAAAAAAATTACTTCTTCTTTTTTCTCTTCTTGGCGTAACGACCGTCTTCGGTCATGCCTGCCCTATGAAGGGCTTACATGAATTTTTCCCTATACGTACGTGGATAGTCACTACTTGGAGGGTCCGATCTCCGGGTTGGGATTCGAACCCCACATCAAAAAATTAAAAACGTCAAAAGATAGTCAACAAGTATTCTAACAAGTTACGGATTTGAAAAATCTTCAAAAATTACGAAGTTATAGCGTTTTTAAATGTGTGGTCAAAATTACCGCTAAAAAACATTCGTGCAAGTTTCCAAAGCAATGTATTCAAGTGTTAACAGTCTCTACAAAAAATAATACCCGCTTGAAGATGTTCAATACCTGAAGAATGCCTATACCGTAGCTAAACTTAATCAAGTAATTATCAACATAAATTAAGATCGTCTTTGCCGGGAATACTTTCCACACTAATTATTCGCCACCAGCCTCCCGAAGCGAAGCCCATGGAAAACCTTTCCCAGTTCTCCATTGCTTGGGCGGCTGATTTTTATCCAGTGACAGAGAGTAATCACCACCAGCCGGGAGGCCACCCGGACGACACGATGCGGTATCGGATGGCGGGCGTCCGATCGGATGTTATCTATCACCTCCCGCCCGGAACTGGGTCAGTCGGCAGAAGTTTCGTATCGGGCGCACCCAGCGAGAAAACGATGCAGAAGCAATGACGCCAACGACGTCGACGACGACGCTCTACAACAAGCCCGCTTCGGGTATTGATTACTTTGACAAAGTATAAATAATATGCAAATAACTTCATTCACCCTGCAGTCATCGGCTCGGCTGCAGCAGTTTGACTAGCTTAAGCCACATCATGCCACCCATGGATAGCTTCCTTTTTCTTCTCCTTTCGCCACTCTTCCACACCGTTAAAGTTTTACATCCTGCAAAAGGATTACTTGCAATCGATCCACGAAGACAAGGGACGAGAGGGTTTTCACTTCGCTCGATGCACTCTGTAATCAAAGATCGCTTGGTGTGTACACAAATCCCGGGATTGCAATCAGCTATGGATTTCTTGTTTTTTTTTACTTTATCCAATCGAGTCTTCTTTGATGGAAGTTACGTCTTGTGAGTGAGACGCACGTTGGCCACGTTTATCTGCAAGGTGTAATTAAACGTAACGCTAGTTGCAAGAGCGTGCTTTTCCTGGTTTTTAATTATGTTTACCGCAGATCCCAAAGGGAGTACGTGCATTGATTGACACAGACAAACCGGAGGACTTCAGGGAAAACCTCTTGGATGTAATGGAAATCTAAGAACAGGTAACGTTATAGCTTCATGATTAGATTTACTTTCGCAATATCGAACCTATTCAGTGTTCTTTTCCCTTGACCAGAAGAAAAACCCATCTTGTGGAAAGTTAGTTATTGGAAGCGCAATTTTCTTTTGCTTTTCTACTGCCATAAATCGTCCCAGTGGATTTGGCCCGAAGCGACATTAAGGAATGAAAATGACATGAATACGATTACCAAGCAGGCAGTCTAGACCGGACGGGATCCGTCCGATGTGAGAAGATTGATTTAATTTGGTCTTTAATGAAGCAAAAAAGTGCTTGGCTTGTTTTTCTTTTTGTTTTCTTTTTCATTCGAAATACCCTATCATCCTACATCGGTGGCTGGAAAATGAGTGAAAAACGATGAAAAGATAGTGATCACGCGCCGCGCAGAGGAGAGGTTCCAAGCAACCTGTTAGGGCCGACGGAGGTGTCGCTTCGGGGGACCAGACCTACCCGGGCGTGGTGTCGCGTGAATCGTGCCCGAAGGGATATGAAATTGAGAAGATTGAGCGATAGCTTATCCAACGAACAGCTGCTTTCGGCCGACGTTCGGTGAGCCGTGACAAAACGATTTTCCTAGCCGGCTCGTCGGTCGGTGCATTGGAAGTGAATCAAGCGGAGATTTATATTAATGGGGAACATATTTTATGCTTTATAACTGCATATAATTTATTGCCCGCACGCATGCACGGGCCGGTCATGTCTTATACATTTCTTTTCCTTGCACATAATTTTACTTGTCGCAAGATTGGTGTTTGAAAATAGTTAAGATACTTAACAATTTTGTTTTATTTAATTCAGAACGAAATTTCAAAATGATTTAAATAATAATTTGGCAATTATTCATGGTTTCTGACAAGATAATTTCAATCGCTATGTTATGATCGCAATCCCGTAGTGGTAGAGAAATAAACTGGGTTTTGCAGAGCAACATTTCCACATCAAGTCGGCACACCGGAAAACCATTCGTCTTCATGCTGCGTGACAGCTCGCACAGGAACAGGAAGGAGTGACCGTCCAAGGGCGATTACTATGCGCGTCTCGTTTCGTGCCCTACAGGAAATCGCGCACTGTCACAATCCATCGCTTCCAGCTGTCCGCGTACGTCAACGGGCTGGCACTGGCCCCTAAATGATTAATTGCCTTATCACAGACACACGATCACACCCGGCGCTCCCGTTGGGCCGCCGCAAGATCAAAGCCTCGACCGGGAGAAAGCTCTGAATTTTTATCAACCCGACGGCACACACCCCGATGGAGGTTGGAAAATCACCACCGGGACGGGGAAAATAAATGCAACCACCTGAAGGCCGACCTGGAGATGGCCTCGAACTTTTATGAGCATTGTCCGCGCCTCACTTTCCCAAAAAAGGACCTGCAGCAAGTGTAGCATTGGCAAAAGGGCCGTTTCATGCCGCACTGTTTTTGTTTCTTTCCTTTTTTTATTCATTCACTCATTTATGCGATTTCACCCGTGAGACAGCGTGTGTGTGTGTGTGTGTTTTTATGCTCACCCAAACGAGATTTGATAGCGCCGCTCGTGCCACACCAAAACGGAGCAACAAAGTCGACGCGGCATGGAGTCGAATTCTTGAACGGATTTTTATCATTTTATCGCAGTCCACGGCCGATGTAATCGCAAAATGGATATGGAGGTAAAAAAAAATACTCTCCAGCAAACCGGACAGGTTTTTTCACCTCTCTTCCCTCCGTCCGTGGGAAAAAAACGGAAACCCAAACCGAACGGTTGTGGATTTATGGTTAGCAGCGTATAGTGAGCGCCCCCGAGGGGACTGTGATCGTTCGTCGGGCCGTTTTTCTTTTTTAATGAGCAAAAATGTTTCCTATTTCGGTGTTATGCTTGAGCCTGCAGGCTCCCCTCCTCCTCCCCTGCTGACCTAGAAAGGAAACTGATGTGTGTGTCTGTTCTTTTTCATGTATCGGATTCTGCTCCCCATTTGCCGCGCTGCAGGTCAATTGCATTCGATGTGCAATGTTGCTCCGTGCGTTATCGGAAAAAGTGGGGTGGAAAACAGAGGGGTGAACCAAAACAAAAAAAACAGTCACCCTGTGGCGACATGAAAGGAAAATGTTCCGTTCGGTGGATGGAAGGAGGAGTAATCGAACTGTCCAGCTGCTGGAATTGGGACAAATTTAACTGCCTTCCAAATGGTTTCCCGCTCGGGGCGCAACATGCGCTACCAATGGAGGTTGAGAAAACAGGAGCCGAGCAGGGGGAAAGAAAAACCGTCAGCAACGCACGTCGCATTAGCGATGCACTAAATGATGCATTAGTGATGAATGTTGTTAGTGGCGTGCCAATAAAGTTGGCCTCCTAAATCAGGATCGCAAACCGTTGCGTTCCATAGAAACAGTGCCACATCTGAATGGGGATAGAAAAGTAAATCGCAACAACCTCCCTCTCCACTTGCTTCGAGCTGCTCCAGAAATGCGGAAAGTCAGTGCAATTCGTGCAGGCCACAAGAAGTGCAATAAACATTACCGAAAGCAAGTCGGAGCAAGGTGGACGCAAAGTGAGTAAGCAATAAAATGTAGCTGGAATAATTTATGATCGTAAGTGAGTCTTGTTGGCGTCATGTGGCTTTTGGTTTGGTCATAAACGATTTAGTTTTATCGTGAGGGGAATTTTCCATTACGAGTTACTTTTATGTTGTCGCTATTGGTGCCTGTTTTTTTTTAATTATTTTAAAAACCAGTCCTTGATCAGTATCCATGTTCCACTTAAACCGAAAGGATTCAATTTTTTCAAACAGATTGGAATAAATATCTTATACTATTTTCCACATTTCGTGAACGTAAAACCGCGTTTGTGTGTTATACAAAATAGTAAAATTTTACATTACCAAAAGAACGATTCAATAGATATTGTTGTTGCATCAGATAACATTAGAAAAAACAAGCGGAAGCTGACTATCTAAAAACACATGTTGCATCATTTGATGTAGGTAGTGAAAAGGCTGCATTTAATTAGAAATATTGCATCATACTAGAACCAAGCACGCCAAAGCTCAATAAGAACCGTGTGTCATGTGATCCAATGTCGCAGTGTGAAATAGCATACCTTGAACCAACAGCTCAAAATGTTGTTGTTAACAATGAAAAATTAAAAACACAACCTATTTGGTTCACACACCATTACTTCCACAAACTGCTTGCATAAGGTTTTCACAACATTGCGTGTCCGAGAAATAAAAATAAATTAACATAATTGCGAAAAACAGGTGTTATTGTCGTTTCACATCGTACCTGAAGCTTTGTCAATAATTAAGTATATAATCAAACCACTTCCTTCGACTGTTTACAGCACTCTAGTTTCGTTTTCCCGACCTCGGCCAAACCAGGCCGGTAAAACATCTGTGTTGGACGGTGGCCCACAGACTTTTAACTAC
The DNA here is from genome assembly GCA_000441895.2 of Anopheles sinensis. Classification (NCBI taxonomy): domain Eukaryota; kingdom Metazoa; phylum Arthropoda; class Insecta; order Diptera; family Culicidae; genus Anopheles; species Anopheles sinensis. The sequence goes on along the minus strand of KE525305.1, from coordinate 243,920 downwards.
AAATTATAGCCAATCGTTGGTCGGCTTTCCTTTTGCCGGCTACCTTTTGCTTACAATGAGCAGCCTTAATAAACCTGGCAACATTGGGTAAATGAACTCCGAAAGGTTGACGATGTATTGTTCATGTCTTAATTACAAATTAAAAGACATAAAGTCGGACCGGCCAAAAGGGAAAACTTGTCGTTTGCCAAGCTTGTACCGGTCGTTTGTATGAACGCCGAAGTTGGTTGGTTTCTGCATCCCCTCATGTGCGCCTTCTTTTTGTTTGTTTTAGTTTTCGGCATGGGTTCTGGAAGTTGGCGATTTACAACCGAACTCAAGGATTACGAGTGACGCGACGTCTGAATCGGAAATTTATGCGCCCCAGACATGTCAGCAGCGGGATTTCGGTTTCGAAGCTCTTGCAAACTATTCTCGGCTCCTCCTTCCTCAACGCCAAAGCACAAATTGGCTATCCGAGAGCTTAATCGTTTCTATTGGCTACCTTCAAGGGTCGGGTTGCGACTCGTAAAATATAAGAATCAAATCAAACATCAAAGTGATTCCGAGTGAAGCGATAAACGTGTCGGATTGGGCAAATATATTTAACTTTACCCTTGCCCCTGGATGAAAACACAGTCTATGTTGACTGAATGAGTCAGAAGGATAGGAGGAAAAGATTTTGTTCGGTTGAGTGATAATTAAAACCTCCATGCCTCGTCTCCACCGCAAAGCGGCTTCAGACGTGGCGAAAAAAGACGAGTCGCATCCAAACTATGCATCTTTTCGGCAGCGAATTATCTTCACCATCGAAACGGATTTCTGCAGTGATTTTTCCACGCTCCACGCGGGCTCATTTCAAGCCACTCCAGTATTGCCACTTAGTGGGTGTCGCGAGAAATGGTGCGATCTGCGCCAGTTGAACGACGCCCTGTGTTCGCTTGCGTTTTCCTTTCGTTTCGTTGTTGATGTGGTTCTCTCCGGGCTAATTGAATTGATGAGCCAGACGGGTTTTATGTTGACCAAAGACCGGCAGATTATGACAATGATTAGCCGCGTTTGATGGCGGGATGCCGGATTAGATTCGACGTTGGTTTTTTTTTCGGGAATTTCGATGCATTCTTTGCAGCAAATCTAAGAGACAGGGAGAAAATGAAAAAAAAACAGCCGCAACTGCGAAAGCGGCGACTTTCCCGACATTGCCATTTCTCACACTTTGGCCAGCGAAGCGCGTAAAAGCAGCAGAAATTTGGCGAGACTGAAGTAAAACATAAAAATCTACACGTGTTTTTTCCCGTCCGTCACCCATCCCACCGGAATTGTGTACTCCCGTTTGGGGGTAAAAGTGCGGGGGACAGAAAAAAAGCTGAAAGAAAATGCTGATGGAAACATTAATGTTAATGTTTTACTGTCTGTCAACGGTGGCGGTCGTAAGGCGCACACACGTCTAGACCCGGGTTCCAAATGTGTATGCATTAATATGTTGATTCTGATATTTTGTTGTCCCCTTGCGAAGAATGGGGAAAAGAAATGTGTTGACGCGCTTCATCAGCTTAAACACGATGTTCGCGTTGCAATAAAAACGGCTGTAAAATAATGATGAAAAATAAAGGATTATCGCTCCCTCCAAATTTTGCACAACTCTTCCATCGTTAAAAACAAAGTTTAATGTAAGTGAAGCGATCATTTTCAGTTTCAAGTTTCTTCAATTAGACAAACAAATTTATTAAAGTGAAAGTGGTTCACAAACATACAAGGTGCAATGCAACCTAACCTGGCTTAAGATTAAAAACATTAACATGTCAAACCTCCCTTTCCTGCAAAATAATAATGTAAAAACAAACTAAAGCTTGTGGATCTAAACCGGACGGCCGGTCCGATACGAAACTAAGAATCCGCAGCAAGCGGAAAACTGCACCATAAAGATCACGTAAAATAGACCATAAAAGAGCATCCCCCTGGTGAATCGCGGTGCAAACAAAACAATAATGAAAAGTTGTTCATGTACTTGTCGCTCGCTTTATCACTTCGTTAATCGACAACAGCACATTTTTCTCCTGCCGTGCAGTAAGTCCAACCCCGATCGCCAGGAGCAAAGGGCGATGTAATTTTAAATTTAATGTTCCCTTTTGCTCGGGAAAGCATCAAGCTACGAGACCCAGGGAGCTGCCCGGAGCCGGGTGAAGCAATTCGATAAGCAATTGTGCTGAAGTTTCCATTTATATTGTTTCGGTTCCGTCACAAACGACAGCCCGTTCAGAACGGGTGGCACAATTCGAACAAAAGGTGAGGAGGCAAAGGTGGGGTGGGAGAAAAACACCACCGACTTCGAAGGACGCCAAACAGCACCCCGAGGGTAGCCATACGGGGCCAAATGTGCGCTGCTTCCTTATCGACACCGTCCAATAATATCATTTCGCTACTGGTCGGTATCATTTTCGCCACATTGTCCTCCCCACGTCTGCCACCCCATTCCACCCCACTGCATGTGAGGAAAGCTAGGAGCGGAAGAAGAAAAAAACTTTCGATCACTACCACCACAGGACATCCATTTGTTATTAAACTTTTATGTGCGTTTTAGTGTTATATTTCATCCGGTTTTATATCCATGGCCAGGGCTTACGACGCGCGCTTCATTTGCAGCTTCGGCACAAAGCAGTGCGGCACACACACACATGCACACACCAAGTGCAGGGAGAACAAATGGCTTGATATCGGGAAGCTGCAAGATAGTGCAACTGCACATGCAGACTGCAATTCGGTCAGTGTCAATATCGGTTCCACCGACCCGAGGGTCGTGGAAAGCGCTTGGAAAAATCCTGACCGTTACATCCCGAAGCGGGCAGCCAATCCGGGACGATCCCGTGGCACCCCATTCGCCACCCCCCCCTTGGCTTAGCAACGGAATCGATTCGAATGAATCGCTTCTTCGGGTTTTGCTCGGCGAGCGACTTTAGCTCGACAGTTTCTTTAAAACTCGTAAAGACTTGCAGGCGACGTCGAGCAGGCCAAGGCTGGGGCACTGGCTGGCCTTTCTGTTTCGGTTCCTATCAACGTCCGACCGGAGGACATCTTGGCGGAAGGCAACCGATGTTGTAATATGCATGGACTAGCGGATGAAAGTGTACAAAAGGAAATTAACTTACATTCCGAGCCGTGTTCGGTACGGCGTCGAACCGGATGTTGGTGGTTTCGAACTCGGGGCCCCTTCGGGGAACATCCACCTCGACTTACTCGAGCTGTGCCGTTGTGACCATCGGATATCGACCAAGAAAAGCTTCTCACCACCGGCTGGTGTTACGTAATTGGGTTAGGGTGCACAGTTCATTCTAGCAGTTTTCATAAAACCGGTACGTTTGGAATTAGTTTTCCACCCGTTTGAAGGAATGGGACCTTATCGAGCGCTTCCACAAGCATACCACCCCCTCCCCCATGGATGGTTTCAATCAAGTGCTCGGGGTGAAAGTGATCGGCCATAAAAACGGTTTGATTACGGTTCGGTTCCGTTGCTACCGGTTCGTCGGTGGGTTTTCCGAAACGATTGCGGACGATCGAAATAAACATGAAGTTGGAACATTTGCATCAACTATCGAGTTGCCGATCATCAAACTCGGTGCTGTACGATGCGTATAAAACGACCAACCAATGTCCAGCTTCGGCTAGTTCGGCGGTCGAACTAAGAAAGGGGGTAGAATTTTTAATGAGGACAGCCGATTTGTAGTTAGTTCGAAAGAGTCGTGTGAGGCAATCGGTCCATAAAATGGATTGTGCAAATTAAACTTCAGGAATATTGGCTCAGAAACTATGAAATGTTGGCTCAGACCTAGTATGACGAAAGGTTACGATGTGCTGAACCAATTTAATCGTCCAAATTTTTCTATAACCTTGGCAAACTGGCAGATTGAAAGTTGGTTCGAAATAAGGAGAAGTTGGTAAGAAAAAAAGAGATCAACAACACTTTAATTCCAGCCGGCCCGGCCGGAACGATCCCAAATCGAACTCCTTGGGCTATCGACGTCTGGAAACTTGTTGACTTTTGGCCACCGTCGACAAACTCGCACCAGACGCCTCCCGCACTCGGCCTTCCAGCGACGCACGCCATAAAAGTAAGACGCTTTCGCCAGACTAAATATCCCCGACGAAAGATTCTTTGATTTTGGTGTGCGGAACAAAGTTACAGATAAAAAAAGGAAGCACACCGGGTTTGGTTCTGCTTTTGGTTGGAGGTTGTTCCGCAGTATGTAATTCATTTTTTTTTTTTGGTGCTGCCCTAAAGACGGTCGTTTTGTTATTCTTTTTGCCTCACCCTGGTGTAACTTTGACAAGTTGCATTCGCGAGTGTCTGCAGGCACTGTGGAGCGTGCTCCAAATCTGCCAACGAACTGAGAAAGAAAAACATCATAATACCATCGCCAAGATGGGGCAACAAAAGGGTAGCAAACGGCAACAGACAACAACGGAAAGAATTCGCGCACACCCAACCCCAGTCCCAGAATGGGGTTGGCGCAAAAATGATGCTGTTTTTCGAACATCGATGATTCGCACCCCTGCCCAAACCAAAACGGTCCATCGCGTGGTCCCATAACGTTGCTCTAAGAACGGGTTATTAGCAATAAAACTGAAATCAATGCCGGCACAACAGACGGTACCATAATTTTAACGCAACGGTAGTAAACTCGACTCGTTCGTCCGGTGGCCGACGTATCCGATTTGATCGGATTTTTCGCTTACTTTTGGATTATGGCTTAGTTTTCGGCGGTGGGAGTTTATTGGCTCATTGATTTATTTATCCCTTTATTTATGGATACCGCATTTTGGCGTTCGTCTTGGTTTCGCCACTTTAAGAGCATTTCTTGATGCTTGCGAAAAAAGGTCAATAGTTTCACTCATAATTAAAACGAAAATTAACTTGAGCACATCTGTTTAGCAGGTGGGTTTTTATTGATATAATCATGCCAAAGGCATTTATTTAAAGGTCAGCTATCTCTCACCAGAAACCACTTTCTTTGGATGTAGGTGAACGAATAATAATAATATTCCCATGAGTGAAATGAGAAATCCATTACTTCGAGCGATTGCCTTCCATCAATTTATGAAAAAAAGATGACTGTCGATAACGTGCTATACTGATGGTTCCCACCAGCAATAACAATATTTCATCAATGTTTTACGAAGAACCACTTCCAGCGCCTTGAAATCTGACCCGATCCATACACCGCTATGGAGGATCCAATTTATCCGAAGGTATCCCGACCTGGACAAGTTTATAATGCCCGTCAATTAAAAAGTGCACTGCCTTAATGCGATCCAGCTGGATCAAAAACAGCACATGCATTAAGCGAAATCACCAATCGCTTGACCACCTCGCTTCAGGTGCCGTTTTTTCTCCTTTTTGCATCGTGGGATGATACACAAAAAAGAACAGGAAAACGCAAAGGAAACGAGAAGAAACGAGAGCAATATTTATTTTTATTAGCCACTATCCGATACACGGAATCGGTCCATTTGCGCTCGACGTCGAATAAATCAATCAACCAAACGAAATATGATTAAAATAAACGACCGGCACCAAATACGGACCGGGTTGGCTGCATCTTGCAGGCAGGCGGTGTGGAGGTCATGGATCAATGGCGCTGGGCGACCGTATCGTTTGCTAAACTCGTCTCGTAAATCGCACCAATGTCTCCTAATTACCTTGCCCGTCCGGCGCTTGAGTTGCAGTTTTATTTTACCCACTTTGCGAATGAATTTTTACTTTAAATTAACGAAAATAAAGCAGCGGAGAGCGATGGAGCAATAAAAATCGCAGCGCGCATCGCTGCAAACCGTGTCGTATGCATACATTTTCGCAAAGTGCCATTAATGCGCGGTAAATTAATGAATCCATGACCGTTATTCGCTCCGAAAACGGATATTGCCATTAATAATAATTGCACATAATTTATAGAATCACTCAGCCCGCGGCACGGGAAGCTGGAAAAGCAAGTGGGAAGAAATACGGGAAGCCACGAATTAAAAACCATACACCAACTGAAGGCAGGTTAAATGGAATGGCATCCTCAACCCCGAAAGTAGGACCTCTAGCAGGACCTTACTTACAGGACCTTACTTAGCCATGACCACAGGACACCCACGAACGGGCGTAGTCCTAAGTTTACCATTAGTCAGCCAGACAACAACGGACCGCTATAAATGACGAAGGTAAGTATATCCTTCACGGAGAAGCTGCTGAAGAAGATTCAGATGAAATTAATAATCACGTAATTTTTTCTTTAGGTTTTTTGTCACCATCAGCATCTTTATACCCTCCCATTAGCCTTCATTTGTCGTCCGCGTAATGGAATGTGGACACCCGGGTGCTTCTGGAACCGGCAAAGCGGGAACCAGTTCCCAGACCCTCCAACCTGGCCCTGACACGATCCGGTTCGTGTCACGTCGAGCGTCTCGTGGCGCGGAGCTCATCTTTAGCATTCATCTTCTTTGCAGGTTCCATGAGGATGGAAAGCAAAAGAAACCTTCCAACAACGGGAAGAAGTGGCAGCCAACGCACGGAATATACATTTTATTTTTATTGTGCACTCCGGTGCAATTATTATGCACATTAAAAAATATTTATAATATCGAGAGCGCCCCGTGCAGCAAATCGTCATCTTCATCGGCTGTCATTGTCGTCTCGTGGTACGAAACAGGCAACACGAAAAAAAAAATACGCATGTGCAACTTGGCCCGGCGTGTCTGTCTGTGCGAATTTTTTTCTGCTTTCCTTTTTTTGGTTGCATCTCTCGGCCACCTTCGCCGTCGAGGGGGGAAAAAGGCGCGTTAAAGATGCACCACCAGGAATGGGTGTCGCAAATGGTGCACGATTCCGCGGCGGCAGCAGCAGATTGCACAGTTTTACGCCGGCCGAAATGGGTTTCGGTAATGACATGTTCAGCCCATAATGATGATCGTTGACCAGCTCGATGACATCGGACAGTGCGTGAGGAATACACACTAGCCAAGCGCTACAGGCGAAGGCAAGAGAGGCGGTACACGGGAGGTAAAATATATTCCTGAACCCTGAGTCCACTGCAATTACAGTAAATCCAGGCTGGCAACGGGAGAAGAAAAAACCAATACACGATAGGGTAGACTTTTCTTTCGGGAGGCGGCTGTTTTTATAAATATCTGTCACACGGCAGTAATCATAAATAATTTTGGCACACTATTGAAGCTCCGCAAGGTCCGGAGGTCGCATTTCGCGAGGAGGTGTGGAGTGTTTGAGTTATGATGCACCCGACTGCATTTGGAGACGCCGCCAGCTGGAGTGCATTGAAAACAACACAAACTATCCAAAAATACTTCCCTTAGAGCAGGGTTTGGCAAAGTTCGGCCCGCAAACTGATGTTATACGGGCTGTAAGAAAATTTTAGTACTTCATATGTAAGGTTTTTTTTCCAAAAAATTTAGATTGAAATTGTTCAACGAGGTATTCAACACCGAGGGACTTCTCGTTAACTTTTTGTTAGACTTTTTAGATCGTAGTCGTTGTTCTTTAATTTCCTAGTCTTGTGAGTCTCGTCACAAATCCGGCGTCAATAATTAATTTGCTTTGCATCCAAAATAACAACTTTAAACCTCACAATGTTGAAAGCTTATCGAAGCTGCGTTACTTTAATTACTGAGAGTACCCCAGTGAATAGATATTTTGAATAATTTGAATAGAGGATAACTTTCAAGAACAATTAAAGAAATTAATTGACAGGACAACAAACAAAAGTTTATATGTTGAAAAAGATCCAAATTCAACGACCATAAGTATGAAAGTGATTAAAAAACTTTAACAATAAAATTTCAAATATTTTATCTTGTATCACTGCTTTATGTTACTTTGTTATTTAGAAAGGTTTAGTACTGCTTTGAAAACATTAAACCATCGTTTGAGGTATTCGGCCTGTACTTTCGAATTCTTATTCTGGCCCTTTCTAGGAATCTGGCCCTTTCTAGGAAATAAGCTACATGAATATTTCCAACGAATGGGGTGACGTTTAAAAATACGTGAAGTACCGAAAATCAGATATTTTGGTACGGATTTGAAATCGCATCGTAAAACCAGTTAATCCCGGCAATTTGCACCAGTTGTTTTAACACTGACTTTCATTTTCATTTCTTGAGAATAAAACCACACACATTTGACATTTAAGAGAATCGAGATTTGCTCGCTTTGTAAAATAAATCATCGATATCACCGAGCTTTCACTGAGCAACGAACATTAAAATGTTTTATATTACAATAAAGCTGGCGAAACAATCCATCCGATATGAATAACACGAAATAATCTTCTTGAGGATTAAGTTTCGAATTTATATTTTTTTCGGGCAGGTCGTAACAAAACCATACACATTGCATGAACGCCGGCAATAAATCTTTCCACGAACAAAACAACGTTCGACGTGGCACACACCCGGTCGTCCGGTTTTTACCATTTCTGTTCAACGTGAAAAATCGCGAACACAAATCATATCACGTTTAAGAGTCAATTAAATGTCAAACCGGTAATTAAGAGTCTATCTTTCCCGAAATTACAACGCGACAGAAGAGACAACTACTTAAAGTGTCGTCCAGTTGACTGACTTCGTCTCTTCGAAAAAAACAAACCCGTTCCAACGCCCTTTTCAGGCTACCATTCTCGGGATCGCTTTACCGCCGCAAACGGCAACTGCATTGTCCATTCGGTGGTTGACTCGTGCAACCGGACACCCGATCCAGGCGATGTTCCTCTTGCACCTTTGGACAGCGCCCGGTGACGCACCCCGAACGGCCTGTCATAACTTATGAAGAGCGGTTCAAGCGCCCGTGTGCCAACTGTTTGTCGGCTTAATGGTCGCTTAAAGGCGGTTCGATAGCGGGCGCGTCCGTCACAGATATTCGGGCTCGGTTTTGGCCCTGGAATTCCGGGCACAATCGTGACGGTGGCGTGAACTCACCCCGAAAGGATTATCGCGCGCGGGCGCCTTCCGAGCGGTCCGTCAATCACAGCATCCGAAAAGCTCACGCCCATCACGCCCCACAAAAGGGGTGTCTGCAGGCTCCACTGTGTAGGTCTCGTGCGTGACGCTGCACGATTGAAGCTGTAACGAACCAACCAGATTGCCTTTGATGCATTTGCCTTCGTTTGGGCTCGGCTGCGCTCGGACGACGCATCGATGTCGCCACGATCGCGATCTTTGGAGCTTCAACGAGAGGGTAAAAACACTCCATGACAAAAACGAAAAAACCCAACCACACACTCGCCTGGAATGCACGATGGTACGATGCAAAAATTAATGCACTCCGCAATGCGTTCAATCACCGGCCGGAGCCGCTTATCGGGCCGCCGCAACATATTAATCGAAATTATAAATTGATTTATTTACAACTTTATTGTATCTAATTAATAAAAACCAGTTTATCACACTGCCACCACCATCATCGCGCGCGACTCTGGTGGGAGACGGTTCCATCGGTTGCGACAACGGTTGGGAAAAATAAAATAAAATGAATTAAAAGAGAAATTAAAAATCGATCCAAAGCGAAACGCCAGCACACAATTATGGTTTGCTGACGATTGAAAAACGGAGCCTCCCTTTTGGAATCACCGGGAGGAAGAAGGGAGGATGAGAACCATCGTCGGAATGCAATCGTGTCCTTTTCTGGTCACCAACCGTTACCGAGTTGCCAGTAGTCAGCCAGTTTGCCATTTTTTTCGCACACCCAAACAACCGGCTGGCGAAGCAAAACCCGAGTGACTCCGATGAGGGACCGTATGTTGGCTTGAAATGGCTATGAAATCGAAATCAGCGATAGGCGAAACCAAGTAGAACAAAAAACTGGAAAGTTTCATCTAGAAGCGAACGAAGGGGTGCTCACAGCATAAAACACCACAACATCAAACGTGGATAGGGCGTGGGCAATAAGGCAATGATAAATTAGAAAGAAATCGTAGCATAAACCCGATACACCGCGGGTCGGTCGTCAGGGAGAAATAAATTGAACGCTTTATCGTTTGTTTTATCCTTTTTTCCGTATCTCTTTGGCAACATTTTTCAGATCATTTGGCCGGTGTGGTTCCTTTTTTTTGTTTCTTCGTTTACTTCCATGTAACGTGAGCCTCCCATTCAGACGGAGGGAGGTTAAAAAATGGCAGCATATCAATCGTGCGAAAGCATCAAATCAATTCGAATTCATTTGCTTGCAAATAAATCGTTGCTACATTCCAGCCCCTCGATCAAATGTTTCCAAACAAGGAAGCGCCTTAGGGGTGGCAAGCTTCGGGAGGGCGAAGGAGCAGCAAGCGTCGTAAATATCGGGTTGCCCTTTTGTGGGCCTGTACTCGTACGTATAACTCACGGGAATGTGCCCAATAGAATGTGTGTAATGAATTTTCCACGATTTCGATTGCGTATCACGGTGGCGGTTCAATACGGGGGTCGCGCTCGATTGAGGTGTTTCTTATGCTCCACCAGCGCCAATTTGACGCAACGATTGTGGGCGATGAAAGGGTGGGGGAAGGAGTCGCGGAAGCCCATATTTGCCGGATGGTATTTGATGTATTGTTTTTTGCTCCGCCCGCTCGTCAGTAGGTGCGAGACGTCAGACCCGAGGTTGGTCTGGAGTGCGGTGCAGACAGTTCGAGATAAATAAAGCTAGCATCTTTCGATCGCCCCCGATGGTGGGTTGATTTATAGAGCCCACGACGGGGCGGAGCAGCGGCTCCCGGGCTCAAACGAGGTCGACGAACGGGGTGCTGCTGCTACCTGTTATGGATTATGTTTTCCAGCTCCCGCTCACCGCACACACCAGGGGACAAGTTGACTGTTGACAGGCGGCAGAGAGTACGGTGGGACGGCATGGGCACGGTTTGCATGCGTGTCTGCCCGGTGTCTATCAATCATTTTTCGCAAACATATCAACACAACCAGTTCTGGCAACGTTCCACGCCGTACTTCGTTCGGGGGAGGAGGTACCCGCCGATGTTGATTTAGGAGTCCGCCAACCAACCCCACAGTTTGTCCATTTAAGATGGAGGTGACTTGAACGTGTGTACAGCATCGACGTTTGATCGTTTCGGGTACGGGGTTTGTTTGCCCGAACGTCAGTGGCATGTTGGATTTGTCAAAGCATAATAAGCAGTGTCGGTAGAGGTAAAGGCATCACTACGAAGGGATAAGGAACATTTTGCAACCTGAAAAGCGGGAAGAGCTAGTTAAGCACGGGAGTTTATTTATACACACCCGTGTTTGGAACGAACGTGTGGAAAATCTGTTCGACGAGATTATGTTATGTTAATTTGCGCTGAAAAGTTGGAGAAAAAGAAGGCAGCACCAGCAAAGGAACTGATCAATAAACTGATGGGCAACGGCTTGATCCGGTGTTGAGTTTGACTTTATTGTGTGCAAAGTGATTTGCTCAAGCGATTCGAACATTTTCAGGGAACTAGGGGGCGATATCTCACACCCTATTTTCGTTTTAAATTTAAATCACAGTCCATCTCTCTCAGAGATTAAGGACTGATGTTGAAAGGCAAGATGTTTCACGGTTTGCGCTTTAGTATAATTTAGATTTAATTGCCCGCATCCGTCAATCTAACAACATGTTTACAAAACCTGATCGTCCTTCTAAATGAAGACCTCAAAATACGTCTATGACACCCTCAGTAAGATGAACCTGAAATTGTGCAATTCTAGTACGCAAACCGCAACAAAGCAAATGAATGACACCGAAAACCGAGAGGTGAATATTTCGAAATTTGACCACTCGATTCGAGTCGAAGTTGGACACTCCCGTCACCGGTGGCAACCCTGATGCTATTATTCCACCCAACAGCAGCATTTCCTGCACGCGTTTGTGAAAATACTCCAAATACTCTGGCCGCCACGAAACTTCTGATCGCGTTTATTTATTCACACACGCTGTGCCGAGTGTGGTGCAACATTGTGGTCCACTGTCTCGGCGGACGACAGACATAAGGATTTTTTGGGAGGGCGGCAATCAATGAAAACGCCATGAAAACTGTGCTAAGCTTCGTTCAAGTGTGATTTGGTTTGCTCGGTTTTAGTAAAACAAAGCGCAGATGTAGCGAGAAAGCAAAGCAAAGAACGAATTAACGCCATATGGGACGCCTTATCCGTTTCGTACGTTGTCTGCGTGCACGTGCCTGTCACGTTCACCTACTTACATGCTGAATGTTACCATCCCCAACACCAGACAGTGTCAGCTGGGTTTCGCTGATGGAATTTGTTCGAATGATGATTGTTTGAATAACAAATTCACGCTATTATTTTGAGAATTTTTAAGTATGGCGTTTATTTTTAATAGAACATTTGCGCATGTTTTCATCATAAACAAAACATGTTTCCTCTTCTTTTGGCAAATAATAGTTAAACTGAACAGAAGCAAATATGATTCCAGTAACAAGATTACTCTGAAGAATTGAGTTATACTTGAAATATTTGAAAAACGTTAAAAAAGAAAGGTGCTTATCTTATGATCTCTTTTGGTAATTACATTACCAAATCGTTCTAGTAAATTGAAATGAACTTTTCAACACAACAACTGATAAAATTTATGAATTAAAAATTGGATTACTCATTGGCATTTTATCAAAAATAACTTTATTAAATTGGAAACTAACAACGATCAATCAAATAAAATGATACAATTCATTTTTTGTAATGTTTTGCAAGTTGCTCTAAACAACTGAATATAGCTTAAGAAAAAGCTTGCGTTGAGTTTAATTAATGATCACTTCGGCAATTCGAAACAATGAACACTTAGTAACGTGTAAAAAATAAAAAACAGAATTAGCTACTATATTAAATCTTCAGTTATTTGATAGTAGTCCAAGCACATTAAACACGTTTATAACTTACTTTAATTTTTTTGGCTTGTATGGTAAACTTGTCAAGCCAAGAAAAATGCTCGGTAACTGTGGCAATTCGATCCAATACCACAACTCCAACCAAGCATCCGTGTCTCCCCCCAAAAGGGCCGCACTGTGCGGCTAAATGGTGTCTCGTTTGGCATTTTTAAAAATAGTCCCCTCCGTCGCCGAAGACGCCGCGCGCATCAAGACGACGATTGAAGCTAATACCTCGAAGACGCCATCGTCAAAGTATTCAAAACTCGCGCCCGACGGCGCCGTGTTGGAAAGGAAACGACTTTAGGGGCGACTGAGGGAGGGAAAAATTATGAAAAATGAGTTCGTTGCATTGTTGTGCCTCGTTTGAGCGACGCCGAACCGCGTTTGTACCGTTGTTGTGGTGTAGTTTTCGTGTGGTGTCATTAGAAGCGGGTACTACGGCGTCTTCTTCAAGGGGCGGGTGTCAGGCAACTAACCGCGTGAAAACCAACGTTGAATGTGCTGTGCATCACAGCTGGGTGACGGTGCAAGAAAATGGGTAATGTTACCGGCGTGTCGTTAATAGGCGTCTGGGACACAACAGCCAAGTGATGCAGTGTATATAAGGTGTTCCCGCAAAACCCTGAGCCTTTCCTGTTTACGATGGAATGTCGCGAGATTATGGAGTCTTTGAGTTTTCCAAAAGAAGCAAAATGTGGAGGTCCCAAAAAAGGGAGAAAAAAGAACTTAACGTACTGTCGCGTATCTATGTAGGTAACGCTTTGGTTAGGTCGTACTGGGGCCAGATTTACTGCCCGAAAAACCGTGACAAAAGCGATTGCGAAAGAAGACTGATCGAACCGTGTCAGAGTATGCTCAATCTGACAGACTGTCTATCTCCGGAGTCGTGGCATGTCAGGCCAACATTTGGACCGATAACTTCTCCCGCGCGCTACCAACGAGGCGTATATCTTTAATCTGTGTGGCTCCATTGACCATGGGAAAAACACGGCTCGTATCTCTCCCAGATCCACCCAAAAGCTCGCCCAAGAAACGGGTCTCCCGCACGCAATTGATAATTGTTTGATAGTAAAGGGCCGGTCACGGGAAAAAGAAAATCGAGGGCCGCACGAGGTACTCACAGTTTGACGAGCTCCGACGGCAGATCGACCGGCACGGCGTCGAGGCCAATCCCGCGGCAGACGAGCGTCACCTCCTCTTTGGTTCCCGTGCACTGGCACCCGCGGGCGACCCACGCCTTGCAGATCTCCTTCAGCGTCTTGCCGTAGATGCCGTACTGCTGCAGCGCCTTCTCGTACATCGCCTTGGCCTCCTTCTCCGGGTCCATCGACGGTATCAGCAGGCTCTCCTTCAGCATCAGCTTCGTCTGGCCGGTCGCCGGCACCGTCGGCGCGAGCCCTGCCGCCCGATGCCGGCAGGTTTGGAACAGCAGCAGCACCAGCAGCACCAACACCACGTGGCCCTTCACCGCCGTCTGAGGGTTGATAATTCGTATGGCCATAGTACCGGGTGCGGCTACACTAGCGAACCACCACACCACACTGACCACTAACCCCCCTCGGTGTACACCTCCCTCCCCCACAAACACAGACACGCACTACCACCAACCTGGGCCGATTGCGCCCGGAGATTCGCTGGTTGGGAAATCCGCCGCGTCGAACCACCCGCCAGCACCACGGCACATAAGTTCTGCGTGCGGCAACACACAAACACACACACACTCAGCCGGGTGCGGGGTTTTCACTTGCACTCACTTGGAACTGCCCCACTGCAACCACGGTTGCGCCTGTGACTCAACCCGGGCTGAGGCGTCGGTTCGGCCGTCAGCAGTTCCGACGGGCTCCCTACGCCGCCCGGTAACATGGCGTGACGTTCCAGCCGGACGCCGGCATGAACGTCTCCAGCAAACACGATTCTGCACACTTTCACTGCGATCCACCAAAACGCAACTCCAAAGCCGCGAAAACTGCTTCCTGCTCCGGGAGCACCGATCTGGTGTCGTGGTGTCGATTCCGTCGAATTAGCAACGTTGTCGTCAAAACGATCTGCAATTAAAAATGGGCGAGAGAGAGAGAAAGGGAAACCGAGTGGTTAGTGAAACGTACTAGATTGGTCCACCATCTGGTGTGTATGTATGTTTTAGGGGTTCCTGGGGTATTAGAGGTTGTTGATTTTACCAATTTATTTGGTTTATTAAGGTTCAAACTAGTAGCCTGTTAGGGATTTATTTTGCAATTGTTATAAAAATGAATCTGTCAGCTTTTGTGTCAAAAGTTTAATTTTAGATAGATCTGAACCTGGTTGAGGAGAAATACACTTGTGCTGGGTAAAATGCACCATAACAAAGGGTTAATACGCACCACAACAAACGCACCAAAACAGTGAGGCAAAATCTACCCTTCCTCAAATAACAAAATTTTTATCAATTAATAATTTCAAATATGTTATGCAATTCGACCGGAAATAAATCAAAATCAAAGAATCAATGCTTTCAAAAATCAACATCTTTATTTTGAAAGATAAGAATTCGTTTTACTTTGTTTACAAACTGCTTCAGTTCGCCTCGACCTATGGGGTTCATAGTTGAACATATTTTTAATCTAAATACGATTAAATCCATACACTTGTCGAAATTTTTATATGCAGTTTGAAACATATAATGTCCAAAAATGTCCAAAAATAACGATTTTTGCACTGTTTATTCCTTAGCGGCATGGTCAGAAAAATTGAATCAGAACATGTCCGAGCCAGTGATGTTCTTATTTTGCTTTTATTTTGCGTTTCTGTTGCTGTAAGGCTAGCAAACTCACAGCGTGACATTCTTGCAAGGTGACTATTTTTTACGCGATCAAAACGCGTTTTTCATTAGAAATTGGAAAGGTGCATATTACCCCTGCCACCCCTATA
This sequence comes from Anopheles sinensis, assembly GCA_000441895.2. Classification (NCBI taxonomy): domain Eukaryota; kingdom Metazoa; phylum Arthropoda; class Insecta; order Diptera; family Culicidae; genus Anopheles; species Anopheles sinensis. The sequence goes on along the minus strand of KE525305.1, from coordinate 228,153 downwards.
TTGCATGACGCGGTTTATGTTTTGTTCTTCCCGGAGACAACGCAGATGAATAATGTCGCTCATCAGCGGCGAGGGCAAATTGTTTGCAAAGCGATCCGTAATTACGCTTAAGTCACGTGCGTTCGAGGTCGTTTTTTCGCGCCGAAACGGAATAATGTATGGGCAGACCCCGACCGGGAATGCCGTACGAGAAACCCGTGTTAAGAAAAAAAAGCCCCAAAGCGACCGGTCGGTCGAAACTTAAAATAAGAAACATCCGAAAGCCCTCCAATCAGCAGGGGTTTGTCACAGCCTTCGGTAGCTTAAGAAGGTGCGCCTCCCCGACTACGAGGCGATTGGAACCCTGGTTCCTCCACTGACGTAGTAAGCCGCCGGTCGAGACTCCGCGACCATTTCAGGCTTCAGCCGGACAATCTCTTCGCTGCGGAGCGGAGCAAACGGTACAGCAAACTTGTCGAGCATTGATTTTTGCCTTCAGCTCTCTTTTATCTTGTCTTGTTTCTTGGTTATTTTTTTATTTTTGCGCCAATGGAGAGTAACAAAGACGGCAAGGGCAACTGCACAGCAGACCCTATTGCGTAAGGCATAACCAGCAGCCTCCATACGACGCCGAGGCAAGCGCACCGCGTGGCCAGAAAGGGATGGTGGGCACCCTAACGTACACCCATCGCGCTCCCCAACCCTCTACCCCATCACCCTTCCTCTTCCTCATCCACCTACCAACACCGGTGCGGACCAGTTCCAGTTCAAGGTGAACTGCGCTTGATTCATGTTTTTATTAATCGATCATTATTATTGACCTTTCTTTTGTTTACATTTTTGGTCACCGTCGACAACGACGACGACGACGGCGACGATGGTGCGAGGTACAAAAAGAAGCAAAATGGGTGAAAAAAATCAACTGCACTTTCGTCTTGATGCACCCTGTAAGAAGGTGCCAAGTTGGATGCCAAAATGTGTGATCCTGCATGCGGCTGGTTAACCAACAGGAAGAAAAACTTAAAATATTTACTAGGCAAACAGATGGTTTCATGAGTAGCTCTCTTAGAGACTACATAAAGGACAGATTATTCAATAATTCTAAATTTTTACTGTGCTCTAAGTTTTACACAGCAACTTTTGATTCGAAATGTTATAACTGACCCTTGATCTAGAAACGAACAAAACATGGTACAAAAATAACACGATCAGATCACATTACTCAAAGAGGTTTCTATATCAATTTAGATATAATATAACCTACAATGATCGGTATAAAAATAATCTACGAAATCCAACCCACAACTGCTAATTGCTGGTAAATTAATACCTTCACTTCCTACCTTTCGAAATTGATCCGATCGTTCGACAAACGATATCCAAACATTTTGTAAACTAAAAGATCGTGACGAAAACCGCTAGGCTAAGCTTTCAGTTTTTTCGGCGGGGCCTTCCAATGACACAGCGAAGTCAAACGCTCCAAATACCACGTCATAGCAGTCCAAAAGCCACTGGCGCGTCATGTCGTCGTCTGCGTGGTTTGTGCCAGATCACGGGTGAACTTGTCAAGGTCAGCACCGTCCCTTCGCGGGCAACCCAGAGTCGCCCGAGTGTACAGCGTCTCTGTTCGGACCATATGGTTGCCCCGAGACGGTGCCGGTTGAAAGTTCTCCAAGCGCACAGCGCTTCGAAGCTCACGCGATCTCCGTTGATCGTAATTGCAAGGGCTGTTCTGTTTGTATGTTGACTTCCCGATAGGCTGGTGATATGCTGCACTTCCATGCACTTTTCCCACAACAGTTCGAAAATCTGCACGCACGCAGATTGGAGTTGCTTTCAGTCGGTAATGTAGCCTAATTAAAAGGTATTCTTCCCTTCACGCGAGTGTTATACGACAAAACGATCTCCCGCCAGATGCCCAGGAGGCACAGTTCGTTAATTACTGTTGTTTACATTTACGATCCGGCCACTGGAGGCCTGGCAACAGGTTACTGAAGCAAAATCGGTCACTGGCAAGCTAGTTGCTAATTAGCTCTTGGGGAAGCTTTAAAAAGAGAAACAAATGGATTTCCTGTATTGGGCTGATTATGCAACAGTATTTGCCTTTCTGAAAGCTCATTGGTCACTTGTTGAAGTGTCGAAGTTTGAATTGTCCGAAGCAGATCAAATAGTGCACAGAGTGTACAACAAAATACCATACGCGGTTTATTCATAGATTTTCGGAAGATAGCAGATCTTCAACTAACTTCAAACAATCCAATTTTCTAAAACGAATCATGAAAAGCTCTGTTTCAAAGCAATCAAATAACCTGTAAGATTTTTCATAGTAAAAACATTTTATCAATACCCCTTTTTCCAGCAAGCGTCGGTGGTGTAATGGTCAGCATAGTTGCCTTCCAAGCAGTTGATCCGGGTTCGATTCCCGGCCGACGCAGAATCTTTTTTGTTGAATAATGGGGATATTTTTTTCCTTTCATTTTATGTTTAATTTGATTCGGTTTATCGAATGACACCAATCAAATCAAATAGACAGAAACACTTGTCAGAACATGATGCTGGATTTCTGTAGCAGAAAATTAGTCCGGGTGACAAGTCATCGTGACAGTTGCACTGATACATTAGCACCTTCGACACATCACCACCGACACGTGCTTTGGCCAACGTCAATCACACACACACACGCACACGGTCAACGTCATCCGGCGTATGGCGTCGGAACGATGCGTACCGGCCCAAATTACTTTTTAAACGAACCATTAACCCTCACGCTGAACCCTGACGGTGCACCCATTAGCGCGACGGACATCTTTTCCGGCGCGATCACCACTTTGGGTTGCAGAAAGGGAAAGTGTTCTAAGGGGGTGCACGACACACAGGTTTTTGTTTACGTTTTTTTCTCGTTTTTCATTTCACCCAACACTGATTTGGCAGCGAGACGATGTGCATCGCTCCGGCGACGAACTCGATCCATCCCGGAAGCGAACGATCATTAAACGCTAATTCGAACTGACTGGTTGACCGAATTTTAACCCTCTCGTCCTTTCCAATCGCACACAACCAACCGCTGCTACGTAAAGCGAAGGTGGAAAGCGTGCGTCTTTCTCTTGAGTTTTCCCCCCTCCTAGCAGCCAAACCGAACCACCGAACGCACCGAGACGTGGTGACGGCGAGTGACATACCAATTAATCTTCCTGCCACTAAAATGTCAGCGCGAGCGCGTTGCACAATTTCTACACCCCGTCACCGTAATTAACTTTTGTCATTCATCAAAACTTTTTCCGATCGCGGCTAATATTGGCTGCCTTGGGGAAAGGAGGGAGGGGGTGCAGCCGTGCGACCCAACGACAGGCTCCCGGAGGTGAACACAATTGTCGCAGGTCAGTATGCGGCGCACGATCGCGCTAATTTGTGAATCTTTTCCACGGGGAGGCCGCTCTTCGCTGTGACAGTCTTTCTTCGGGATTGTTTGACACTGCCTTCTGGAAACGTTACATTTCATTAGCGAAGGTATAAAATCGGGACCTGACAAGTTGGGAAATTGGCGGTGAAAAGACATAATTTATGAGGTATGCTTCTCATAACGAAGATTTAAAAGCCGGTGATTGATTTTTAAATTACCTCAATGAAAATTGGCTAAATTTTCGGCATTCATACCTTAAAAAATGCCAGATAGTGAAAAAGTACCCAATAGCGTGGGCCATATATTCGGCAAAAATTACATAAAAAAGTCGTACAGAATAAAATATTTTAAATTTTAGCTTTAAACTTTTTTGATACCTATTTTCGTTAATTTTGAACTTTTCCAGCACATAAATTTTGATTTGTGGAACTGTTTAAATAATTTCTTTTAATTGAACTTGAAGTTAACCCTCTACTTGAATTATATTATGGTATCTTGGTTATACAGGCGTGCTCTTAGTAGTCAAAAACTCAGCTTCGAGAAATTTTCAAAATTTCGAGCGATATTTTATTTCGTAATGGCGTCGAAATAAAAGAAAGATTCACGAGACAAGACAATTTTAGATTCATCAATAATTGAAATTCCGATACGAAAAACAAGCTTGACAAATTGAACAAATGTGATATGAATTGGGATAGGTTTCTCGTATGTACCACTAAAATGTTTTTACGGGCCATTTTTGGCCCGTGGGCCGTACTTTGCCGACCCCTGGTTTAGATAAAAAGTATATGAAAAATTATCCAACTGGTTATGTGATAGTAGATGATAAAATTTTCAATAGATGGAAGTAATTAACAAATGTGTTATATTTTGTTTTACACTTTCATAAAAATTAAATTTAAAAAAAATGGCATAAAAATTCCATAAAGTCTGTATATGTTTACCCATCTTGGGCCCAGAACAATTTCGCACAAAACCTGCAAACACCAGGCTCAGAAGAACCCAACACAATCAAATCAGGCCCCCTGGCGACAATATTCTCTTTACACTCCAGTTTCCAACGACTGCCAGAGGCCACGCATTTTTCCGGCAGCTCTTCTGACGTCATCTTCATCGATTCAAACATCTGGGCGTAACGATTTTGTGGGAGGGGAGGAAACGGAAAAACATCGTCGGGAATCGGAGGGGGGGAGTGATTTTGGGAGGTCTCACGGTGCCGTTTTTCACCGCATCGCCCCTGGCTTTCACCCCCGTTACGATGCACGGTTCATTAACATTTGCGCATAAATATTTTCCACCCTCCTACGTCAGTTCTCTCGCCTGCTCTGCCACTCTCTCTCTCCAATCGAGATTTTTCCCCGATCTCTTTCATCTTCACTCGCCACTATCGCACCGATATCAAACGCCGTGACCTGATTCCGTGCGCCTCCATTTCCCAGTGCTTCCGGGAAGTTTTCCACCACCTGCTGGAATAAAAAACAAAACACATGCCCCTCTTGGAAACTCGATGTGTGGTTTTGAGTTTGTGCTCGATCTTCGTGGGCAAGGCACTCGCGAGTAGGATAAAAACAGAACTCCCCCACCGTAAGGTTGATGTTGTTTTATGCGACGCCGTTGTCGTTGTTGTTGTTGAAGAAGAAAAGTTGTTACTACAGCTACTACGCTGCATGGTATGCGTTTTTCGTCGGATAGATGCGTGTTTATTAATAAATTTCCAACACTTTTCCCCACGGGGGCACGCGTTAGCATAGTTTTCCATGGTCGGGGTTGTGGTGGGGGTCGTGTTTCTTATGCCGAACACAAGGTGCCGCACATTCGTCATTCCGGAAGCGCGACCAGCATGGGGTCGTTGCGTTATGTTTCGCAATTTTGTTGCGTCCAAATTTACCCAGCCACTTCTTTTTCTACCTTAAAGGAACATTCTTCAGAGATGGAGTTTAGGATGACTAAAAACAACAATTCACACAAGCACGTCTATAAGCTGAGAAAAGGGACCAAGTTTGGGAATACCGCTCGTTTTTCTAACCGTCTTCTTCAAAAATTCAATATTCGGTAACTGCGGAAGTTAAGCGAAAATCGAATAAAAAACAGACGACACGCAACAAGCCTCGACTTCCGATCAACGGAACGAAACGGAAAGGACCCTCCAGCAGCCGGATTAAGCCTTTTTGTACATTTACATTTTATGCACCCTCCGGCAGCGGAGTTCTTTCGTGCAGATTAGCCGGCAGGGCACCCCGTCGGCCTGTTAGGACAAATTAACATAACTTAGTCATCCCATCCGGTGCCGGCGTTTCGGAGGTCTTCGAAGCAAGGAAAAAGTACACAGAAATACCACTGCGATGCGTGAAGGTAGTAGAGCTTTGCGGCCGCGGTTAACCTGATCACGCTCACTTCGGGTTCGGTCACGTAATTCTGTTACTTTTTTTTTGTAGCACACCGCACCGGATTTATCTTCGGGCGATTCAATTTCAAACTAACAAAACCCGGACCCCGAGCCACGTCTATCGGAGGGTTTTTTGGTGACTTTTTTTGCTTTTTTTGTTCCGGCGGACCGTGATAATAGAGCGTTTAATATTTTATGACCGGTGACATTTACGATTGTTGGGCCTCACCTCAGCTTTGTCGCATGGCGAAGTATGTCGATGCCCGAGGCAGATAGCTATTGAGCTATTTAGCTATTTATGGGAGAATTGCGTTAGCAAATTTATGGCGCACTTTTTCTCGCTGAGTAGCTAGCGAGTTTAATCTTAGATTGAGGAAAATCACGTAAATGAAATTAATCAGAATGCAAATTAAAAATGTTATTTGATTTGAAAAGTTATTGCATGAAGCAGTTTTTGAAACAATCTTCAAAGAATTTTTCATATTTTAAGACTTTTGGTTATATTAATATTATAATATATTAATTTTTTAACACTTTTGGTTATATTAATAGTTGTGACAAGCTGACCCGACGAACTTCGCCCCGTCCAATATTAATTATTTGCTAATATTGAAGAAACATAGCATTGAAACTCATGGGCATTTGCGAGATAAAACATTCTACTCCTTGTAAGCTCCCATAGATTTGTCGGATAAAGATTTCAAAACATTAAAATAACACGTTAATCTTTTAGTCGTAAATCATGCAAGAATGTTATGAAATTCCACTGAATGATTTACGGCTACATCTTGGTTTTAAAAACGATCAATTAATTGGTATGAGCGCGATCGAACAGTTGGAGTCATTAGCATCGATATTTAAGGCAGCTAAAATTGCACTTTTGGCAGATAAAATTGAGGCAACCAATCGTAGTTTCGACACTATTGGGCAAAATTCAGATAATCATTTGTGAGGAGTTAATTTTTGGTAACAGTAAAATGGCAAATAGCTGGTGTAATTCGTCCATTTCGAATTTTTAGCTTATTTATTCGAAAAACTTCTACGGCTCTTAACTGGGCTGATTTTTGGTCTGCTCGTATGTCCCTTTCAGTTATTAGTGCCCTGATGATAGCGATTTTGTTACTCAGTCGATTGCTTAAAAATGTTGCAATTAGATGTTTCTTAATTTCCATCTGTAGCGGAAGCTTTAGTTCCGAATGTGTCATTTTTCCACCTAGCAGTATAGCCAACGCTATAAGATTTTGCTATCCTTTTTTTGCCAAAATCAGTGTTATCTCCCAATTCCGCCAGGCGCTCTTATTTACAGCCTTCATCAATCCATCAAATGCACATATTTGCTGCACTTTCAATAGTAGGACAGTTTTATATACTTGTTGTTTCAAAGGTAATTCTGTTCCAATTCACAATGCAAGCTCACGTTCAATTTTCACATCTCTAGTTCGACGATTCTCGCACACGAATGAAGTAAGGATCGCTACCGTAAGTCGGAAAATCTCGACAATCTTGTAGCGTGTGTGTATGTTTATGTAGTTTGCTGTACGGCATGGCCCAGCTTTAGCGCTAGAAAACCACGCCGTAGTTTAGGTATGGGATAGAATCCAGAATTTGGCCCTCCCGGTATTACAAACGGCTGACCACCGATCATAATTTACCGTCTTTCGGTCACAGTCACTCTCTACGGAGAGAGAACTTGTCCCATTTTGGGATATTGAGCCAATTAAGAAGAAGAAGAAGTACGCCTGATTTAGTAGTCCTTGGAACGTTCTTCGGCCATTCTTCAAATAAAGTAAAGAATGGCTGCAATTCCAAAAGAAATATTCTCAAGAGTGTTTCATGGCAGTTTATGTATCGGTTCATTTGATTCTCGCTTATCTAATTTACTGCAACGCCAAAAATCGCAAAGTTGCTGCGACGTACTTGTTCGTTGTAAACCATACAAACCAAAGTAGAGTTGTAGAATCTGCAAGCTCCATGAAACATTGGATCTCCACCTTACATAGAAAAATGCCTAGCTTAGCTCAAATGGATCAAATTGAATTGGCCAAGCAATTTTTAAGTTTTTTTTTTCGAATTTTCCGATGTTCAAGCTTTTCCTTCTGCATTTTTAACTTTCATCTTTTCATTATCCTTCTCTGGGACAACTAAAAATACATTATTCAAAGACGTCGTGAAGATCCAGCCGTTTTTGAGTGAAATGATATAGATAGTATATTTGATTATTTTATGTGGAAAACGATGTTTTTGTGATTTTTTTCCGATTTTCCGGTTTTTCCTTGGGATTTTTTCCAACCGATATCTGCCCTTTAAACCTACTTCGGAACAAAAGGAACAAATCATCTGAAGACACTGTAAAAATTAGTCCAGCAATTTTTGAGTTTTAGCGTTACAGATGCTTTTTTTTCGAATTTTCCCATTTTTCGGTTTTTCTTTTCGAATTTTCTTTTTTTTTAACTTTTTTGGCTCAGAAAGAATAAGTCATCCAAAGGCATCGTTAAGATTCCCTCAGCCGTTTCTAAGTTTTAGTTGTAGATTGTATATTCGGTTGTTTTATATGGAAAAAGCTGATTTTACGGGTTTTTCCGATTTTCCGGATTTTCCTTAGGAATTTTCCCACATTTATCTATCTCTAAACCTTTCTTGGGGTAGAAGTAACAAATCGTCAGAAGACATCATAATGATTGGTCCAGCCGTTTTTGAGCCTTAGCGTCACAAACATACAAACATTCATTTTTATAGATATAGATAAATAAAACAAGAAAATTTTAAATTGAAAAATAAACTTCCTCAGCCTCTTCTTTTTCACCAATAAAACAGCATATTCAAACCGACTAATTGAAAGTACGCCAAACTATCTTTTCCAGCACGGCACGTGTACGTCCCAGGTTAGCCTACATCATGTTTATGAATTGGATCTTTCCCCAGCATTACGCCAACCAATTAACAAAACCCGCGTCCTTCCGAAAACATGTACCACGGAGTTTCGTTCATCACCCGTAGAACGGATTTTGAGCTCGGTCGTCGGGGACTAAACATTCCACATAAGCCAAGTAGCTGCGTGAAAGCTGTCTAGGCTCTGCGGTTTACTAACGAGATTCGTTTCAAAGGCTCTAGCGGATCGGTAGGATCCCAAAGCGAAGCTAATTATCCAACCACGACTACCATCACCATCGCCGGTAGTGGTGGCTTTTCAATCGAGCTTATCCTGAGCGCACGTAATCCTCAAAATCCACCCCGAAAAGCAGCACGCTACGAGGTTTTTTTGGTATGCAGGTGTGTGAGTATTGGTTCATTGCAACGGGTAACGGAAAAAAGTAGCATAGAAACTCTAACAAGGACCGCACATTTATCGCATCGTTTGGAAACAGTTTTGCCCTCTTTCTTACCACACGAAAATTTTGCTCATATTGATTATGCACACCACTTGACGCGCTTGTTAAGGCATTCCCTTTTTTGCATGTGAAAATTTTGAACAAAAAAAGAGGTAATTCCTAAATTGCTCTGTTGTGCTCTCAACGAAAGTTCGTAGGAAGGGATCGATCCTTCACCGGAGGAACTAGGGGAAGGTGATGACTTTTTACACATTCTCGCTTAAAACTCACCGCGTGCCTCGTGCTGTGGGCAAGGTTGCGCTTAATCAGCATGAAATTTTGCATAACTCCAGCCGAAGCGGTTGGGTGTTCTTTTTCGTACCCCTCACGTTTTTTTTTGTAGCGTTTCGAAAGCGCAAGCGAGCAACCTTTTTCGAGTACTCCAGAGGCTTCCCCTCGCAAGGCGCGGAGAGCGAGTTTAAAAGCACAAAATGTAACATGACATCATGCGGCTGCTGCTACATGAAGTTTATGTTGAGGAACAACCTTTGCGTTTAGTTTTATGGTTCGCGTTTTGCACGTTTGGTGATCGCTCGGGACGCGATTAGGCTATCAAACATGCCACCAGCAAATTGTTAAATGTCAAGCCACATGTACACAGGCCGTCTGCCGTTTCGGTGCGTGCATGTTTTGACCCATTTTAAGCTCAAAACTCGTGAGCAAATCGAACCGAAGTAAAAAGCGCGAGGGACGATGATGGGATCTAGGCAAAGGTAAGTAACAAGAAGGGGTGCTTTTCATGGCTTTTACAATGTGTGTCGTAATTTTAGTTAAAAAAAATATTGAAAACTATCATAAAAATTATAATCCTGCTCGGAAAAATACAAATAGCCTAATCCTTTAAAGGTATACTTAAGCATATCCTCTTTATCCTTCATATCCTAGTATCCTGCAATATCTGGAAACTTATTTATAATCTCTCAAAATCTACGAATTTGATTCAATTTATTGACCTTTACTGTGCAATCAATTCTCGGTAGAAAAGAAAAATAGCAACCAAGAAAGGAAAACCCACCTAAGCCGTAAACTAACAAAATGGTTTTGCTCCACACCATCGGACACAAGGAATGTACATCCAGAAGCAAACACAACGGACGATCGTTTTGTTCGGAAAATAGCTCTTTGCAAGGTGTTTTTCTTTATGGTTTTCCGTTTTTGTGATTTTCGTCCCTTCCGATTCCTATCAGGGATGACCTTTTTTCTCCAATGCGTGTCGATTATCGACACACTAACGATAGATTATCTGTCACCTCCATGCACCGTTCCGTTTGGTTCGGATATAGAGGATTCGTGCAGCTTCTCGTCCCGGTCTTGACCACACAAATTAGCACCGGCCGAAGAATCGATCCCGACCGACCTGACCCAAGGAACGGAAATAGCAAACACTTGAGAGGAGGGAGGAGGGGGAGGAAACCTTCGTTAGGCCAAAGTGACATTTACGTTGACAGTGATTTGAACGCTCGTTCGGACGGTGCGTCCAGCTGACAGGTGATTGATTTGTTTCTAGCTATTTTCCTGTGTGGTGTTTTCCTACATCTGGGTTTTCTTTTCCTCTTCTACTTATAGCAACACTCGACTTAAGATTTCCCCTTCGTTATGCATTCTTTTCTACCCAACGCGTGTGAAATTGTGACGAAAAACCGAACGAAACTTGTCATCGATCTCGTTCGAAGAACGGTCCTTAAAGGAAATCGGCTTGTTTCGGCTGCGATAATCGTTCCTTGCCACTTTAAAGCATTTCGGTTCGTTTTCTTACGTTTCGCAAAGAAGTAAAGCAAAAGTCCGGCGGGGTTCGAGGTCCCAAAAATAAGTGCCACAATTTATGGCATACAAAGTGAGGCATATTTTATAACGGCCGGTGCGTGTGATACTAAATGTCATAGCAACAGAAACACACGTTCTCTGGCTGTTAGCGTTTGTTTCATTATTTTCAGTCGGAACCCACTTCTTTTGACCACTATAATACTCCATCATGACGTGGAATTCGAGAAAAAGTAAATGGAAGGTAAATCATCTCGACGGAGCGCTGTAAATTTTATCAAGCAGTGCAAAAATAGTGGAGGTTTGAAGTCGTTACAGTGCTGGGCAAGAAGTGAGCGTGATATAAATTAGATTAAAAAAATATATAAAATAGAATATACATTATTTATTTTCAAACACCGACATGTTGTTTAATGTACACTTCCCCTAAGCGAAACGCAACCAGAAAACATATTTACTGTGTATAATCCCGTTGAAAATTCTACGTCACCGTGTCGGTCATCAGCTTGCGTGCGGAAAACGCACATTTTGTCAAAATATTCACACACTTTGCGATAAACATCGCTCCCCTTGAACGCGTCGTTTTTTTTTCTTCCTTGCAACGTCAAAACATTTCGGTACAACCTCGCGTGGCGGCTTTGGCGCTTGGAATCCGAAACGCGTAAATGAAACCGGCCAACAAATAAAAGGGAAAACGAGACGCGTCTGTCATGGTGCGTAAAAATAAATTTTGCCACAAATTTTTCGCCGGCACTAATTAATAATTCCATCCCCCTCGAGGCGGACCTCAGCTCTTTTTCGAACGACCAGTCTAGGAAGGTGCACGCACATGCGTTTACAAACTATTAGCTGCGTGTTGCCAGCGCAAGAAGGTGTTATATCCGGTGGAAGGAAGAAAAAGTGTCTTTCAGCATAGAGAAGTTGTAAATAAAAACAGATCTGCCAACGAACCGCGGGATACAGGACAGTCGAAACATGACATTTCTCGGCGTTGCTAAACATGCTGCTCTTGGATTAGAGCGGGTTTGTAATAGGATTTCAGCTGGTGTGCCCCCCCCCCCCCCCTTCTGAGTGGAACAACGAGGGACCTCGGGCGTGGGAATGGCCGATGACACATTGCTAACATATCGCCGAAGGATTTGAATTCGGCCCCAGACGCAACAAACTCGAACAACAAACAATTCGACACAACGCCACATCTAATCCTTTCCACGTGTTGTACTACAAATGTGCGTACAATGTATTCGTCGCGTTCCAAACTGTCCAATAAATCAGCGCAAAACCGGATCGGCATGGGGGAAAAGATTTTTCTGTACCTTTTTCTGTGACACATGGAGGAAAAATGTAACTAAGAAATTGTTGCCCGATATGTTGAAATGCTCTCAACAAATTCCAAGTGTGGTAAAAGAAGCATAAGAAAACGTGGAATGTTCAAATAATGCCTGATTGGATTAGCAAAAGTCGATAAAAGCGATCGTTCGAGTGCACCGTAACCGGTTTTCCCAACGGATCACCCTCGGGCATCGGCCACTCTAACAATTTTTACAAACTGCTTGTTAAAAAATTGTCGCAAAAAAGCAGTTTCAAACCACAAGAAACGACATGTGTGCCCAAGGAGGGGCTAAAAAATCGCGTAGACATACAATCCCCCCAACGCCGTAGGGTGACAGTTAAAAACATAAAGCAAGAAAAACATAATCCACAAAGCGCAATAAAAGCCAACGTGCGTTCCCGAAATGATCATGTTTACAAATAGATTTTATGACCATGCGCTAAACAAGTTCTGCACGAGGGTTTGTAATCACGCTGTTTGTTTTATTTTATTTTTCCACTTTCCAGCTTTTTTGTTTATTCCGGCCAACCGTTACAGTAACACGCGGTGGACAACTTTCGGCTTGGATCAAATAAAGTCACGTTTGCGAGGGAAGGATTTGCGAAGCATAACTTTAATGTTTTCCTTCTACCGTCGTCTACCGAGTTTGGGGGTTGGGATTTACTTTTGCCACGGCAAGACAAGATGAGGCTGGAGTGAAATGGGAGAAAAATTTGCACCGCAACCGCTCGACGTGGTTTGTCTCGTACTTTCCTCATTCTCCGTGAAGCTCCGCATGTGGTTTGTTGATATGCTTTCGGCGAAAAATTTGAGTGGATTACGGCGAGCCACGCAGAATCTAACTTCGACGAACGCCTCGACGACGTCATCGCGATGCTGTATTAGTGTTGTATTAGATGTCAATTTACGCCGCTTGCTGGTGGACATATCGCCGGGGAGAAAGGAAGGTTAGGGGAGGAAAAACACTGAAGCACGGTGTGTGGAGCGCAGTGGGGTGATGAAATTCGAAATGAAATTCCATTCGGCGCAGTATTTAGGTCAGCGCTGAGGGCAGCCCTGGTCGCCTGGTGAGCGGCACTAATTAAACCACGGGACGGTATTTTGCCCGCAAACCATTAGTTATTTCGCCCGATTTCAAAGTATGTTTTAATGAAATGAGCTAACCCGGCTTGTTCCAAACACTTTTGCTGGGGGAGAAAAGGGGAATGTGTGGCTTGTTCAATGAAATTCTCTCGCCAAAGTGCTCCCAAAAACATGCATTGAAACCTTGCACTTAGTGATACTATTTAATTTAGTTTTAGGAAGGGAAATTAGTCTCATTTTGATACCACTCTAAATTAGACAGTGAACAATATTTACCTAATCCCGAAAGTGACACGTGGTGCTAGACATTTTATCTCAACGAAACTCTTCTTCCCACAGTGAGTTCCATCGCAAAGCAATTGGTCCACACAAATAACCACGCCATGTTATATTACCGAAAGGTTAAGCTTTCCTAAGTCCCCGCTTATCTCCCGCCAAGCAATGTCCATCGGTACAAAACTGTCCAACTATTGCTAAACTTTATCAACCGTCAGCTGGATTCTCCTCGCTCTTCCTCACATTAGAACCGAGTGTAACCCATCGAAATGATCTTCGAAACTAGCAGCTCAATAAATCACCACCCCCCGGACCATGTCTGCAGCGTGGCCACAACCGTTCGGTTTGCCTTCGTTCGTTTCCACAGTCGTCGTCAACATTTTTCCCGTTCGGTTCGTAAAACAACATATCGTATTGCATCGTTTTCCTACGCCATTTTGTCTTTGGCTTGCTGATGAATCGAGATGCCAACCCCACCAGCAGTGAATTCCTTCCCTTTGGCTCCCCAGCAGCTTTTTCCTGTGGACTGACCGTGTACCGTGTCCAATCCGCCGCAAACTATCCTCATGAGTGTCCATGTCGTGCTGGTGGCGAATTTATCAACTGGTCAATAAATCTTCCAGCGCAATAACGGTGCATCGCTTTTTCGAAGTTGCCACTTTAGCAGCTCGCCATGCCGAGGATCGTGCGGTTGTAAAATCTTTCACTGCAAGCAACTTTCAAGTAGGCAACTTCGGTAAACCGGTGGCGAAGACGTCAATCTCCCGGCACTCGATAGTATTTTGCGGAGCTACTTTATCCATAATTGGTTGTCTATCAGTAAACGCTTTTGATGTTGCAGGTATCGAACAAACAAAAAACTAATGACGAGAGATGAAAGTCTTCAGAGGCTTCTTGTTTAAATTTGGCACACAAGAGACAAGCTAGCTTACTGTCGAGGTGGAAAATCTCCTACTGACGAACGATGGAAAACAATTACGCCTGGTGTAAATGGACTTCATAAAAAAACAGCTCCTATTCAGCGACGTGTAAAGCCCGTCAAACATTGCCGCCACCTGCGAAGGTGCGAGGTGTCAAAATGAAGAAGCGACGGTGGAAAGTCCACCCAAACAAAACAAATACAAACAAGAGTGGCTCACCACCTGCCGTATCAACGTGAAAACTCCATGCCGTCGGAAAATTCAGCCACGAGGTGGATGACGATGGTGAAAAAAGAAAGATTTCTGCGAACCAACTTTACCGTCCGTCCGGGTGAAAGTGACCCGAAGGATGGGGCAGGGGTTGGAGTGGGCGTGAGAATTTCCACCGGAAGGCCAAACCTCAACAAACTCGTCCTGCGAGCGGAGCGGACGATTCTGTAGTAAGCTTTCATCTTGTCTGTTTTTTTTTACACGATTCCAAATCCACCCGCACGTGCCGTTCCGTTTTCCCAGGGTCGGAAAATCCACCACAAAACCGTGACCAACCGAAAGCGCAAAAGGAGGAATCAGACCTTTCGCATCCACTCCCTGACCACTATTCCAGTGGGTTTAAGTTGAAATCTAATTTTGAGTCTACACTTTTTACGAGCTTCGTTGAACAGTTACGAGTTTTTCCGAGCATACATACTTGGCCGCAGCCCCTTGATACGGCTGTTTTTTCCCTGAACCTCGGTGCGGCTCGTGGCTTTGGAAGTTTGAGCGCTGGACATCGTCACACGTACGAGTTTTGAATGGGTCATGTTTCGAGGGCATGTTATTCCCTGCTGCATCGAGCCAACAAGCTGGAGGATGAGGAGTCCATTGTGCAGCACACGGTAGCGAAACGCCAGATCTCGACCGTACATTCATTGTGAGGCTTGCACTCCAGAACACTGCCGAATTTTTCCCTTTTTCAGCAACGGCAGCAAACATTGCGTCAGCTCGAACGAGAAGAGTGGTGGAATTTAATTGGCTTCATAAAGCCTAACCCATGTGTGACGGTGTGTTTCTGTTTGCTTTTCGGTCCTGCAGGAGGAGTTTTCCGGCGATGCAATTGATGCAGACGAGATGCTTTTCAGTTTCGCATTGTTACAGAACGCTATAGAAACCAAACCTGTACAGTTGCAGGTGCTGACTGAACGACATCAAAGAGGAATATTTCATGAAAACGTTTAAAGCAAAAGCTCTTTCCTTTCTTTTGATCCACTCAAGTGTTTACCTTAAAGAGAAGGTTGGATTTTGTTAATCATAGGTGTATTAAGTTTTAAAGTGAGAGAACTACAATAAATGTTAAGGGAATCTCATTTACGGGGTTTCCTTTTCATCAGCAATATATCGGAAAGACTAGCATATAAACATTACACTGTATTAAGCGTAGCTTTAAAAAACAAATGACAGTTTCGGTGTCATCATTTTCCAGCTCACCGAATCAGGAAATCAGTCCGATAGAAACTGTTTCCTTCTTCCTTCACATGGCACTTTCCGACCAGCCAAAGATTTCCCGCAACCAAAGCAATACAATCGAAGGAAATGATTTAGCATTAGTGTCACAATAAACATACCCTAACGATGCTTCCTCCGATTTTCCACCCGTGTTTTCCTCTACAACCCAACGGGTATCCATGTATTGGCCATTCCGTTGTACCATTTACCCCACGGAGCGAAAGTACACCCCATCGCGATCAATCGATCGTCCCTCCATCGGCGGCATTAGGGGCATTTATTTACGACCAATCTGTTTCCCATATCGTAAAAATTTATGCACTGCCCGGCATCACGACTCCCGTGATCCGAATCGATCCGAGGCGGGAGCGGGGCCGCCCGTTCCTTTTACGGAGCGCTCGGGACCACCTCGGGGCGTCGCAGGGTCTCTTTACTTTCGACTTGGGCCCACCATCAAGTTGGATCATAATAATGGAACTTTAATGGTGCCCGTTGAAAGACAAATCGCGACAAAACGAAATAAAACTTACTAAAGATTCGGTGGAATGAACGAGTCGGTGGGTTGGGATCGGGAAATTGACCTCCGCGTGACCGAAATCGACGAAGGTTTGCCAGACTCTGTGGGACAAAAGTAGCAAAGTGCAAACCCGAAGACTCCATTCCCAAGCACGGCTTTTTAATGCTCACCGAGCTCCCTTATCATATCTCACTACATGCCATTTATCATTGTTCTCCGGTACGCTCACACACGCCAGAAAAGGTGCGAAAAAATGCAACCCACCATCAATTTGCCGTTTTATGCACCACTGTAAGTGCAACTTTTGTGCACTTTGCCCGCGACCCCGTCGCAATGTCGCGCGAGTTGATAGCCTCCCGATGGGGCATTATTTTTGCCCGCACAACCGACGTTGCAAAGCATTGTCGCTTTTATGATGAAGTTCGCTTTCTAAAATGGTTTAAAAAGAGATAAAACGAGAAAATCTTGATACCACATGAGGCACGAAGCCCACAAACAAAGGATACATCATCCGATGTAATTCGAGACGAGACAATAAACGAAGGCTCTGTTCAACGTGGTTTAAGATTGAATTGAATGGCGGGAAGGAAGAACACCTGACAACGCGTGGTCCCTTTGAACATGCCGTTTTAAACGATCGAAAATTGCACAGGAAGAACAGTAAAACCTTAACAAAGGTCACGCGAAGAAAAGGCTTTCAAGATAGACAGGTTTATTTATAACCCCGCTTGATCACCAGATGACTATCATTTTCTTCTCTTAAATCATCAAGAAGAGACGTAAGTGAATCTCATTCAAGCATCAATGCAAAAATTCGAAAGAAAACCATCAAAAAGCCTCTGATTTAAGACCCAAACCAGCCCGTCTAACCATGCATACGACTCCGAACAGATTGAGATTTAGCATTGAATTACACAACAAACCGTAAAATGCATGATTTACCAGCCAGTTTTCATTCTCACTCTCGAGCTCAACAGTTGGAATCACCACGAGCACACAACACAACACACCATCAGCATTCCGTTTCTAAAGTCGACCAAATCATTCCCTTTCTGCATCGACGGCCAAATTCGGTTGACTATCAAAGCAAAGCAAAACGGAAGATCCTTAAGAGAAAATTCACTCACTGCGATTCCTGGGAACGACCGCCAGGAAAGTGAGCTGGCACAATTCGTGCGAAACCGGAAGCACATTCTCGGAGGAGCACTGTGTTGCTTCATCCATTCACGAAAAGATCGCATTTTTTTGTGAGTGCGTGTGTGCGTAATCTAGGACGTAGCGATGCGTCGTCAAAACGCTCGAAAGCCTATCGGAAAAAGAGGTCCGGGAAATGGAAACCGGAGTGTTTTGGTATGACCGACAGTCGGGTGCGGTTGAAAGAAAATGCGTGCCGTCCATTTCCTCGAAGGACAAGACGCTACGTGGGATAAGGGGTGGGAGAAAGGGGAAAGCTTCCGGTCGACATGGCGGTTGTGCTGTCGGCATTCTGCCCCACTGTATTTGCTACATTCTGGGTCAAACGCAGACACGTTGTCGGCCCAATCCGGTCACGAAACTGAAACCTTTTTCCTTCCTGCTCGTTTTGCTAATATGCAGTACATTGTGTCCGAAAGGAAAGTGAACAGAAAAAAAAAACGTGACATCGGAGCGGGTAATTTCAATCACCGACAGGCCGCCATCCGGACGATGTTCGATTTTTTCCCTTTTCTTTTGGTAAGGGGATTATTCTGAACCGAACATCTGCTAAAGACAATGCCGTTTCGTGCTCGAGGAAAAATGTCCTTTGCATCGTTGACCACTGATGATGACATTCTGGAGCGTCGGTTGCATTTACATACATGCTTTTCCGGAGTATTTGCTCTTTCTTTTCATCGGCCTGCCTGATAGTGGACCATTTCGACGACAGAAGCCTTTTCCGCTTCACCAACCGACGATTTTTCTGCCTCGACCGGTGATTTCCCATTACCACGACGATGGGAAAAGCGTGATGCTTGCTGGCCTAACGAGCTGAATGCATTAAATAATAAAGCTCATGATTATTGACACATTCGCGCAAAGGAAAACAGGAGGCTGGAAATCCATTCTTTTTTGCCAAAGCCCCAGCGAAACACGTACGGAACCGGATCCATCCTCCCGATGGAAGGCTCGGAAACTGATGACCGTGTCCATGGTCTTCTTTCTATGACCCGCCGAACCACTTTCCCACCCCGGGACACCTAGGTGCGATAATGAAAGCCTCGACTTCCTCCGACTTCAGGAGGAAAACCCAGCCTCCACGCAAGCCACTTCACAACTCGGGTGCGAAAAGTAGAAGCATTAGATAAATATACACCCGGGCGCTGGATATGGATTGGTAAACGACTGTAATTGAGGCGGCCGGACTCTGAGCTCCGAACACATCGTGACGAGTGGACATTTTACGAGTTTTTAATACCCGGCCCAGTTGAACGACTGCTTTCCGAACCGGCTTCTCGGCTGAGACATTTGCCCGTTTGGATGCAATTCGTGCCAGGGAAACAACTCGATCGAGAAGACGTCAACCGAGTCGAAAGTAATCAAAGAGGACTGGATGCGGTGGCAACCGTGTGAGCTGGTCAATTTTCTCAACACACACACATACATTACTTGAGTTGCATCATGGAACTTGATTCTACTGGTTTGCTGGTTGGGCTAGAGCATGGCTTAGTTTGGGCGCAATTAAAAGCTTTTTCATTAGGTTTGCTCGCTCTCCATTTGCGACTCGATCTCTGCTAACGGTGAGGCCATAAATAACGATCAATGAAACTATCAGCGACACGTTGCGTAGGTTACCTGAACCAGGTGCGTAAAAATTTAATTGATTTTGTTTTAAGGAGTGATAAGAAAACTCGCCTACATTTTCAAAGTGCAATGGAATTCATAAATTCATAAGAGGGTATTACTAAGTATTTTGTGATTGGCATATCATTGGTTTACTGCCAGAAACGAATACTATATTAGAAACAAGCCGAATAAAAATTTTCTACGTCACTTGCAAATTGGAAAAATACTTTCCTAGAGATCGTAATACCAACTCGCATTCTCAATACGATAAAACGCTTTGTTCGTTTCCTACAAAATTACTTGCACATTGAAAATGTCACCATAAATTAGAAGGGAAGCAAAGAATTGAATTGACGATTATGCTCGTAGGCTAAAGTTTTCCTTCCAGAAGGCGCTTAGGGTCGAAGTTATGAATGAATTTGAATAATAGAAAACTTCTGTTCAATGGAAATGGTAACGGGACAGAAGTGTATTTGTAATGTATGAAAGTAGGAAGAAGAAGTACGAGGAAAATATGATTACAGGAGAAACGAAAACCGAAGCCATAGGAAACTGCGCGTTGCTTCGAACAGAATGTGAATGGAAAACTCACGTCTTTTTGGATTTTTTATTATAGTGAAGTTATGGAACAAATTTACACCATTTTATTTTCCCCAAAGCCACTTCTGGGAATGTCTTGAACATGTAAGTTCAATCAGCTTTTTCTTTTCTTCTAGCGGTATTTAAAAAGTTTTTCTCGGCATTTAAATAAACAGGAAGAACTTTAAGGGAAGCATTAAATGCAGTGCCGTCTCGTGAGGAAATGAGATGGTTGTGCACCTACATAAAAAGTAATACCTGCTTAGGTAAACTACTTTATATGTGTTTTATAAGAGCTAGAATTTTGTCAGGATGTTTTTGAAGTAATAAATAGTTTGAGGAACCATGGATAGTTTATTAATTTTTACAATTTTGAATTGCTCCTAAATGAATCTTCCCGAAAAAAGAGTTTTAATAGCTCATCTACGATGTTCATGTTCCATGTCGATATACAAATTTGACTGGTAGATTCTCGCAAAATAGAGCAACTGCATGAAACATCCATCGACTGAAAGTGTGTGCAAAAGCAGAAGTGCCCATTTCTTAACCTTAAACATTTTTTAATTAGTTTTTAACTGTTGGCTATATTTGCATATTAGTTTCCACGATTTTAGTCAAAAGTTTACTTTCTTCCAAATTTACCCCTCCAACGACCGTCAATATCTACTCGATTAATTTTCCCCGCGGATAGCTATCGTCTGAGAATCAGAATTTATTCTTATTTGGCAAGCCAGACTCACCTCGGGTTCGACCTGGGCACAATTTGATGTGCACAGGAAAGGCACCTATACATTGACAGTTTCTCATGAACGTATTCAACACCTGCACAAGAGAACTAATGTGTACATATAAGATTGGCTGGTGCACTTCCAAAAGTGCCCACCCGTAACCAAAACTGATCGACTTTCCAGTTGGATTTTTGCTCTTGCCAATAAGAAAATTAGTGCATACATCATAGGCCATCATAAAGGTCTTATGAGAATGTGGTTAAGAGGACTGTTCTAGTTCGATTTAAGTTGTTCATATGTAGCACCGGTGCACCGGCAGAAGTGCCCAGTACAGCGTCGTAACGTGTTAAGTAGATTTTGAATCTAACTGATACAGATGGAAATTACAATTTTTATAAATAAACAAATAATTTCGTTATTTAATTTTTCTAAAATTCATGACTGTGCAGTGCACAGGTTGCTCAGGTGGACGAGACGCCACTGATTAAATGTAATGGGGAAGTTCAATCTTTGGCATGACGTAAGGTCCTTCAAAAACACAAAAGGAATGATTTTCCATTGCACAACAAACGAACTCTGAACTAGGTCTAGTATTCGGGCGTCCGCCTTGCCCCACTCTAAACTCTTTGCACCTGAATATTCCACCTGAACGAAAGAAAACGGTGAAATCCCACACAACACAGCACTTCTTTCAACGGCCACTTTCGCGCACTGCTGCGGTTCATCTTTCTCCCGCGGTAATTAAATTTGAATCTCGGCAACGCCTCTAATTTATAGTTTTGCTTTGGTCTATAAATACAACCGCCAGGTCGTAAATACTAAAATCCGCAAACGTACACACCCGCTTAGCGAGTTTTGGCCGGGCCAGAAAGGGAAGAAGAGGCAAGAGGAGAGGTAGAGGACCCGACGTACTCTTCCCCATGGGTTTCCCCCTCTGTGGTTCCGGGAGGAAAAAGATCCGGTAAAAGTACTTGGCGAGCGAAACGGGAAAACTACCATCGCAGTCCAGTTCGAAGACTAGAACTGGCAAATATCGGAACGGAAGCTGGTGCGAGTGGTAGTAACGGGAAGGCAGAGAAGCAGACGGGCGTACGAAGAACAAATAAAAAAATCATAAATCCCCAGGAAAACCAGAACGGAACGACGATGAAGCTGGCGGCGGCGACGACGGTTGCAAAAATATGATATTATTGTCCCACAGAATTGCAGTGTCCGCCGGGGGTCGCCGCGGAGGGGGTGATGTGTCGCCGGTTCGCCAGGGGAGGAGGGTCCGCTCAAGACACGCTCAATGATCCCCTGATTTATGCCGGTATTTTTCTTTCCCTTCTCACCTCGTTTTTCGTTCTTTCATTGTGTTGATTTAGCGACTGATTCCATGATTCAATCAACTTTGCTTGCAGTTTTCCTGCGCCCCGTTTTCCACGGATGGCAATTGGATTATTGGGTGGCGAAAAAGATCAACACAAAAGTGTCGTCCGTTGGCCTTTTTTCCCCCCACGGTTCCTCGGTTGCCGAAGCGGAAGCATTCCATCACGGGAGCTTGGCTTGTTTTATACACAATTCTAGGTTTCTTTTCAAATTAATTTACTTAACCCCTGAATTAATGTACCTTTCTTCCGATGTTTTATATCACTTCTTTAAGATGGCAAGTAATGACAAAGATGTTGCGAAAGAAATCGGATGGCGTTTGCGTTGGAATAGAAAATACTCAAATGCTGCAAGGGAAAAGCTGGTTCAAAAATATCAAGTACCAGAAAATAGTTCTTTGTGCAAGTGAAACAAAGGCTTCGGAGGTAGCGTAACAGACAAGAAATGTTTTTCCTACTCAAAACTTAACATAACTCTCACACCATAATCTATTTAATACCGTAGTGTTTTATTCCTTCCATTACTTCCAACATTATATTTACTACCGGACGCATCATCTATGCCAACGCCAACATCCCGCGTCCTAGTGCACGGCTGTTAATTTTCCTGTTCCACTTTGCCGTACAACACAGCACAGCGTTACTTCACGCGCGTTACTCCTTTAACCGGCGCCAGGGAGTGCGGGGGGAAATTAAAATTCTTTGGCGCTACTTTGATTTTCCACCGACGACCCACGACATTGCGGCTTGGGGGGTTTATAGCAACCAAAAATGGTCGTAAAATTTTAAGCACCACCACCAGCACATAGTAGTTTGCGGTTTTGCGCTGTGTGAGTTGGGTTTCACGCTAGGAAAGGGATTTGAATAGCGGCTTTCCTTACATTTCCCTTTGGCTCCATGCGGGGCATTCTTTGTGCTGGTAGATTCCGCTTCGCGGTAGAAGAATGCACTTGGATGCAGTTATGCAAACTGCACCACGGGTCAAAGCATCATCGTAAAACTGCATCCCACACGGGGGGGAACTCGAATCCGCCCTTGTTCCCGATGGAGTCGCCTGGTCATTTGGGGCATTTTTCGAGGCGGTAATTATTTTTTCCAGCTACATGCACCAGACCGCGGGTGTTCTAGTTTCTTCTTTCCTATCATACACACACCAAGTGCCGACCTGACCGTGGAAAGGTCAGCCAGGGTTTTTAAACAAACACAATCGATCTGCATCTGCAGATCCGAGCCGGTGGAAAATCGTCGGACGGCCCCATAACGGCAACGCAACCAATCAACCGCAATAACGACCGAGACCGACGCGAGTCGCTCCTGGGCGGTAGATCATCGGCAGCTCACATCCCCCCAACCCCTTCCACTCGCCAATCCCAAGGGCTGTTGGGTAATAAATTTTCCCATTTTCCATTATGCTCATCGTTTCGGCAGCAGCTTCCTTCGTCGGCCAGACCGGGTTGGATTCTTTACTTTCTGCGCTTTCCGCTTCTGGCGATCGTGCTACAAGTTTTGCACGCCCCATCTTGCTTAGTGCAATGAACACATTATTTATCCCATGCCCCCTCCCATGGTGCTATCCTTCCGTCCACCTGGATGATCCCCCTATGAGCTCTTTCTCTTCTAGCTCGAGCTCTTGACAATGAACCGCGATGACGCCCGACGCGAACGACACACTGACTCACGCGCATCGGAAAAGGTTTAGATTTCGCGATGCAACAGTGCGTTTGCCGATGCACCGCACGGTGTGGGTGCACCGCTGTTGCGTTGTGTGGAAATTGGACAGAAATTAATGTCCGTTGAGAAAACCTGGGGGATGCTGCACGCCAAAACAACAACAATGAGATGAGATGTTGCGAAAACGGAACGGGTTGCAAAAGCGGTTTTAAATTGAAACATCTGCTCGGCGTAAGACCGGGCATGCTAAAGCCAAGTCAAAGTATACCTTTGCACGCTCCTAGTGAACGAACGGCAAGGGAGTTTCCTATAACTCACCGAATGAGAGAAAATAAACACAGTCAAACGAGACCTTGTGCTATTATTTAATGTTTAATTCAAACCAAATGCCAATCACAAACAAAACTAATAAATGTCAAAGTTTACCGAAATGTTTTCGCCCAAATGCTGGATTCATTTCGAACGTAGTTCGAAGATTTGAGCTAGCTGAATCTTGATGAGAGTTAGCTTGACCTTCCATCAATCGAACCCTACACCTTCGTTTTTCATCGGCCCTGCTCTCCTCCCCCAAACAGACATCCCTTATGTAGGTTTGATGACTTCACCCAACCAATCGAACCACAAAATCGGCTTCCAAGACACTCCTTCCATCCTTGTGATAAATGTTTGTGGCCTTCCTACCAAGGGAGCGGTCGACGGTGGGCTACTACCGCCTGCCCGGTACACTGAACCGAAGAACACTCAGCAACTTCCCTTCATTAGTAGTTGCGGTAGGTTGAAGTAAACCCAACACCCTTCCAACACCCGTGAGTGTCGCCGAACTCCAAGATGATGAACAATAGTAAAATGTGATTAATGAAAGCTACTTCAGACACGCCACACCAGATTTCCATTGCGTTTTGCGACGTGACCCCAAGGAGATGCGCTTCACAAACGTGCCACGTCACGCTTGCAGTCGGTTTGCGGTCTCAACTCCACAGTTCAACCGTGTGTCGGGAAGATTGACTTGTACTCGAGGTGTCCTTGATTCCATCAACGAACAAGATCATCTACGGCCATCTTCACACACCGATGATGGTGCACTTGAGCAATCAGACAAACCGTCATCTGCAGACCATCCGGTGCACTGGCCGGTCCGGCCGAAAAACTTCCCGTCAACACCCATTAGCCATTCGATGGGCTAAGCTAAACAATGATTAATTAATGGCCGTGGAAAGTGCGAACTTTTCCATCCCGTAACGCGTTTTCCCGCGTGCGTGATGTTCGACTTACCAACCACACGTCCGTCGTGAGATTGCGTATTTCTTCGCCCGCCCATTAAGCATTTCCAGCCTTTTTTCGCGTGCCGTCACCGGAGAAGGTAATTCCGGTAAAACGGGGTGTATACATATAATGACTTTTAGCAGCGATAAATTTACACAATGTCAGCGGCATGACAAGTGTTCTTAGGGCCGGGGTTTTAGATAATATTTGCCTTGAATTTATTCACGCATGATTAATGGGACCACTTACGTCGCGCGAGGACGCGTTCGTACCTTCGCCAACTTGGTTTGAAGTTCAACGTTCGGGTCAAATGTCAACTAAAAGAGCGTATGCTGGGAGGATGTGAAATGTCATTTTTGATATGCCCTTCGGTTGGTTAACTCAACCGGTATGACGTTCTCTCTTAGGCATGTGCCTTCTGTGTTATTTTATTTTTGTTGAAAATTAATGTTCCAACGACATGAAAACAAATCAAATGTTCAATCAAATCACAAAACAAAAATTGGTCTTTTCATGGAAAACCAAAGATATTGCCCAATGAAAACATGAAACCCTTCTAGTGAAGTTATTAAAAATCAGACAGCTCTATTATTTCAGAGAACATCTCCATTATTACTGCCTCTATTTTGATCGGAACATCCATCTCCGGCTTCAACTCACGCGCGGTCTTAAAATAAATGAACCTTCAACGATCGATGCATCTATTCGGCTTATAGAGTGCACTTTGAAAGACGGATTCTGTTTACTTTAGTCTGCATCCATCAAACTGCCTCGCGAGTTCATCCCACTTAAAACTATGTTCCGTTTAATTGCAACAAAACCGAACCGCGTGGAAAAACAGTTCCATCGCGTACGCCACTAGCGGACGATGTGGCGTGAAAGCAGAGCTGAGAGAAGTTCTTCATTTTATTTATGTATTTTAGTTTTGTTTTTTTAAGGCACTCTGGAATAAACAGAAAATTACTAGCGCTAGAAGGATAGCGCGAGGGGAATAGAACGAGATTCTAAGAAATCGAGATACTCGCGGTGGAAAATTGCATCCAGTGAAATGGGACACGCTAACAAACAAGCGTACAAAGTATTGAGCTCAAGCAAGAAACAACTGCACGATTCGTATGGTATGACACAGACAAAAAAGAGATGAGAAGAGTAATTCCAGAAGTGTGGAAAACGACCTACAAAGGCAGCAAGTAGAAATTTAAAACCATGGATGGTGAGGTGAAGCTGTTATGAATGAAAACATCTCCCTAGCGGGCGGATGAAGTTCGCGATCACGCCCGACTCGGGATCAAATTGCATAATGAAGCGGAAAAGTGAAGTTAATTAATTATGAACCAGAAGGGAAGAATAGAAAAACAGACTTCAAGTGTCATAGATACGAGGTGCATTCTACTGAGTAGAAGAAAAAGGGAAAAATAAACTGATGTAGGCGAGCGCATCGTTCCAGCAGCATTTTCCCGGCACGATTGTATCGCCAAAGGTCAGAAGCCGGTGGAAATAGTCAAAACGGGTCATGCTAATAAAGATGCATCTAAACCACTACAGCATCGAACTGGCAGCAAGAGGAAAGCGTAAAATGTTGAACCAAGAAAGGGAAAATGATGCCACTAGAGTCAAGTGGAAAAGTTTTACTCAAAGCGATATTTCTGGAAAATTCTAAGTGTAACGAGCGATGGATGGTTTGGGCCGCGAAAAGGATCGTGCCTTTGCACGCACATTCGAGTGTGTGGTTACGTTCTTGGGCAGCATTCCACACACACACACACACACACACCGGAAATTCCACCGGCTTAATGCGCCATCTTCACACACGCTCCAAGCTTTCAACATGTTTCTCCTCGCCTCGTTAGGCCACCGTAAATGGAAAACTCCTTCACGGGTTTTGTTTTCGTTCCGAAATGTCGTCCTACTTTTCAACTCGGCTTCGTCGGGAGGAAGAAAGCAAAGAAAGGGGCGACGAGTGGAGTGTTTGATTTAAATCTTTGCTCCCTCACCAGAATTGGCCATGGAAATTGGCCATGGAATGTCATTTTGAAACAAAATTTGAGCAAACGAAAACTTCTGCCAACATACAGAGACCCAAAAGATGAGAAAAGAAAGATTAGGTCTGGGGAGATATCTTTGCTTTTCTTTCCCCTTCGTGTTATCCACGGGCGTCACGTTTGCTTCATATTTGGTCAATTTTCCAATTTTTCTTCACTCGGTACCCTCTTGAGATGGTTTATTTGTTTTCCATTCTCTGTTTTCCTTTTAATTCTATTTTTTGCAACAAGAAAAACAAAATATGATGCGTGAGGCGTGTCTCTTTTCCGCTCAGTTTTATATATATTTTTTCTCCTCGACGTTACTGTTGCTGCGGCGTTTTCGGCACAGTGGAAATATTTATAAATACGCACTAAAACGCCCCCACCTTTTGCGTTTCGGCAATCCCCGCCCCACAAACCATTTTCACATGGACACTTTTCCGTTTCGACGGCCGGTCGCTAGCTGCGTGAGAATTTGTTTAGTCGAGCGGAAAGAGCCATGTTTACAAATAAAACACGCTTTATAAGCTAATGGCCAGTTTCCGGGTGCCATCGGTACCGTCTGTCGAAGATGAAAGGAGGAAAACTGGCGGTGTTGCTACGAAAGTGAAAAGAAACAATCGGAGTATCAGAAAAAAAATCCTTCCACCGACTCAAAGTGGCCACTTTTATTTCGCGGCTCGCGAATGTGTGTTGTTTTTTCAGTTTCTTCTACCAAAGCAAATGAAGAAAAATCGAACGGGAAACACGACCGGGCTAATGGCGACAGGGCGTACCGGGGCCGGCTGTCGTCGGAGAAGTTTTCCACCGGTGGCGACATTTCCGGGCGGACCCTGACACATAAAACAAATGTCAAACTTTTCATCGTTTTCTGCCATCGTTTGTCCACGATCAATTTATGGCATATCAAATCGTTTGGCTGTTTTTATTTGCCGAAGATCGTAAACCCATAAGAAACGAGGAAGGCATACGAGCAAAAGTGAATGAACGGTTGAAATGATCGATTTGGACTCATAGGAAATTTATAACTTAAATTATAGTTTCCTAAGGAAAATTATCAATGATAGTTTTTTATGTTTTTTATGATTTTATGAAAAGAACTATCAAAAAATTGTTGCTTTGTGTTGTGAGCAATCAGATTCTATTAATGGATACTATTTAATAATATTTATGGTGTTTTTAACATTTATTTGTTTAAACATTTGTTAAATAAAATCCATAAAAGTTTTTGTTTCTATTTTACATACACTTTATCACGCTCGTTAGCTTTTATAGCGTAGTTCTTCACATTTTATATTATTTTGAAAGCATTTCGTGAAATTGATTCCCATAATCTACGTAAAATCAATGGCTCAGATCTACATTAGTTTTTTTATTATAAACCATATAAAAACCCAACTACAGCCTCTTTCCCTAACAAACCGGGACTAAACGAGGACATAATAAATCAACGCACCGGGAAGCATCGGAGGGTTGTGTAAAAGGACACCACACCGATTCATTTTAAAAATTTCCACATGTATAACTTCCACTGGAAAACATAACACAGATCATTAAAATACCATTAATCAAATAGTAGAACATTACGATGCCAAAAACCAACAACGACTGGACATCCAATACCGTAATCCTTAAATCCTCTTGCGCATCCTTGTGTGTAAACAAGTGAATTCAATGGAGCACTATCACCCTCGTTATGATTTTTTGTTTTCGCTCTATAGATTTCTACCTTCCTTCATAGGAAAGGAGATTCACTTTCTGATTTCTAAAACATTTTTTAAAGCATGTTTCTTGTTGGTTATCTTGTTTTTCCAAACGGAACCATAGACCCGTTTGGGGATAAAATTATCAATTTTCCATCCCTTTTCTAATCCTATCCTTTCCACTTCATGGCTCGTTAAGAAAAGCTACACTTCTTTACAACCCATCCCCAAGTTTGCTCCTAAAGAATGAAAGGCTTTCTCGCTTTTCTCTCCGGAATGCACTATCCAGCGGAAAGTTCCGTTCAGAAATAAGTGGAAAGTAAACAAACCAATAAGAATGGCCAGGATTTCCCAGCGCTCGACCGACACGAAACGAAGTTTACACGGGCGCGTCAACAAGAAAAGAAGTAACAATGGAAGCAAAAGGAAAATGAAGCATGGAAACGACAGGATGGCCGTCACGATATTTAAGTTTTCCGTTTACGGTTCCTTTTGCAACGCGAGAGACTTTACTTTTCTTCTTTTCAATGTGCGCAATGTGACTTCCTAGGTTTGTTTTTGAAAGTCGTTTTATGCGGTGCGTGTGGTTTTCCGAAACTTTCTAAAACTAAAACGGAGGAATTTGCGACTAGGACAAATTTGCAGACAATGCGTCCTTTATTTTTCCACATCCCCATTACGACGACACGGTGGGGAAAAAGAATTTTTCTCATTCCGGTTCGATTTCGGGAAGTAGGACACAGTTCCTTACCACTTCCTACAGGGCCCGAAACTACAACTTATCCTTGTCTAATCGAGGGGGTTTTCTCGTGATTGTTCCTAATGGGATCGGGTATCTCGATATGGTGTCGACGCTCGTTTCGTTACCGAGAGATGAAACTACCGATTGGAAGTTGCCCGTTCCCCCCATGGGAAAACACCGGAGGGAAAATTCGACCAAGCGCAACCGGGAGCATAACTCTTCACCGATCAAACGCTATATACAACAGAAAACAATATTCATTTCACTTTTCCTTTCCTTCCCTAAATCAATACGCAAGAAGTAATGCACGCTACATGGACAGTATGTAAGCGATATCCTCCTCGCCGTCTCCTCGTTCTCCCAAATTTCCAAAGCCCTTCCCCGTAATAAGGTTCGCTCGGATAACACCCGTTTGTCGGCTAACGGGGAAAACTTTTTCCTGCATACGATACGTCCCCAAATTGGATCCGTACGGAGGCAGACAGGCCGGCACAATCAAGTGAAACAGACGGACGTTCAAGTGAAAAAACTGGTTCCGTCTGGTAAGTGTGCCATCGTCTGGTTCCAAAACGGAATACCGCACCGACGGAGTCGATCGGGAAAATGGAACCGAGTGAAAAACAACAAAACATCAGGACAAGATAAATAGATATGGACGCGCAGTTTCGGTAACGAGAGTGCAAACAAACAAACTGCAGCACAGGAACACGGGATTTGTACGTTACTAAAGGCGTCGCAGGGTCAGCGGAACCGTATGAGTCGGTAATTGAGTCGTTATCCGAAACAAAACTTTTTGTTTTCCATCGCCGAAACAATCTCTAGATAAACGACATGAATATTAGCAAAATATTGATATCCCTAGAACACGGGTACGTTGCTAAAGCTATGTTAATTCGACTGTGGTACGATATAAATATAACTTCATCGATACCGGTAACGGTATTGACGCGTGACGTAAATTCCAATATCAAAAGCTATCATAGAAGCTTAATTAAAGACTTCTTTAGGTGTCGTTTCCTGAGCATTAAACGCCTACCTCCACTCAAATACTCCCAAGAAAACCACCGGCATCTTCATGAACCACTTATCGTCCTTTTCACGCCACGACAGCGATCCACGGGTCGCATCGTAAAACGGTAGGCTGACAAAGTCCATACCACAATAAAACCACAAGACTGCGCGACCCTCGAATATTGCCTTTTAATTACATCGCCAAAGTAGAGGAAAGATAATGCTTCCTTCGTCCGCCCCTTCGTCTCAAAATAGGGTCCAACCCGAAAAGGACAAATTTCCCACTCCACTTAACAAGCGGAGTTTGTTTTTTGGACGTGTTCATTGCGGTGCCACTTGGCTACCCCGGGAAAATCTCTCGAGTGTTCAAAAGACTGCGAGGAAACACTCTTCGGTGGGAAGTAAATGAACATGGAAATGAAGTGGACGGAATCATGAAACGTTATGACCGCAACGGTGTTGGCATGCACACCAACAACACGACGCGTTCAAGGATTTCAACCCGCACGAGGGAGTTTGTGTTGATGCATGTTTCATTAAGGACCCGGGGAAAAGCTTTCCACCGGTGGGCCACGAAACGGATACTATTCTTACTCCGGCCTTGTTGCATGCATTGTTTATGAAGTGGGGTCAAATCGGAACAAATAGGGTAGGGAAGTGTGCCTTAGATATTAATATCAATCTCTTATACTTTCTACCATATTATTTACATTCATACAAGGAAAATAAAGGTCCTAAAATGATAATCTTACCTTCAATCTGCGACGTTTTCAACGGTTCGAAGTTGTAGTTTTATTTCTGGTGGAAGTTTCTTCGATCAATTTTAAACGATGATCACGATCCGAGTTGGATCTTTTTGAACACAATATTTGCACAAGGTTTCGCGGATTAAAATCGTTTCATCGACGGTCTAGGGATAAATTTAAATTTCTTTTTCAATCTACAACTCATTTAAGATAATGAAGTTTTTATTCATTACATTCGAATGATGGAGAACCATAAAACACATCTGCTTCCACGAGGTTTCTTCACAGACACAAACACTTCTTTTTCCCGACACCATTTAAGTGGTGCCGGCGGAAACGTTTCAATTAGCACTATCGAAACGAACACCGTATGCTAAGTAGAAACTTTTCATCTTCAACTAGAAGTGGCCGCACTAGCCTTTTCTTTTTTGGCTTTCAAACACAAACACTCACACATACACACTGACACAAACCGGGTCGCCGGAAGGGTTTAGGAACGTTTCGATAAATCACTGTACTGTGTCTGTCGGTTTAGTAGCTGCTTCGCAACGAGCTGAAACGATGATGCACATGCACGGGAGGTTATTTTTTGCTCACGTTTTTATCACCACTTGCATGCGCACCGAGTGACACGCGAGCGTACGAACGAACGGAAAGAACTGGCGTGCATAAATTTATGTGTAATTATGAGCTTCTTCGTGCTTTGTTGTTCTTCTTTCCGCCATGGGTATTTACTGCTGGGCATGTTTTATTCTAGCTGCACTCTCATAACTCTTAACACGCAAAGATTGGTGGGACTTTCTTTACGCTTCTTCCACGCATATTAAGTAGGTTCGCAACTCGTCTTATGCACCGTGGATCATCCCGCGCGCTTGCACCGGGATTTCCAGCGGGATTATTGATGGTTTCGGTTGGCACATTAATTTGCGTTTTGCGAAACCGGGAGCCGAAACCGGGGACGGCGATGCATCATCATCCGATTCAGGCATGTTGGATTTTTATTTATTTACAATCTTTTTAACTCTTTTCGCACACCAACTTTATGTTCCCAGAGGCCATTCCTTAACGCGATAAGGAAGGAATAATTTAGGCAGTTTTTCTTTTTCTTTCACTTTCCATACCGACTAAAGATCCCTCTGCATGATGTATATTTCCACCACATTCAAGCCACGGCCTACTGCCGGTGGATCATTTTTACGATTTTATTTTCGTCGTGATTTAATGACTGCCCGATGCCAAAGAGAGAGGGGGCGTTTATGGGATTGCGCCGGTTGTATGTGGGCCCATAGGTCGCCGTCATTTCTACAATAATCGACAACATTAACAACCGACAGCGTGTGCCCGCGCCCCACGTCCATTTCTCCGTCGGCGTTGAAGTGACGAACAGAAGTAAATTTCGAAATTATCCGGCTCATTAATTTCGGTCCCACACTTGCCCGATCGATTCCCGGAGTCGGTTCTATCTCCGGCGCGCGGAGAAGGAAAACATACGAAACTGTGGCGGCAAGAAAAACGACCAACGCAATCTAAAGGGTGGGAAAATTGTGGCTCCCCCGGTTCGATCGTGACGAAAAAAATGTACAGCAAGGATATTGCACCGATTTCAGTACAACCAAGGTGGAGGAAACAAGCGTCATTGCTCGACTATCAAAACATTGCCACTGGGTCTGGTGAAGCCGGCGGAGGACGACCATTTCTGGTTCACTCCACTTGGCACCGGGCGAGCAGATTTTTGCCAACTGTGGAAAAATTATTTTTATCGGTTGTTCGGTTTGTAGCACCGTAAGCGGAAGGATGGAAGGGAAACCCACCGCCAACGATGCGTCACCGTCGCCAAGTCCGGATGCCGCCACCCAAGGTTGGTTGGGTCCGATGATCTAACGATTCTCGCTCGACGCTCGGGAAGGCTGGAGTGTGGCGACGCGAAACAAGTGGATGTGCAACTACAATATCGTTTCCCGGAAACGCGCCAACGACTCCTCGGGACCACTCCACGACGTCGTCCTTTTTTCTTTTTGCGTGCCGTCGAGGTCGACAATTGCAAACTTCAAGCACGACTAACGCGAATTAACCTCGATGTGCGCTGCAAAACATTTAGCACCGAATTTACCATGACATTGTCCCAGTTTCTTCCCATCTCCCCTGCTTAAGACTATAGTGCAACAACGTGCGGAGTGCTTCTTGCAGTTGCCAAATCTCCCATGCTCGGCGCGTTCCACTTCAAATGGTGAAGGGATTTTTTCTTCGAATTTTTCTTATGTCCATACACCCGGCTCCTTTTTGCTCTAGCTTCGACAGCGCGATGAAGACGATGTCGGCGGCACCAAGGAAAAACTCATAACACTTTTTCGCCCACGTCGTCGTGCTTCCCTCACTCTCTCTATCCTTTCCCTTGAAGCACGAGAAATTACCATAACGAACCCATTCGAAGTACCCAGCAGAGCATCAGCAGCATAAAGCCATTCATTCCGCCTCAAGGTGTGCGTTGAACGGTGCGCCAATCGCCATGGCAACCCCAAATGAGCGGCGATGGAAAAAATCTCGGTTAAGTGTGTACTCTACACTACCGCAGAAAAAAAAAACCCATTAAAACCGACCACCGTACACCAGCGTCACTAGCAAGACGGTCTTTCCACGGTCAACAGAAGCGCACCGACACCACATCACCGGGGCGAACAACACTTGGGAGAATTGGCGAAGAGTCGCAAAAAAATAAAACACCCCATCATGAATGCACGAGGCGCATATCACGCGTGCAGATATTCGAAAAAAAATGTATGAAAAATCAAAGCAAAGAACTGATCAACCAACCCGTCAACAGGTACGCTGACTCCCCCCCATCACCCCGCAGAGGCCACGACGGAGGCGCGGGAATCCACCGGTTGCGACCATACCAAAAACGCGACCAATCGCCCCCAAACGCGAGCGACAGACGACGTGAGGCGTAGAATGAAAAAAAAAACGATAGCAGAGGGAGAAGAGGGTGAGAAAAAAAAGATAAAAGGCACGCACACGAAACCTTGCGTACCCTTTCGGTGAAGGGGTGTACTACGCGCGAACTTGGTTACAAACACACGAGCACGGCAACGCCACGACACGGAGAGGGGGTGGTTTTTAGTTGTTGATCCGCGGGGTGCTTAAAAGTACCGAAGAGAAGTAACGCTGTTGTCACTTCGCATCGGATCGGTGTATCCGAGTCCCCCTCGCTGAACCCAGAACGAGACTTCTTGGCCGACGACACAATGTCTGCGAGCTGGCAAATCAATGGTCGGTGTCCGTCTCCCGTGTCCGGCACACAGGGAAGGAGGTCAAACGGTGCGCATTCAAACATCCTTGATCCCCGTGCAGCGAAACTCCATTTTGCGACCCTGGAGGGAACGCTCTCGGTTGTAACAGCGACGCACTCTAGACCGTTTCCATCACCACCGTACGTTGTGTTCGGTGACACTGCGTTCACAAACAACTCACTCAAGTAGGCACTGCACAGCTTCACCGCTTCACTACGGCACACGGGTACACGGACCTGTGTACTACTGTGACCCCAACCGGCAACAACGCGACTCGATGGGAGGCCGAGGTGCAAGGATACAACTCCATGTACGGCGCCGTGTCGGCACAAAGCCTGCCCCTGCCGTAGAACAGACCCCGACGACGCTTGCTTACGCGACGCGAGACAGGACCCCAACGAAGGAACGAACAAGAAGAGAGAAATCACCACCACCACCGTTCTGGTTGAATGATCGAACGCAACTGCCAGCAAGTCGCGCCGTGCAATGGTACCAACAGCGCGCGCGATATATTCACGAACTCGGCGCACGAACTCCTGGCCTACTACTAGCCGTGTATGTCGTGTGTGGCTGCTGGTCCGCGATTCGATCTCCCGCGAGACGTTCCCGAACTGGCAAGCAGCGCCTACTCGGCAGCCCTGAGTGCAGCATACACATGCTCCTCCGAACGCGAGCGATGTCGATGCTGCGTGTACTACCCCGAGATGCCCAGCATAGCGCGCGATGTAACTCCAGCGTCAAGCGCGAGAATGAGCTCTAGTGGAAGTAGATGCCGTTGTGCGTGAAGTGAACGCACGGCTTCAGAGCGAGAAGATTGGTGCGTCCGAAATGGACAGATCTGAAGATAGGCAAGAGAGTACTCTGAACATAACGGTTCAACAAGGGACCATATGTTAATTTTCTGAGGGGATTTAAAAGTTTCCTTTCAAATACTAACATACTTTAGGTAAATAAATAAGATAAAAGACGCTATAATAACTTGAAAAATTTGAAATTCCTCTTCAGCACAATACAAAAACTCCGTCGAACCGTTACCGAAAATGTAACACGAACTTCCAAAAACATCGCCTTCTCGCCACGCTGCTGCACATGCGTTCGGCGTCGCCGATGACGGGCTGCGTACTTTGGACGCACGAAACGAGAGCACGTTGGAACTCATTCTCCCGCCAACGACACCGGCCGGTAAACCTGTGCTCGACAAAAACACGAAAAATCACATGGTACACCCGAATGGGGGGGCCTGTGGGCCGCGCGCAGTTTCCCATTCATACCGGTTTTGCTGTTGGCTCTTGTCTTTCGTTTTACTTTTTCTTATCGTAAACCCTCGAGCGAGCCCTATTCGGTTCCCCCGTTTTCGAGGCCTGCTTTATCGCGCCACTTCTTTCCGCGAACCGATTTAGTTATCACATAACGTCGCGTTTCTCTCACGTGGTTGATATAAAAACGCGCAAAAATTCAAAACCAGGCGGAAGGGAACGAAAGAGGCAAGCAACTGGGGACAGCCGGGGTTCCTGACCATGGTTCATTCATTCATGCTCGACCGCTACACGGCAGTTACTGGGAGTTGGGGTTTGACCCGAGCTACACATTACTGAACTTTGAAGGATTTTTCGAACTGGAACATTAACAAAATCCCACAGGAATGGCAGCAAACCGTTTCCGTCGTTTTGCGAGCAACATTTTAGTGAGTTGAAACCGCCCAACTGCCAAAGCT
Source organism: Anopheles sinensis (assembly GCA_000441895.2). Classification (NCBI taxonomy): domain Eukaryota; kingdom Metazoa; phylum Arthropoda; class Insecta; order Diptera; family Culicidae; genus Anopheles; species Anopheles sinensis. The sequence continues at coordinate 192,011 of KE525305.1, read as the reverse complement.
GTCGACTTAAGGTTGCGGCAGGATCAATGGAGTGAAGGTCTGAGATTATCTAGATCACATAAAGTAGGTTAAACTTCCCTCGGTGGAAAATGGTGCCGGTGTGCTCTTGTGTGGGACCCCCGGCGTGTGTTGGAATTTTATCGTAGGCTGTACATGATTCTTTGAAGTGATGTCTATGTTAAGACTACAACGAAATAGAGAGAATAAAAAAATGAAGATAGATCAATAAAATGTGTAAAGCCAAGTACCTGAAACCAAGTATACTTCCCCATCATAAAAGGTCTTTCGATGAGCTCACGCCCGCAATAAAATCCGAAAATCACACGGGCTTGTTCGATGATAAAGACAGCCAATAAAACACGTTACCATATTTAGCGCAGAACATCGTCCACCAATTCACAGCCGATTTCTCCGTTTTGTATCGGAGCCCACCACTGCAAAGCACTGCTGCTCCCGACATGGAATTCGCAAACGTACGGAACGGCCGACTCCTGTGAAGCATTCAAATTATCCTAAGCTGTAAATCGCCCCGTGGTCATAAGGGGTCTTTTGTTTACGATCCTTCTCGAAGATACACACACACTTTACAGCCGACATGTACGCCGCCATACATTGTAACGGGCGCCTTGGGACCACCGGTTCGGCCTTCGCAATGACGAATCGAACGTCACGACCGCAGAAACCGACGACGCCGAAAACGCGGGAGGCCACCTTTCACTCGCCAGATTTTCATCTTCATCTTCGATCGCTGGTGGCCCTGTGCTGATGGCGTGGAGGACCCTACCGATTTGCGTCACGTCGACGAACCTTACCTTGAAGTGTTTTTCGTTTGCGGAGGTCGCCCCAAGTGTTTGAATTTTTGCGCACCACTTCAGCTGCTTTTGCTGGTGGGACTTTTTGAAGAAAAGGGGGCAAAACAAAACGTAACTCCAGCGCTCAATGGTTCCGCCGGCCACCCTTGGGCCACACACGGAACGGATTGATTCGGACTTCGAAGTCACCATGAAAAGAGAAGAAAAAACGTGTTGGAAAATAGTGTAATAGACTTGCACTCGAGTGTGGAGGAGAGAGGGTCTTCGGTGGTAATCCTTAGGTAACCAGTTTGCTTCCTACCAGGGTCCGCCGTTCGATCGGTACTCGTTGTGGAAGAGTTCCGTCCGTTCCGTTGTCAACCAGTAAGGCTGAAACGATCACCGGTTTACTGCAAGACCGACTTCTTGGCTTCATGAATTTTTATGTCATTACATCAATTACGTAATGTGCAACTGTAGCTTCCAGGGTACGGGTTTGTACTTGTGATCGGTTTAAGCTCAGCCGTGTCACAACGAAACCGACCGAGAAAAGAGGAACGTATCGCGAGCTGTCGAATGTATTTCAAGATTTAATCACGCCGCACGATCCTATACGATCGAGAAGAGGAAAGGAAGTATAAAAAAGCGGTCCCACTGACGTAACGCACCAGGATCCGTTGCTTACCCGATTCACTACATATGAGCCTTACTGTGCCAATGTTCTTGCGGACAAACGCAACGAAGAGAAACACGAAATAAATCGAAAACCCGGCGCAACCTATATCAGCTACTTTAATCGCGTTCCGCGTGCGAAACGAATCAAGAAGGCCCCACACGATCGAACCTGGGCTCGCTCTGCCTGTGTCACTCCTCTTTCCTCGATCCGCAGCGAGAGGACCCGGCGTCAGCGAACCACATGGCATCGAGCATGGCGTCCGGCGACATCCAGCGCCCAGGGTTGCGTCGTCATGTCGTCGGCCCGGTTCAAGAACTCCTCCTTCGAGCCGGGCAAATTTTCATTGACAACTTTTCAGGCACGATCGATGAGTAATGCGCCCCGCACCAATGCAGTGCTCGCGCCTCGTGGAAGGAGTTAAACGCAAACGTGACGTGACGAGCTGCGCTTGGTGCGTGGTTTCGTGAAACCCACCTCGCCGTAAGGGCACAATTTGAATTTTTATTAATTTGTATGTTAAGTACCGATCGTACGATCGAGGGTTTGCCGGTGCGTGTTTGCCGCTGCATCGCGAAGGTGATCATAACTTCCTTGGGAAATAGGTGCATATGGGGTGAGTATCTGAAGCCTCTCACGGGGGATGCCATAAATGTTGAGGCTACAAACGATACGATTGCCGTTTTTCTACTGATTATACGTACTCGTTTTTTATTGAGAATATTAGAATGAGCTACGGAACAGGGTAAACATGAAATTTGTTCTCGTATCACATTAAAAAGTTTTCTTAACTTCCACAGCTATCGAACTGTATGACAAAAGCAAAACGGTCATTTGAACAAGCGATTTTTTTAACTACATTGAAGCAGTGGACACCTTTTTGATCACAATAACTGACGATGTATCGGCCGAAAAATGTGATTTACTACAAGATTAAGCCACGATTCATGCACATAACGCATGCATTAAAAAATAGACAAACTTTAACGATTTTTTCCTGCAAAAACTAAAAACGCTAGCAGAGTGTTTCTTTTAAATTCAGAACAAGTTTGACAACTTTATTGTAACAATTGAATCCGTCGTGGCCAAAACAGCAAACCGACTACGCTTGATTATATGTAAAAACTTCCAGCATCGTCGCAGAACGATCTTGTTTGATGTTGTTAGGTATTTCTTGTCCCTCAAGCTCAGCTGATATGAAATTTTGACTATTTTGTCGCTCATGTAAGACATGTTTTCGGAAAATCACAAATTCGGTGAAATGAAATTATCAATACCAGCACTGATAACCATTTCTACGTCCTTCAACCACTACTGTTTGATAAAACTTTTACATGTCCTTAACGTAGGATCTATTCCAACAATTTAAAGCCCAAACGGAGTAGTAGATGATCATGCAGGCCACACAACTGAATAACATCCTTACATGAATGGTTTTGTCGGCTATGGCTAAAGTTTCGACCAAATACCGTATGGTCGCCTTACTGGGCGTTAGATTTTTTTTAAGTACTTAAGTGATGTAACTTTACCGACCAGACGACCACCCTTGACCATGCTGGAAAACGTGACCAATGCCGAATCATTTTTTAAATGCAGTTCTGAACAACATCAAATAATTTAAGCATGTGTTGAAGATTTTAATGTTGTATAGAAATAAAATTATGGTGCGGAATTTCCTTCAATAAAAACAGAATTCTTTTCCTTATAAAATGGTCACTGTACCAAAACAGGTCTCCAGTTAATGTGGTCAAGGAGTACGTCATCTATGAAAAATTATACAGAGCTTCTCAAATTAAAAGAAAACTTAAAAAACTTAAAGATTTGGGGGTACTGTCACAGGAATTTCGCACTACATGTATCAAACAATCATCCCCAGAAGAGCAATTTAATTTATAAATATTACATTTATAACAAAAATAATTCGATAACATTTCTAACACTGATGAACAAATCAACAGAAGAACGGATCATTTAATAGTGTCTGTAAAGAGAAACACTTTTCATATTGGACCACTAATTATTGGAGGGTACTACGTTATTATTAAAATTCTTCCACCAGACCCTAAAATAGAACTGGTTTTAAATATTGGAATCTGAAGAATAGAGTTTTTTTCTGAATATGAATGCAACGTTTAAACTAATTATGGCATATTTCCATTTTTTTTTCTTTGAAATTATTATGACACTCATACTCATGTCGCTTAACCAAGTCCAACTTACTTTTGGAACCAACACCTTTCTAAACCTATATTTCTCAACCCATGGATATCCACATCAGTTAAAGAAATTATTAAAAACTGTAAACGGGTTAATTTACCATAGAAGAAAATAAAATAAAAGAACCGTTAACTTACCCCATTATTTAAAAGAATTCCGGATCGTGTTCATCACGAAAACCCCTTCGGTGAAGTAATAAATTCGTTCCAATTCAAATAGCAAACTGACACTTTTGCCTTTATTACAACAGATGGTGATGTCCATTGTGACCAACAAAGCATGATCCAAAACAAACACAGACCGTATGGGGGGTTAATGGGCACGCGTTAGTTTAGTTCGCGACAAGGACTTACAGTTAGTCGAAGCAAAAAAGCTTCCCTTCTTCTTCAGTGGCTTATCTTCCCACTCGAAGCACGGTGTATCTTTCTTTCTCCCGCGAACGGGATGGCCTGCCTCAGTGGCTTGTGGCTGCAGCACAACAAGCCAATGAACGCTCCGCCGCGCGCCCCTCAGTAGTCGTCTCCACGGGACACAACTTCCTTGCACGTCGGACGCAGCATGATCGTGTGCTCGTACTGAGCCGTGTAGCTACCCTTGACGTCGCACAGCGGCGGGTACGCTTCCACGATGCCCTTGTCGCAGAGATCCTTCAGCGCCATCTGGTACTTGGTCGCACCGGCCCGGTCCAGCCAGCGCTTGCAGAACGCGAGCGTACCGAAGTTGCGCGAGATGGTGCCGAGCAGCTGTTTCGACGACTGCAGTCGCAGAGGCACAATCGGGGCGTCAAAGTTCTTCATGTAGTGGGAGGTGTCCATATCGTCGTGCACCAGACCGCGGCCGGTCGAGCCGAACGTTTCGATCGCGTAGAATTCGTTCTCTTCCATGCGCGTCGTCTCGCCGCCCTTCACGATCGGTACCGTCTTGCCGGCGTGGATCCGATACGGGCTAATGGAGTGGCCGTTCAGATTGCGGATGCTCTTCACCTGGTACGTTTTACCGTCCAGCTCGACCTCGTACGATTCCATCACCTCCTGGATGGCCGCTCCGATATCGCACAGCCTCACGTCGATACCGGCCTCGCGGATTCCGGCCTCCGTCGCCTCTTTCACCGCCTGCAGAAGCTTGTCATACTTGGGGTTGAATGAGAGCGTGAACGCGCAGTCGATGATGCGACCCTTGATGTGCGTCCCGAAGTCGATCTTGGTCACGTCGTCGTACAGCAGCACCGTCGGATCGCCCGCGTTCGGCGTATAGTGCGCCGCGCAGTGATTCCTCGAGCATCCGGTCGGGAAAGCCAGTCCCGCCTCCAGACCCTTCTCGCCAATCAAACGGCGGGCCGTGCTTTCGAGCTCCTCGCAAATTTCGATCATCGTCATGCCAGGCTTTATCCACTTCTGCATATACTGTCGCGTTTGTCTGTGCGCCTCCGCCGCCTGTCTCAGCTCGTTGTAGATATCCATGTGCATCCGATCGAGGGCACGCTTTTCCTCGTTCGTGAATCGATCCTTTGCCGTCGTCGAGTCTGGATACTGCATGATTTGACCCTCGGGGAACTTTCCGTCCGGGAACTGTTCGGAGATCGGCACCGACGGAGCCACCAGCTTGTCCGCGGCCGGCTTCTTCTTGTTCTTCTTCTTCTTCTTCTTCTTCGCACCTTCCCCGGTGGCACCGGCGGCAGTAGCATCGTCATCGTCGCCCTCTTCTTCACCATCCGGTTGGGGACCGTCTGCCGGTTGTTTCGTTTCGGCTGCTGCTTTGCTAGCCTTCTCCGCCGCAATAGCCTTATCCTCGGCTTGCCGTTCCGCCATGGCCTCGCGCAAAATTTCTGCCTCTTCTATCTCGGCCGCTGCAAGCATTCGAAAATCATAATTAGAACAACTCGTTGGGCCATAAATACTGCGTTGTTGTGATACACATTCAGAGCAAACAACGCATAACCTCACAAATCGTATGATCGTTTCAAGGAACACCACATGAACGAAAAAGGACTGTGCAAATTTTACCTCGCTGAAACCATCTTCCTCTCAGGGGTTGGATAAGCAAATTACATTACGTTCATGTGAATCCCGTGCAAAGCAAATATTTGCCACCATTTGCGCAACAATGTTGGCGGGCATACCTGTTTTTTTGGGCTTCCTATTGCGTTTTTTCTTCTTCTTTCCTTCGGGCGCATTTTCGTCCGCTACGTCGTCGGCCGCATCCTCCTTATCCTCGACACCCTCCGGAGTTTCCTCGACCGGATCCGGTTTCGTTTCGACGGCCGCCATTTTACTCGTTTTTACTTTCGATCAAAAAACTTTTAGATTTTCCGAGACCGAGAAATGTGTGCGACTAGAATCGTCCGTCAGATGCTGTTTACTTCCCGGAACTAGAGTTGGCAGAATTGGGAATCGGAAGACCGGAAGATTCGATCCCTTGACGGATTCTACAGGATTGGATCCCATTTGATGGATTCGTATCGGATTAGATTCACTGGGAATTTGAATCCGATTTGATTTGTTTGGGGCTTTATTTGATTCAATTCAAACATGATTTGTTTCACACTTGATATTAGTCAAATGAGACGATGTAGATGCAATGTAACTGCTAGGAGTTTACAAGGATCGAACGCAGAATAGAATAGATTCCCAACGATTCTTTGATACCTTAGTCAGCTTTTCGTACGTAGGAGTGCGTATGTATGTACAAACAACAGCTAATTTTGACAGCATAGATGAATAGGTCTTTCAATTGAAAGCAACCAGGCTGACAAAATCGTCATGCTTTCTCGTTTTGTTGTCAAAAATTCATTGAGTCACCAATTCATCGAATACTTCATCGTTTCTTTACTCGTTAGTTGGGACAACGATTGAGTTTTTCGAGTGATTTACAGCTACTACATTGCAGTGCCGCCACCCGTTCCATAAATTTCGTCATTTGCTACAGCGAATCATATTCGATTCGCCGTAGTAAACGAACGGTGGATTGGGATTCGGATTTGGGGATTCGATTCCTTAATCCCTTATATCACCACTAGTTTTGTTTGTTGTCAAACTTATCTCGTTTGCTCTTTAATGCAGGAAAAAGCAAAATAGTAAATTGAAAACATTGTTTACAGCGCAACAAATCACTTGCGTTTGTCTATTTAAACCCTTTTTGTGAACGTAAACTGGTGAAACAAAACAAAACACGATGCAGGATGATATTGGTAAGATTTAAACATTAGCTTAAAGCGTTAGTACGCGACTTATCTAGATTTTCCCCCGCGAAATGTAGATGGCATCCATTCGGACGATTCGGGAGGCGAACACTTGCTGAAACAAGGCGAACCGCTACGAGAACAGGATCGCTTTCTGCCGATAGCTAACATCACAAAAATCATGAAGAAAGGCATCCCTGCGAATGGGAAAATAGCTAAGGATGCTAGGGAATGCATACAGGAGTGCGTGTCGGAGTTCATATCATTCATCACATCGGAAGCCAGCGATCGGTGTCATATGGAGAAGCGCAAAACCATCAATGGGGAGGACATACTGTGTGCCATGTATGCGCTTGGTTTCGAAAATTACATCGACCCGTTGAAGCTGTATTTGAACAAATACCGAGAGGTAAGCACACCCGAATGTGTTTGTGATAAAAAATGGTTTAGGCTTACGAATGCTTGCATTTTTAGAGTGTTGCCGCCGAACGAACAGTCTCTGAAGAATCAAAAGAACCGCAGACGTCCTCTGAGCCAGGTAATGATTTACATTGCGAACGAAACCAAGAATAAATGTTTCCTTTTAGTAGAACATCCATGTTGAATATTGAACTAACCATTCTAGATTCCCCCGAACGTTTCGTTTTACCGACAACCATAGGCAATGCCGACATAGTTTATCAAACGGAAGAAGGAGAGGTTTTCTTCAAGAACGAGCAATTTGAGCGTTTGTAATTATCTTTAAGACAGCGCATTACATGTCCATACCCAGACGTTCTTTTATTTTCAATAAACTTTCATAAGTATTCAATTGTAATCGGTGCATTTCTTGAATGTTGGCATCATGACGTTGTTGCAGCTCAGTTAGTTTGTCTATCTTACTAGAAAGCTTTTCAAGGAGGGTCATAACAGCATCATCTTCCGTCGCTGCTTCGATCTGTACATCAAAGGGTGGATTTTGATCGTCGCTATAATTGTCCAATTCTTCCACCATGTATGAAACACTTTCAACCCCTTCATTCGAAACATTTTTACCACGATCTAGTGCTTCATTCTCTTCCTCCATGTGCTTGATTTCGTTGATTTCGTTGATTTCTTTCGTTGTATCGAGGATTTTCTTGATGTGTTTATTGAAAGCACAGTCCCGACTTGGGTTGGCGAGATACATTTTGAGCAGGAAATTCCATTTGCTGCGACAATGTGCGGCGGATGCGTTGATTCCTTGATCTTTCAACTTTTCGCACACGATGTCCCACGTATTATCTTCGTCCTGTTCGCCACCTTCTTCAATAGCTGTTTGGTACACTTTGAGCAGCACAATTATCTCCTCCCTTTTCCACATTTTCGGTTTTAGTTTACGAATCATTTTGGACTACTTTACTGATCAGTCTTTATGAATCGGCGAGCTTAAATTTAGATAAACGTATAAGAAACAGTAGCGAAAAGCCGGACACTACTGTGGACGAATGGAAATGTTGGTAAACACTGAAAATTCGAGCTTTTGTTGTGACAGATTGGTATATAAACATTGATGCGTTTATAAGCCTTAGTTCAGTCTTCAGGTGGTTCAGAGCTTCTCAAAGCGTAATCTGAACACGTTATGTATTTGTCTCATGCGATTTAATTTTTCTGCCAATCTTATATTACATTCTTCTTCTTCTTATGTGGCTCAACATCCCCAAGTGGGACAAGGCCTCTCTCCGTAGAGAGTTACTGTGACCGAAGGACGATAAATTATAGATCGGTGGTCAGCCGTTCGTAATACCGGGGGGTGCCAGACTTGGGATTCGAACCCACACCTATGGCGTGGTGTTTTCTTGCGCTACCACTGCGCCATGGGCACCCCCTCAGGTAAAAGAGTAAATGAGGCCCCTGCCTAGATTCTCGTCCTCCTACCGATTCAGATTTTCTACCGGTTCAAACCTGAAGCTATGCAAAATGCAAAACATGCGGTAATTTCAAATTTTTGAACGCTACCGGTTCGGTTAAAAGAACATAACGGTTTAAAATAATCGTGTAGTGGAGGTTGAATGCAACTTAATATACTTTAACATATTGAGTTACCTTGAAAATTATACTACACAGGTAGGACAGCATGAACCAATAGTCGAAAAAATGAATTTGAAACGGCGGCGCGCCCGCAGCGAGCGCAGCGAGCGGACTGCGCAAGGTCTACCGAAAAAGAGAGTTTGTTATAATTTTGTGAGATAAGGGGGGCCCGTGGGCCCCCCTCATACCGCACCACTAGGTTGATTGCGAAGCCGAATATTAACGGACCACACAATGGTTAAAACATTCGT